>VDFB02047230.1:3502630-3532764 GCA_007258455.2 Sequoia sempervirens | reverse complement strand
ATCTTTGAAATGGCCCTTAATAGCCACATTTAGTCTTGATCAATTGCTTCTTCTTCCTCTTCTACATTTGAACCTTCTTCCTCTCCTTCATCCTCACTTTCCTCCCTCGGGTTTAACCCTCTTCTCAACTGCTCTTGTAGCGTCAATCTTTCTCTAGAGGGCTGCTAGTGCATCTCTTCCACCGAGCATTTATGCCGCCAAGAGAATAATTTTATTATTCAGAGAAAATGGAGCTTCTTTATGTCAGGAGGATCTCAATCCCCAAGTTCTACAACACATGCAAGTTACAGAAAGCTACAGAATAACCCTTTCGCAATATGCAAGCTTGTCCCTAAAAAGTTACCCAAAAATTAGAAACCCACCCATAAATAGAGCTCCTCATTAGTTTGGATCCAAAAGAACATTCAAATTTGAGTTTAGGCGGTTTGGCACCGAAAATTTACAACATGAAGTTCAAATTTCAAAAGAGCATTTGCAATTGTATCTTCTAGAAAGTGCGCCAACTTCTCGGGGCCATAAATTTTGATCCGGGACTCCGATTCGCGAACCGTTTGAACCATTGGAAAGGTCTCAAAGTCAATAACGTGCTCAAAATCTGCTACACTAATTTCAACAAGTTTTGGGGCCATTCTGGGAACTCTAAGTGCCTCTAATCTAACTCAAAATATTTTTAGGTGTAAATTAGGGAAACTAAAACTGCAATATCTTTCAACCCATGAACAGAAAATAAAAACCGTAAATTAGGAATTTCATTATGATGAAAGTATCCAAAAATGTAAAACATCTAAAAACCAAGAAACTTGAAATTTAACTATTTTTGGGTGATGCAAGATTTCCCTTACACCACTGGATGCTCCTTCATCAAATATTCATGAGGTAAAAAGATAGACAAAAAGCTACAAAAACAAATGTGTACACACACACACCATTTCCCCTAGCCCCTGGAGGTACATAAATATCTACCCAAGAACCAGAATAACTCATTATGTCGAATCAAGTCATACTTTCAAACTATACAAAAGTTCAACCTATATTAAACATAAGACATATCAAATACAAATTTCCATCACTCAAAGTCAAGCAAGATAAATCAACTCATGCAATCAAGAACAACTTCTATAAATAAAGGTCATCTCTCCTACTAGCACAATGACAAAGTTTAGTCCCACTCTGTGAATAACACATTACAATTAATGTTGCAACATATGTCTACACTTATTAACAATCCTACTATGAAAAATTAAAAATGAAGTCTCTATTCAAATACTATGCTTCATTTATTTAAGTTTATTAAACTACAAAATAAAATAAAATAAAGATATCGATTACTCCAGTTTTTCCCTATTTCTAATATAACTATTCCACTTGTAACTAATTAAATTAAGAATAAACCAATCCATCAATATTCACTCAACATATCAACAGATATGATAAAGTAATTTCCTCTCAACAATATATGGTAACCAAATTTGTCTAAGTGGAAATTAACAATAACAACTAAGCTAAACTAAGCATAAATAGTAGTGACAAAGTTTCAACTCAATCCATATGACAATATGTACAATGAATTTAATAAAATACCTTTCCAATTAAGAAGAAAATTCCAACTTTAAAATTCTTTAACTAAATAACATTTTCCTACACAACTAGCTAATGTAGAATAGTTACAAACGGAGTTAGCATTTACTAAATACCTAATTCCCATATACTATTCAATATATAAACATTTTTATAGAAATAAATTTCAATACAATATATATATTACGATTACATGTATATATATATATATATATTATAAAAACAAACATTGATTATGATGGAATGAGCTATATATATATATTTTCACTTAAATGTAATATATATAATTACATGAACATTAACACTAAACTATATAAACCATTATCATTATTAGTACAGTCGAAATCAAAATAATAACCTCTAGCATATATATAAGTATATATGTCAAACAGTGCAATTTACTATTTACAATTTCATTACCAACATAGACATATATAGGCTTCAACATTCCCTCTCTGCTTTGAACTATTTAAAATTCATACCTGAAATGATCATTATCCCCAACAGGGTTCTATCTCCTACAAACTAAAGATCACATGGCGCGTAGAAGGAGACCAATCTCATTCGCAACACGGGGAACCTATGCAACGCTGGAGAAAATGGCTTGGCGAATGGAGACAATAGGATATTTCCAGATTCAATACTTTTACTCAATGCTACGAAGAGAAGAACATAAGATCATTTATCTTCCACCACATGAAAAACTATCAATTTCCCTCACACAACAATTGGGGTTGCTAATATCCTACGGGTATGATCTGATTATAAGGCTACAACTAGACTCATCTCCATGATTGTTGCAAGAGAAATTGTTTTTTCTAGTTTCAGATGATAACTAAAGAATTCCAATCAAGAACCAATGATATACAATTCAACACATTCATTTTCATCACAAAATTAAAAACTTAGAAAAGATGGAACCTGGTTTTCGAAGCTTGGCAAGTTGGAGATCCAACTCTGAGATCACGCCTCCCTTCCCCCCACCGCAAGCTTCCTCAAAATTTCTTGCAGAGCAAGTTTGTTTTCCAAAAACTCCAGAGAATCCCCCAAATCAATCAAAAAGGATCCATAAATACCAAAAATGTGGCCCATAATAATTTTGAAATCCCAAAAATCTAAAAAAAGAAAACACAAAAATCTCCAAAAAAGAAGCTATTTTATTTTATTTAAACTCATACCCTCTTTTCTTTCCTTCTTTAAATTTTATTTTAAATCTTATTTCCTTGTTCAAATTTTAAAATTAAATTACTTTCCATTTAAACAATTAAAATCTAATGACAACATGATTTATCCTTATCTATTTCAAATCACGTTATTTTTCCTCAGTAAGATAATTATATTTTCCTCCATCTTTTCTACCCCGTTTAAAACTCAAATCTGCTTTATTTATTTAAAACAATATTATTTTTCTATAATTAAATGATTGTCCCTATCCTTTCATGATAACAAGTTATCAATTATAGAATTTGATATAAAACATCACTTAAAACAATTTAGTCTAATATACATTTATTTTTATTTTTTTAACAAGGCCATATAAAACTATTACGTCCACCACACAATCTGATAGCATAGCTAAACGCATACACAAATATTTAGAAGGTCCATGATGGAGGGACACTACATACCTTCCCACCGCCATGGTTGTAATGCAATAAAATAGTTAATGTTGTGTGGTTCATTTTATTTCTGCATAATCACCACAGTAAACTTCACACTTTTTTGTTATTCTTGCAGACCATATTCCAGCCATAATGTGGTGTTTGATGAACTAATCTGTTACAAACAACATTTCAAAATAATGATAGTGATTGGAAAATCAATGAAAATGGTCAAATAGACAATCATATCATCATGTACGCTATATTGATTGTAATAAGCAATATTCATTTCACCATTGATGAGAGTGGTAGGCAATGTATATTCTTGCTTGATGGTTTGGTGAGAGCCGATGAGGCTCCATGACACAATATGGTAGGGTGGAGAGTAGGCCTTATTGTGTTGAGTATTATTTTATAGTTTTTATGTACAGATTGTTATCTTTCTCACATAGGATTCAGAAAAAAATTCAATTTTTTTAGGTTGTGGTTACAATGTACTAAAATAGTTCATCTTATATACTTTATGTTAGCTTGCATTGACCATTGTTGATAATTGATCTCTTTATTAAGCTATATCATTCCATAGAGGAGGCTAAGAAAATAGAGTGGTTGTACAGGAGGCCAGTGAAATGTCATCAACATTGATTGTTGTATGGTTTCCGTCTAGTGGTGATCGTGCAAGTAACATCTGTTTTAAAGTCCTCAAAAAACAAAATGAATGTCTATGTAGTTATCGATAACATATTTTTGGGTGTTATTCTCTGGTTTTATGTTCTTGTTGAAGGTAGTTGTGGAGGCTAATGAAATTGCATCAACATTAATTATTGTATGGTTTCCACATATTGGTGATGGTGCAAGTAACATCTGTTTTAAATTCCCCGACATACAAAACAAATTCATGTCCAGTTATCGATAGTGTATTGTTTGGTTTCATTGTTTAGGTTTCTGTTGTTGTTGAAGGTAGCTTTCAGTGAGCATGGAAAGCTTTTATGGAGGTACGCAAGTGCGTTCATTGACTATGCAATCTCTATGAAGGTGGTTGGATGTTATCTTGTGTTCTTTGCATGCATTCATGGTTGCAAAAGCTGTGGGTTCTAAAAAATTTGCGTTCATTTTTTGCAAGCAGTGGAGAAAGAACGAAGGGAAGAGATAGCAAGCAGGTAGAGATGTAATTGAAGGAAGTAGGAAGAGGTGTATAATTTTTATTCTTTTTCCCCCATCATCTGCTTGCTCTTAGTTAGTTCTATAATCTCTTCATATTCACAGTTGCTCTAGAGAACATCCTTCTCCTTTAGGAGAGAGAGTTCAAGAAGTGGGATATTGTTCATATTCCAGTATACATGCTAAACAGATGAATGAGCTTTCAAACAACTGTGAAGATGAAGCGATTATAAGACTGGCTAAGACAATGGGAACATTGATTTCACCATTCATCACAATAGTGGCCACCCAATATTAGAGAGCAGGCCTTGTTTTATTTTGTTCCAATTTATATTTGCTATGTGTGCAACTGAATTGCTCACTTGAACAATAATGTTCATTGGCATCATCATTAAAATTTGTTGTACTTTATGGTAAGTAATTCCAATGGTCTACTGATAGTCGATGACACTCCATGATCCAAAATGGTAGGGTGGAGAGCATTGCACCTTTTGTGTCTCCAGACCTCAATGCATTGTGACTAGAAGGTCTGGCCTTTGCAGTAAAATTTTTGCATAGGAACCTGGGTATCAGTTTTTAGCTTTCTGTTGTGATGGCTATAATGGAATAAAATATTTAATTTTATGCAGTTCATTCTATTTTTGCATAATTAGCATACTAAACTTCACACTTTTTTGTTATTTTTGCAAACCATATTCTAGCCATAATACGGTTTTTGATGGACTAATTTCTTACAAACAACCTTTCACAATAATGATAGTGGTTGGGAAATCAGTAACAATGGTCAATTACACAATTAGATCCTAATGTACTCTATATTGATTGTAATAAGCAATATTCATTTCACCACTTATCAGAGTGGTGGGAAATTCATATTCTTTCTTGGGGGTTTTGTGAGAGTCCACGAGGCTCCATGACCCAATATGGTAGGGTGGAGAGTAGGCCTTATTGTGTTGAGTTTTATTTTATATTTTTTATGTACAAATTGCTATCTTTTTGACATAGGATTCATAAAAAAATCATATGCTTTAGGTTATGCTTACAACATAGTGAACTAGTTGATCTTATACACTTTATGTTAGATTCCATTGGGAAATCTTGATTATTGTTCTCTTGCCTAAGTTGTAGCGTTCAATTATTGAGAAGGTGTTGTCAAAAAGGCTATGTTGTTTCAATTTTGGATAGGGTTGTGTTGAGTTGTTGTCAATTCCCTCTTGCTCTCCCTTATGCTTTGCATTTTGTGCTTGATTTTTTAAATTACCTCGCCAATCATCTGATTGCTCTTCTCCCTTGGGAGAGATAGTTCAAGAACTTGGGTGTTAATATTCTAGTTTATATGGTAAACAGATGGACGACCTTTGCGAATCAAGTTCAACCAACTATGAAGATGAAGTGATTGTAATTGTGGTTATGAATCAACATCCCAGTTCTTGAATTCTCTTTCCCAAGGGAGAAGAGCCAATGACGCTCCATGAGCCAATATGGTAGGGTGGAGAGCAGACCTGCTTTTGTATGTCCAGAATTCAATCCATTCCCTACAGAAGGTATGCCTAGATTTTATTTACTTATTGTGTTCTATTGCAACTGTATTGCATCATCTTTGTAATTAATTGTATAAATCTTTATATTTTCTGAATTTATTTATTGTGTACCAATGGTGCGTGTTTATCACACTAACACTTTTTTGTTATTCTTGCATACCATGGTCCAACAATAATACAGTGTTTCATAAACTAATGTGTTACAAACAACCTTCCCGAATAATGATAGTGACTGTAAAATCAGCAACAATGGTCAAATAGACAATCATATCCTAATGTACTCTTTATTGATTGTAATACGCAATATTCATTTCACCACTAATCACAGTGGTGTCCAATCTATATTCTTGCTCAGGGGTTTGGTGAGGATCCATGAGGCTCTATGACCCAATATGGTAGGGTGGAGAGTAGGCCTCATTGTGTTGACTTTTACTTTATATTTTTTATGTACAAATCGCTATCTTTCTGACGTAGGAATCAGAAAAAAAATTCATATGTTTAAGCTTATGGTTACAATGGACTAAAATAGTTGATCTTATACACTTTATGTTAGATTCCATTGGGAATTTTTTATTATTCTTCTCTTTCTTATACTCTACATCACACAAATAATTAAATTTTTTTAACCAAAATTCATCTACAGTACTTTGTTGCTAGCTATGAAAAGCTCCTTAGTTTCATTAAGAATTGATGTAGTTGTCAAATTATGGGGTGTCCTTATATAATTTCATGAATTCAACTAATAGTATGCCACAATTATTATTTCCAATCTAAATACACATTAGTAATGTCATCAATTATTTAGACATTCAACATTATCCATAATAATATTATATTTTGATTAACTAATGAAACTTAATGATATTGATATTATTTTTAGATTGTTTTAACTATAATTGATGTAGGGTTCTTTGTTACTAGCTATGAAAAGATCCTTATTTTGTATCATAAAGAATTGATGCAATGGCTAAATTATGGGTTGGGCTTATATAATGATGAATTCAACTAATTTTATGTCAACATTATTATTTCCCAACTAATTCCACATTAGTAATGTCATCAATTTAGACATTGAACCCTATCCATAATAATATTATATTTTGATTAACTAATAAAACTTAATGATATTGGTATTACTTAATGAAATCATTTCAAGTTTAATAATAATATTTTTCTTTAATAAACAACTTAACTACATAATATTATTATTTACCCTACCAAACCAATTACCAATAATAATGATGTTATCACCAAATAGTTAATTGAATGTTAATACAATTGTTCTTCAACCAAACCTCTATATGTGTATATATATATTCTACAAAGTTACTTCTTCACCAACTATTTCTTACACACTTTATCCTTTATATACATATCCTCCTTTCAACCCATTAGGTTTAACACCCTCCTTCGGTCCCCATTATAATTTAAAATAAAATAATGATGCTAAACTGTAAGGTAAAAATGGGATACAATATTGTTCCTACTCAATCACTTTAATTATCGCCCATAATATATCTAGCAATCCATTGTATTTTTCGTTGGATTCCCTAATGTGTAACTATAAATTATCTACATCTACATATAGCTACTGTGCCCACTCATTCCATTCACATTTGAATATTTTTCCATAGATATTGTCTGCACATCACTTTCCTTTCATGTTGCTCTCCGCCTATTGGCTCATTGTTGTGTGTTACTACATGGAACTGCTAGTTTAGATTTGTTATAAACATGAAGGCCTTAAGAGGAAATTGGAAAAGACAAAGTTAAGTAGTACTAGAATGGGTGTCAACATAGTGCATGGAATTTCATTGGAGAAGATGGACATATCAATTAAAACTCTATGTGAGTTGTCAGAGATCAACAAACTATAGACTCTTAACCTTTCAAAAAACTAAATTTTAAATGCAATAGTCCAAAAAGTATGAATTTCGAGGAGAAGTAATTCATTACAAGGTAAAATTATAAAATTATGTGGTATAGTGATAACTCACTATAGTTTCTAATGACTTATATGACATATTTAGCTCAATAAAGATGAAAGAACCAAAAAGAAATCCTTAATCCATTAGTCATGGAGTTAAGTGAATTTGAAGAAGAATGACAAAGCCATGAAGTATAAACTGGAAACACCTACACATTTCTTAATAAAAAAATTAGACACAAAGATTCATAACCCTTAATATATACATACCCTTCTCTATAATCAATCTAAAATTGAACCTTGAAGATCGAAGGATAAGACTTATTAAAAAATAAACTATCTTATCGTTGCAACTTATTTATGAAAGGGAAAACCCAGTTGAAAAGATGCATCTATGAACATAAATAAATAGTTTCCCCTCTTCATTAACATGATCCATTAGAATAAATCAAGGATCATTCTGATTTTCCTAATTATTCTTCAATATATTTAGAATGAGAAGTAACCGATATCTAATTTTAGATTGCAAAATATCAGTTGTTCTTAACTAGCACACTCTAAGTGTTGAACGCTTAGGTGGATGGGGTGGGCCCTCTTAATCCATCATGTTTTTTCTCACTATTCTTGTTCGTTGTTATCTTCAAAATTTTAGCATATAGTTTTAAACAGTTTCTCCCATCCACCCGCACATAACTCAAAATTTATTTTAACTGGTTTAGCTTATGAATTTTCTAGAAAACACAACAATAAGTTTTTAGAACTAGCAGATGGTCTATCGTGAACATTTTAGAATGAGAGTTGTTCCAACATGGAGGCCATAGTTGAAGCAATTCTTAGGTCTTTGTTAGATGAAGATATCACTCAAGTGTTCACTTCTTATCTAAATAATAAATAATAATATATTATATCCTTATGCTTTTATTGTTTTTGTTGGCTTGTTGTCGATTTCCTTCCCTTACATTGATTCTTTTCAATGAATACTGTGAAAACTATTTTTTTTTTTTAATATATATCATAAAATATTTCAAAGATTTGAGGCTTTTGTTGCTCAAATATGTTCTTATTATTCCCCATTTTGGATTCATCCTAATGAAGATTCGGATTTAGTTAGAAAACTTAATCTCTTGCATTGTGAACTGAATAGAAAATAGGTGGGGGGATGTGCCCACTATTCTCTTTAGGTCATTCAATTATGTTCTAGGAATCTGAGTTGGATTGAATATCAACCCCAAAGGGTGAGTCAATTCTCAACAAGGAAGACCTAGGTGGGGGTTCTTTAAGCTTTAAGGGGTTCACCACCAAGCAAAAGCTTGGAAAAGACAACTTAACATTCAACTCACAAAACCTAGTAATGCAAGCTAAATGATGAATGCAAATGATGAAATTATGCAACAGCAAGTTAGGGTATGTGTACCTAGGAATTTTGGAAATGTAATCAGGATTTTGGAAATGCAAAGAAGCTATCAAAATGTTATATGGAGAACTAAGATGCCCTTACTTTCTTATTAGTCTCGATGCTATTTTTCAGGGCAGATAGAAAATCTTTGGATGTCATAATAGGATCTAAAAGAATCTCTACAAAATTCCACTTGGAGGACTAAGATGCCCTTGCTACCATCTTAGTCCTGATCTAAATTTCTAAAATCTATGAATGTGATCTTGAGGCTTGATGTATGCACTTCCTTCGTCTCTGATCTCAAGTTCTGAAACTTCTAGATCTGGCCTGTAGGTAAGTTTTTGTGAAGATGACAACTTTGCAATGCAACTTTGCAACTTTTCACTTCAAATGATCTTCAAGTCTTCAACCTAAATCTACAATCACAAACATGCAAGAGAGGAAAAACTTGTTGATTGTTAGTAAATGGGGGTTTTCCTTGGTCAAACCGCTTGTTGGTAACTAAACCTTGAAATAGAATGAAATGGAGGGAAATGATGAATGAACAAAATGCTATGTTGCAACTCACCAAACCTTTGTAATAATGTGCTACACATATGCTTGAAATGGTTGCAATGGATGTGGTTCTTGACTCTTACTTGAATGATATTGATATTTGAAACACTTGCTTGAATCATAAACCCTATATCACAAATGTTAGCACAATAACAAACATGATGCAACAATATCCTTGATATGATGCTTGAATCTTGATGATGGCTCCAAATGCTTGATGAATTGCTCTTGATTTCATAAACTTGCCTTAGGAATGAATACTTGAATTTTTTCTATATCTTGGATGAGAAATGAGTGAATGAACCTTGTATTTATACTTATCCATGCTTAATATCCTGAAATTATACCACACCAAGCCGACATAGGAATTCATTAATTAAAGGAGGCTAAATCCCACCAAGATTTGAAATTAAATCCTGAAAAATTCCTTAAGGGGGACTAAGACACCCTAGGTGGTGTCTTAGTCTCAAGGCATGAATCTTAGGGCACAAACTCCAAAAAGGGGCCCATTTAAAGTGCATTTCAAATCAGGGTCCCAAGACCTTTGGAGGACAAACACACCCTACGTGGCGTCTTAGTCCTGACCCAAAAATCAAGGACACGTAGCCAAAATCATTAAATTATCATTTGGACCCTTTGATGTTTCTCAGGATTAGCCATAAAAATATATAATTCATGAGGCTTGTGGATGCAAAATAGGACCAATTAAGACATAAATAAGGATAAATAAAGCAAGGCAGGCCCAAACAAACTTGTGAAAATGCAAAGGTATGCATTTCCTACACTACACATTGCATCCATGCAACAATTTATAACCAGTCATGTAAGTGCATTGTTCCAATGTCCTACTAATGGATGGTCTCCTTTTACATGGCTTAAAAACTATAGTCTATATCTCAAAGGTAGTAATAGTAATAATAGAAATAGAAATAATAAGAGGGTTAATAAAGAGACAAGAACCTAGTCGCATGTTTGGAGCTAATGTGTTTGTTTGAATGAATATAATTATATTTAATAATCTCATTATATTTATTTATTTATTTTCACAAATAAAAATTTTATTTGTTATGATTTATATATAAGAAAATAATTATAAAAGTTTAAGATTTATGAGAGGATTATATTAAAATCAAGTATGATGTTTGGATTAAAATTGAATGATACAAATATGTTATGGGAGATGTATATTTTAGTATATAAAGTGTTAAGAGTTTTAGATCTTGATTTTATAAATATCTTAAAATATGCAAACTAAATATGCTTGACTTTGGTTCAAATATGTGTCCAAAATACATAACTAGTTTACAAACCTAAACCTATGCATGCAATAACGAACTAGCAAAAAACTAATTCTTGGGATTCACTCACTTTTATCTTCTAATGTTTACACCTCAATATTGATTGATATTGTTTAGAAATACCATTAGGAAATTTGTTGAATTGTGAGGCTTCTATTATCCTCATTCAAACCCCTAGATGATGAGTAAATGTCTCAAAACTTTTCTTTGGTTCATATCCATGTCTAAGAAAATGAATTAGTGTGAAAATATGAACCTATACCTACAAGAATCAAATATCAAAACATTTATGATTGGAATTTAGCTGCCTTGAGCTTCAAACATCTAAACATTAATTATATTCATAGTGTATGGTAACACTTTTAGGAAATGGGCTAAATTGTAAAGGTTGTGTTATCCTTAATTAGACAACTAAGAAAACCAATTCCATGACTTGAGAACAATGAGTACATACCTATGATGATATATTCTATGATAAAATGCTATTACATTCCTCTAAATGTAAATACTTTTTTGATAAATCCTAATTGTCTTAATAATCTTTGTTAATTTTAAATGGTTGAGTGAATATGTTTAAATACAATATATCATGTAAATCAACACAAACATGTACTAAGTTTATGCTCACAATGACTAGTGAGAGGGTGTTATCAATATTTAAATTGAATTTAAATTTTTAAAGTGTAGGGTCTAAAATTACAATTATGAAGATGATCTAAGTCAAGAATGCACTAGTTATTATGTCCAAGATAGTGTAATTTCATGAGATGAATTTATAGAAGAATATGTCACTTTTAGACTTGTTATTACACAAAGGACAATCTAGTCAAAGTCAGCCAAAATATAAAGGAGAAAGGTATTGGATATATCATTAAAATTTTCTTCAACTTTGATGTGTGTGAACTACTATGAGGGTGCATGAAAAATTAAAACAAGACATCAAAAAGGAAATTATTTAAATATTTTTAAACACTAAAAGGATATAGATTTGCTTAAAATATATAGATCCTTCATATATTCTCCTTCAAATAGGAACTCCACCAAAAATAAGAAAATTTGAAAAATCATGTAATGTATAGCATATACCAAACATTTAAGATAATTATTAATGACAATTTACTAGAAGTGAACTCTATTTTCTTAGTATTGTATAATAGATACATAGGTCTATGCAATGATAACAAAAGTATAAAGTAATGATAATGAATATGAGAAAATAGAAAATAATGTTTCAAAACCAACTATGAGGGAAGGATCTTATGTTAAAGAATCATCCCAATGCCTTTTCCCATTTAGCTTTGTCATATTTTGGGGAAATATATTTATACAGTACATGACAGAAAATTTCATAGTCTAGTGCAAATTCAAGCCCATTTAACTATCTTGTATGTCAATAAAATCCACACATAATATTATGCTTATTGACACACCTTACTTCTATGTGCATATGTTCTCATACACTTGATCTATCTATTTGATTATCAATATGGATCCATAAATTTATCCTTAGATTATCATGATCCATTTTTTTGTCTGATTCCAAGTCAATTTTCTGTGTAATGCCCTGCCACGCAACCCTAGAGGAAGTTCCAATTTACTACTCAAACGTACTATTTTTTTTTTGTTTAAGTACAAATAACATGCAAGATCACTATCCATTTCCAACAACCTCTAAGGTTACGAAACTGAGATTACTTAAAACCCAAACAAGAAACATGAATTAAAAAAACATAACATTTAATTACTTAACAAATTAAGAATCACATACATTCCAAACATGATAAAATTACGAAAAGGCATAAGAAATTCCACATAATTCCAAAATATACTTTACAATAAGATTACAACACTCATTCCCCGAATGAGGTAAATCCAATAACAAGGTTACAAATTACATATTCCACCTTGATACAAAGAGGGGTAATAAAATTACAATAATAACTGAAAAGAATAAGGCATGAAGGTACTGGATCCCACAAGCTCTCCAACTAGAAATCTCATCCACACTAACAAGAAGGTGACCCAATGGATTTAGGTGCATGTTCCACCCAACCATGTGATACCCAAAGGCTCACCCCCTGTGCTAGGAGATAGTAACAAGGAATCCTATACAAGACCATCCACCACTAGACATAGGATAACTAACACTGACACAACCAATCACATGAACCATACAACCATAAGAATAACACAAGTACAACTCCAACATCACTGACATAAGTCACATTGTTTCCAGAAATAAAATAGATCGAGTATGATAAGAAGACCATACACATAAAACAAAATACCAACTGTTGTCGTAGAAAGAGTGTCATCACATAGCTCGTCATGGGATATCCTCTGGGAATCTTCCTAGGCTCCGGTCCCCACTAAGGGTTATCCTGGTGGCCTCTACCGAATCCCAGCACCCATACTCACTCATGCAGAATCAAATACCTTTCATAAGGACAAGATAGATGACCTTGCCATTCCAGGCCTTCCCGACTCATCCCAAGTTTATACAAGCCCTTGCGTCCATGAGCAAGGCTCAATTATCTTAATTAATGTGAAATACCCCCTAACTTCTAAGTACATTAATTTAGTTATCACTTGATTAAACCACTTCTGAAGGTTTCCCAATTTACCTCTTTGGGCTCTGGCCCCTAACAGAAGCCACTCTTCTACTTGACAACATACCCAACAAACCCAATCACCAAGAGAAAGCCAAGTGCATACCAACAAGATAAAACCACTCCAACTCTAGGAGGAACATGAAATGAAAATCCACTCCAACACAGGAGGCAACAAAAGTCAAAACTCTCTCCAAACACTGGAGGCAACAAAGGTCAAAACCCTCTCTAAACACTGGAGGCAACAAAGACATACTCCACTCCTTCCAAAGGAGGCACAAACCCTCCCCGTTCGTGAAAACTGGTTAATACAACAAGATACAATTATATGCCCTACCCAAGGAAATTCGCAAATCGAACCACTACATAAAACATCCCAACCTAGAGAACTCCTCTGGAAGACTTACTAGACAATTAACCCCATTTTCCCAACATCAAGAATAAACGAAAACATCATTTAAAAAAACATTTCAGGCAACTCAACAAACTAATGTTAGGGTTTCCTAAACCCAAGCCAAGCAATGACATAGTACATGAGATCAATTTAAATAATAAGCGTTATTTGCACATGCTCTAAGTAAATCAAGACGCATTGACAACTTAAGGAATTTAAACAAATCATTTAATTCCATTTTCCCAATCATACATAATGATTAAAACAATCTTTTAAAACGAAAACATTTATTGTAATGCCAATTTCATTTCAACTATAATAATGAAATAACTATTTTAAAATTTCCATTTAAAATATTTAACATCATTTAAATATATGCCTCTAAAATATCATTTTTATATACCAAAAATTTTCGATTAATCAATAGACAAAATTCAAATCTTTAAATAAATCATTTGATTATAAAGACAATTCCTTTCCAATTAATTATCAAAAGAATAATCATTCTAAAACCCATATATTTAAATATTGAATTTTATTTAAATATTTAAATATATCCCTATACAATAAAAAAAACATTTTTATTCCAACTAAGAAAAGTCCTCATTATTCAAGATATATCTAAATACTTAAATAATGACAAAATTAATCATTTAAATTAATATATTAAATATATTATATATTATATAATATACATAATATTAAATAATATATATATATATTATATAAAATATAATATAAAATAATATAAATAAAAATAAATTAAATTAAATTTAAAAAATAAAAAAATAAAGGTTAAAAAAAACAAAAGCCAAAGTTGGCTTTGGCCACAGCCCCCAGGGAAAGGCACGCAGCCTTTCCAAAGCAGGGGCGCAACCCCTGCTGTGGAAGGGCTGTTGTGCAGCCTCCCTCAGGGACGCTGGGAAGGCAACGCAACTGCCTTCACAGTCACCCCTATGGGCAGCTGTGGGGAAGCACCCCTCCCCCCATACATATTTTCTTTATCATATTTTATTCACCAAAAAAATAAAATGCGTTTTGTTTTTTGGGCGATTTCCCATAAAGGAAAACACAGAGTTTTTTCACCAGACCATTAAAATTCATGAATATGTAGATATATATATATGTAGTATGTATATGTATGTATATATTATCAAATATACATACATACATATATATATATATAAATTTCCTAGCTTACAGTTAAATAGAAGAAAATTTTCTCACATAAACAAAATACCCAGCAATTATAAATTCATAGAATGATAAAACAACAAATGGTTTAAATTTCAATTTGATAGGAAGATTTTTTTGTGGGTTTTCTTTCTATTTTCCCATTGTTTGAATTCTTGTTTGATCTCATTTTCAAAATTTCAATAGAGTTTAAAAGTATAGAACCAATTGACATGGGTTTTCCATTGAATTTAAACATCATCTTAAGGATTTTCAAACAGCAAAACAAAGATTTGAATTCTTTCCAAAATGAAACAAAACCAAAAAAAACAAGGAAGAACCTGATTTTTCCTCCAAAGCTTGAAGAACTCCAAAATGGTGCTTCCAATTCCTCTTTTGAATTCAGCCCAAGCAAGAATTTCAATCCCTTCACCAATCCAAGCAAAGCCACAGCCAAAACTCCTTCCCCAAAATGTAAATTCAAAATTATGAAATTCTATTTACTAAATAGAGTTTTTCCCCAAATTGGTCAAACCCCTAAAATATCCCCACCCACTAAATTTATTGCAAAATTTGGAGGATATTTCCAATTTTTTAAATTTAAAACAAATTTTACATTCTAATTCAAATTTCATGCATTTTTCAAAATTCTTTAAAACAAAAGAATACAAATTTTGCAAAGAATTTACTTTATCAATAATTTTCAAAAGTGAAATTAAAAACACATTTCCATTTATTTATTTATTTATTTTAATTTAACTCTAACTATCCCAACATGATTTATACTTTTATTTTAATTAAATCTTTATATACAATAATGCCAAAACAACTATCTCATTTAATATATCACCATTAATCTAATTACTCAATAAACTCAATCTAATTTTATTAATTAAATCCAATCAATCAATAAAATAAATAACGTTTCAACATTGAGACTAAATACATTTAAACATCAATTTAACTACGCAAGCCATTTAATAACCTCTATAATATGAAATTAAATAAATATTCAAGGTGAAATGGACCAAATTAAAACAACTAAACCCGACGACACACTATGACTAGGGTGACAACTTGGCACGGAAAACCTAGCTACTATCTCCCAATCGATTTCCGTTGGTCAATGGACACACTCAAACCTATGAACCAGGTGGAGTTGATGTCATGTACCTGTCAACCTGTGAACAAAGAGTACATCGACATGCATATATATATAATATGATCAAACACACCGTGAAGAGGAAATCTCAGAATTGTAGGGCACTCGCAAGTGAGTGATACAATCCTGTCCCCTTCACCACTACACAATTACTAACTGACGATTATAATATCAAAGATATGATCAACAGCATAAAACATCATTAAATCAAATATTTGCTAAGCTAATCCAAAGCATGCCATAAGGATAACATTAGAGTAAAATCACATCACATCAAAATATAACATTCACATCGTTTAACAATTGCGATAAAAAGTAACCAAGTTCCAAAGTAACAGCATAAACATAAACCACATACAAAGAACACTGTCGAACAAAAGAGCCAAAACGGGGGGTGTTACATTCTAATTGTAAGGTCATCCTCATGAGTGTGATCTTAACTAACCTAAAATCAAATTTAATTCATTTGATTTTCCCCTTTGTCTCTCGCACATAAAATCAACTATGGAGATGTTAGTATATTTATTTCCATGTGCTAGATAAAGACATTCATTCTCCATACACACACACACATTTAAATATAACATTTGATAAGCATTTACAAGGGTAATGAATAGTGACATATTTGGATTTAGTGCTAAAATATAAGTAGCAAACATGATTTCTAGTTGAATCATTTGTTGTCTTCAATCATTTGAAAAATTTGTTAAATTATCATCCTCACCTCGCTCTACATGATACAAAAGTTGCATTCCCTCAATTACAAGCCAAAAACTACACTAACCCCTCTTTCATGTCTAAGACCCAACAATTCATCTTAAAAAAATTACATAAAATAAATAAGTTATAATTGTAAAATTGATCAAGTGTTAGGTCTTTCACACCTTAACATTTTCATACTTTGAACATTGCAATAGTAAATAATATAGATAGTATATAATATTATATTATGTGGATTTATCTAACACTGGCAACTATGCACTATTATAATGAGAAGAAAATTACCAAACCTACCTTTTTCATAGGAAAATACCATGTTTTGTAATTAATTAAATTATGACTAATGTAGTAGACCACGAGCTCTTTATTGTTTTCATCATTTTACACAAACAATAATCTAATAGTGAATTTCATGGTCAAGATATATTATATAAACTATTCCCATGGATAATTTCCATGAGGAAAAGGGGAATTAGCAAGTATTATTTCATATCAAAAAATGCCTTTTGATAATCTTCTTTCCATTCAAATTTAACATCTCTTTAAAATTTGAATGGCAGGTAATGTCTTATCTACTAATTGGGAAATAATCCATCTACTATCATACTTTTCCTTGAATATTATCAAGTTGAAAAATATTTCTAGGAGAAGGTTTTTTAACAATAGAATTAATTATCTTACAATTAACCTAAATGCCTCTCTTAAATATAACGAAACCCAACAAAAAAACCGCTATTGAGAAAAAAAATCATTTACTAAGATTTGATATTACGTTTTATTGATGCAAAAAATAAAGAATGGATGTGATATTATACTTTTTAATACTTATTTAGTATGTCATTATTTTATACATGAAATCATGAAAGATTACTTTCATGACCTTTTGAAAATTAGTTCCATATTTTTCAACTGAAAATACATGTCAACATAAAATTAGTCTCACGTTGAGCTTTTGGATTAATGATAATTTGATTATAGTAAAAAAATTATCCATAAATGAAAATAATTGATGAATAGCAATGGAATCTACAATAATATCAATATTAGGAGGAAAATTTCCCTTATGATTTTTATTAATGTCTCTAAAGTTTTATAAATATTGCCAATGGGTTTAACAATAGGTAGCATGTTATACATCCAAGACAAATAGTAAATTGGTCTAATAAATATGGCCTTTATCATCTTTTCTAATTCCTCTTTCCCGAATCATGCAACTTTTAGATGCATCTTTCTAATAATCTAATATATTCAGCATTAGGATCTAATAAGATGCTTGACATACCATTATATGACCATGCAAATATACCTTCAAATTCTTTAAGAATGATGGTAATGTTACATTGTTCATATTTGTAAATGAAATCGTGTGATTTTAATATCTTTTACTTGTTAGATCATAATCTACCTCTATATCATATGTAGCACTAAGTGTGAGTGCACTATGATCTTCAATAAAAGGTTGGATAGGTAATGTGTCAAGAGTATTTCTAGATAGATTAGGATCATCTTTCCAAAGTATGAATAAATTTCAAAAACATGGAGGAAATCTCTATCATGATGATAAGTTCAAAATTCTCATATTCACCTAACTATTGAGCTGATTATTCATCAATATAATTACCATTATGTATAAAAATAATAAATCATGTTGAATATGTAGACTTCTTAGTATATGCTCATCGTTGTTAGAAGCCATATATCATCATGAAATATATGCAAAAATAATCTAATAATTTATAGTAACATAAGGATAATATACTAGTCAATTCAATCAAGAATGTGAAAAAGGAAAATATGATAGGACAAATCATCCATAGGAAACACATCCTTAAACTTACAAAGGTATCTTGAGCATGTATCAAGGATAGAGTCATATTGTGTAAGAAAATACATGAATCTATAAAAACATAAAATGTAAGGATGAATAAAATACAAAGAATAAGATATAAGAGAAGCCATTTAATGTGAAATTTCCTAAGGTGGGAGGATGGGTTAAAAGATAAATAACAATGTACACCCCAAGCTTAGTATAATTTGTATGAGACTATGAAGATCAAACCCTATGTAAATTTGAAATTATAATATCATATTTTAAAATGGGAAATAGAAGTCTTAAATTGAAGATGAGGTTGTGTGGGATTTATTGGTTTCACCAAAAATATAAATGCAAAAGAACAATCTTGGCATTTAGTCTATGTTAATATAATAAAATAATCAAGTTCACATATCAATTGTGCACCAAGAACTACATCATAGTTGTCAATTGGAAGGATGACAATACTATATTTTAAGATGTATCCACCCCATTATTGTCATAGATTTACCTAATTCCCCTTATAAAATAGTACTAAAATTGGATGATGTGTAAGGCCAAGAAAGGGTAAGTAGAGTGGGTGAAATATATGTTTATGGAAAGAAAATATAAATACTAAAGTAAATATCTATCTATGAATAACATGGAAAAGTACATAGATAGTTAAAATAAGAAAATAAGATATCATTAAAAATAAATACATATCTAAAAACCTCAAAAGTGCTAGAGGAAAACTAGGTTATATAAGATTGATTAGGTTCACCAAAATGAAAAATGGAAAAAAAAACTTCCTAAGAGTTAGTATAGGAAAATCAATAAAATGCATACTCATAATCACATTTTTAAGAACATAAATTAAAGAGTGGGTGAGTGAAATGGATCAACTCATAAATAGTTTTAAAATTGTATAATTTGATATAAATAGAAATAAATGGAAGGGTAGATTATTTAGATTTTTGGCTCAAGAATGAATGCCAAGTGGATGAAGACTCTAATATCAAGGTGTCTTAAGATTTGAGAAACTCTATAATAATTGCATATAATTATTAAAATAAAAATAAAAATGTATACTCTACTTTGGGTTGAGTTTGTCAATCTATATCTAATTTATAATAAAAACTTTGACTTCTACTACAAACTCAACCTATGATGCAATTCAAACTTTTTTACTATGTGAAACTTAAAGAAAGACTATTGTACTTCATTATGGAAAAAATGGGCTAGTAAAGTTTTTCATTTTCAATTGATCAAATCTCACTATTTTTTCATCATGCTATGTCATTAAGAATGTTTATGTATCAACTTTCATAAATGATCAAAGACAATATTTTTTTATTTTCTCTTTTTTAAGACCCAAATACAAATGTGTGTCTATTCACCATCCTTCTATGTTATCTTAGAATTACATATTTATAAACATGTGCACATTATCTAAAATAAAATTAAATAAATCAATATTTCCATCTACACATAATGAATTGCCTAAAAATGTACATATTTAGCTACAGGTGGGAAACAAGCATGGTTTAGTTTGTAAATTTTGAATTTATTGAATGATGCTCATGCTCAAGGGGATGATCCCATAATCACATAATTGAATTGGATCAGATAAAAAATGAAGATCATGATGAATAAATAATTCTAGAATTATTTTACAAATTGATATAGATAATCAAATGGATAAATCAAGCATATAGCAACATGCATACATAAAAGTGAGGTATGTCAATAAGAATAAGGTTAGGTGAGGTAAAATCTCTGTGAATAAGGTTAATTTTACACTAAAGTATTCTATTTTTCATCATGTACATGTATCATGATATTTCCATAAAATAGGCACAAAATTTCAAAACTAAAATAGAAAAGTCATCATTAGAATGTATTTCTCACCCCTAAATTATATGGAGATGAATCAAACAATTTTTAACTTTTTTGTTACTTGAACTATTGACAATGAAGGCATTAATTATTTATCCTTATAGATATATGAAGATAAATAAAAGTATTATTTTAGAAATACTTTAAAGATGAAAGACAAAGAAATTCATTCAAACTATTTGTGATTTAACTAATTTATATTTATATTTTTTAAATTAGGTATTTTCACATCAAATATTCTTCCTATACTATCTTTTTTCTATTATTTGTATTCTTATAGTCACTCTTCTTACTTATTTTTAGTCACCACACACATGGGATTACCTACCATTTTGATCAAATAAAATATTAATTCTTTTGGAAATATACTAGCATGAAGGATGATAATGAATATGTAGATTAGTAATAAAGAGATCCAATCAATAAAATAAAATTTAAATAATAATTATGAAATATGTGATCCATGATTTATATAACACCACACCAACTTCTTTAGTTTCTCTCTACTCTTTGGAATAATCGATTTCATCTAGCTTAGGTATGCTTGCTCCCATACAATGTATATTTTGTAGTGAAATTAAGTGGAAAATCATAGTTGTTGATGAAGAAGAGATATATAACAATATATTTTTATGGCATGCACTCAAATATGATAGGAGTGCTCTATAACTATAGGTTTCCATGACTACCATAGAAAAAGGTAACCACACAATATATATATATATTAGATATTATAGTGATAGGAACATAAAATTTAACCATGGGGTGTGTTGGTTAAATTTTAGAATAAATTAAGGGAAAAAATGACTATTTGACATAATTTTAAATAATAAGTTGTTTCGTACACACAATATTTTACTTTTACATGCACCCATATAGTTGCTCACATGTACATAAAAGTGTGGGGAAATTGAAATGGTGAAAATTGAGTATGAATTCCCTTTTCCATTATGCTTTTGGAACACTTTCTTTAGAGTTTCCTTTATACAATAGTAATTCTACAAGTTTTATACTATTATGTGAATTCAACTCATTGAAAAATACCCTATCTTGATCCTACAATCACTCATCCATAAAATTGATGAGCCATCCATATTATCCCATTTCTCATCTTCAATCAAATATATATGTTCAAACTTGAATTAAATAATTTTGATAGTTGCATCTCTACGTGCTTAACTTTGAAAACTCAAAAGTCAAAATAAATATTGTCAACTACCTCCCTCTAGCCACTTTGAGATAATTTAGCACAAGTTTGTGTTTATTTATTTACTATTTCATTGTAGTTAAAGACATCCACACATTAATTTAAAATTATAAAATAAATTTAGGAAATTGAAGAATTGAAAAAACAAATACATTGAGTGTAATGGAGACGTATTTGACTAGACCATGTTGGTGTTGTCAACCACCGAGCCCAGGATCACAACCTACAAATAGATCTTCATAAACGAGAGAACCAACACAAGGCTATTTCACCAGAGATGAAAATATTAAGATGAGATAATAAATTACATAGTATACAAGCTTTTTAAAGGCATGAAATATATGACAGGTGGGAAAACTACCCAATACAGGAAAAAACCACCCGGATAATTAACCCTATGTTAAACTTAACATACTAACACCCCTCCCTTAAGTGCAACTTAGGGAGAATTATTATGCAAAATCAAGATGCAAAATGGGTCTCGGCTACACAACCATGTTAGGTACCCATTTACAACTACAAATGCAAGAAAAATAAATCTCTCACAACTGGAGAAAAGTATAAAACCTAGTGAGAAAAAACCCCTCTCCAAAAGAGAAAATAAAAAGAAGATGCATGGATGGAGGACTTAATAACACCCCCCAAGGAATACATACATCATTTATATACAATCAATGACCCCCCCCATAAGAGGGAAAGAGAGAGAATATGTAGCCTCCCCATAATGTGTAATTTCCTATAAAAATGGTAATTGCTTGAAGACAAAACATGATCCAATATCGACAAACAACTTGTCTCCCATTTGGAAGAAACAAAACCAAGTACAAATGCAAGTATGCTTCCCATTCTAGATAGGAATTAGCAAGTGAAATCCAAATGTAGGATGAAAATGTCTCTAAAATATGCTCATGTGTCACCAAGACCTTGGAAGATGATGTCATGAATCAATCAGGAACATGCCCAATCACAATAGAAGGTGACAAACAAGGTACCACTGGAAACCATTTTGAAAATTCTCCAAAGATAGAGATGGAGTGACAACAGTTATATCACAACTATCATCAAATAAAATGGATGTACCCTCAAATGTGTCTTCCAAGTCTGAAATGTGAGATTCCACGAACAATGAACGAATGTCTGACAAATACGAATCCCAATCAGGAAGACAATGATAATCTTGTTGTTCAGGAATGATGGAAGTACTTAATGAAGGTGGATCAACTATCTCTAAGAAAGAATCAAGAACCTTTGAAGCAACTACAACCTCATCTGAAGTCTCAAAAACCTCCAAAGGATCACAAGCATGGTTTATCTTCTCTAAAGAACAAAGAGAGACACCAGGGTATTAGAAAGAGGGTCATCGAGAGATGGAAAAGTATTAGGATCTTTGTATGATTCTCAAATGTAAGTCCAAAGAGCATAATGGCACTCAAAATGAACAAATGAATCTAGAAGGTCCTCATCATTTATATGCTTAAAATAACTCCAAAGACTTGATCCATATATCCTTTCCAAATCATATACCCATAAGGTGTGCCTGGAATAGGAACTTCATTATACAAATATGGCAATAGATTAAGCTCACTAAGATGATTGAGAATAAAATCACTCCATTTCCTAAAGTTTCCAGAAAATAACTCCAAAGACTTGATCCATATATCCTTTCCAAATCATATACCCATAAGGTGTGCCTGGAATAGGAACTTCATTATACAAATATGGAAATAGATTAAGCTCACTATGATGAGTGAGAATAAAATCACTCCATTTCCTAAAGTTTCCAGAAAATAACTCCAAAGACTTGATCCATATATCCTTTCCAAATCATATACCCATAAGGTGTGCCTGGAATAGGAACTTCATTATACAAATATGGAAATAGATTAAGCTCACTATGATGAGTGAGAATAAAATCACTCCATTTCCTAAAGTTCCCTTTCTCTAGAAAGAAACCATTATAATTGAATTCTTCAAAAAAATTCAAAGATAATTCTTTCAAAATCTTCCAAAAAAGAATTAAACCTTATTTAGTGCAAAAGTTATACCATTCAAGCTCCATGATCTTCAGGGCACAAAAAACCACATAGTTTCCAAGCACAAACCACCACATGGAGCACACCACCACAAGCCTTAGTTTATGCAACAAAGAGAGTGCTAAACAATAAAAAGATTGGTTTTGGCATAAATCTCACCAATGTGGGATAATATTTTGTAGCCAAGTTAAAAAAGGTGAACTTTTTCATGCCCAACAAAAGGAAGGAAACCATAAATAATATTTCGATTGAAACTTTATAAAGTATAAAGTTCCCCCTTGCGGATTTATTCACATGCCTGCCACCTCAGAAATAGTGGCCTCCACTTGCACCAAATAGCGGCATTCTGCTCAAAAAATCTACAGCTCCTCTTCAACTAAAATCATGCCTTCACTGACAAGAATTATTCCCTCTGCCAGAGAAAATCGACCTTGAATTCACCCAATAGTAATTCACAGAGAACAGAGAGTTTATGAAAAAAATCATGGGCTTGCAGTTTGCAAATCGAGCCTCAAAATCGGTAGATCGCTCCATCCTTACTGCAAATTGTGATTGGAACAATTCCTTCAATCACAAAATTTGTGGTCACAAGGAGAAAAAACTACTCCAAAATAAATGAAACGATAGCAAAGATGCCAAAAATGACACCTCCTCTTCCTCCTGTGTGGCCTGTAGAAAGGGAATCGGGCTACAAAGAGGAATCAGCCACTAAATGCTTTGTCGGACCCTCCAAACAATGTGCAGATTTTTGTAATAGGTTTGAAACACCTCCAATCTTCCTCACAAACCTTCTTTAATGAAGAGGGAAAATTCCATAGACAAAATATTTGTGCCCTCCTTCACAAAATCCAGCCTTCTTCAAATAGGAAAGTGGGTTGTGCAAATGCAACATAGCTGAAGAGGAATCATGCCAACAACAAAGGATTCACAGAATAAAAATCGTGCCCCCAGAAAAGTGAAATCATGCACAAATCAAAATGTGATGAACATAGGAAAATAAGACAACTTTGAAATTTGATAAATTTCAAATACAAAAAAAAAAAATTAGCAAATAAATGATTTCAAAACAACTCGGTTGAAAACTCTCAATGGCAAAAGAAAGCGCAGGTTGAAGGTTCTGATACCATGTTGGTGTTGTCAACCACCGAGCTCAAGAACACAACCTGCAAATAGATCTTCATAGATGAGAGAAGCAACACAAGGCTATTTCACCAGAGATGAAAATATTAATATGAGATAATAAATTACATAGTATACATGCCTTTTAAAGGTATGAAATATATGACGGGTGAGAAAACTATCCAATATGGGAAAAAACCACCCAGATAATTAACCCTGTGTTAAACTTAACACACTAATAGACCAAATATCATTTTATATATTTTATTATTCTTCCTAAGACATTGAATTGGTTTTTAAATTATTTATTTAATTTAAAACATAACCTCATATTTTAATATATTTTCTAAATATGTCTCTAAACATTACTAGTTCTTATGGATATTCAACATTAAAAGATTAAGGCAAGTGAATTCTAGGAATCAAATTTCTACCAGATTGTTCCTATAAGTATAGGTTTAGGTAAGAATCTTAGTTAAGTTTCATAAAAATGGATTTGAACCAAAATATAGTATATTGGCATTCACCTAGTCAATCCATAAAAATCTAACACCTTGGAGAATCAGTGTAGAAACATAATATCAATATCAATCCAAACTTATAAATCCTAAAATTTTATTATAAATCTTAATTTTTTTCCCTCTATAAAGCATAGTATATAATTGAAAGGTGGAAAATTGCTTTGCTTCTTCTAGGGTTTTGGACCTAGAATGACAATCTTCACTTTCACTCAAGAAATAACCCTTGACATCTCAATTCAAAGGAGAAAGATATCTAGAAAGAGGATTGTTCTAGGGGCTGAATAGAAACTAATAAGGGGTTCACCACCAAGTAAGAGCTTGGAAATATAAATGAAATGCAAGATACAACACTAAACCCTAATTCAATGTAAACCTACACAAAATGACCTAGAAATGCAAATGAAACAACACATTAAACTATAGAAAGGAATATGTGCACCTAGAAATCTAGAGATGGATGGAAGGAGGTCTGCAACACTAGAAAATATGATTTTAAAGTTGAGTGGGACTTATTCACCAAGTTGGGAAAATAAGTCTAGATTCTGGGTTTCTATGTGAGAATGGGAATCTGCCAAATGGGTATCTGAATCTGCAAAAATCTGAATTTTGATTGAAACTAGGACTCATTCACCAAAAGTGGTGAATCAGTCTAGTTGGGTTTTTCTGAAGCTTCAAATTCTGACCCTACTCTTCTTTTTTTTCTCTATCCTTCCTGATTGATTTCAAGATCCGAAACCCTGATTTACAACCTGTAGGCATTCTCCAATGCTTGATGACAAATTTGACAACTTTGAATGATTTGAAAACTTTTCTCCAATCTTTCTCCTTAGGAAATCTACAAGCTAGACCTATAAATCACACTCAAAGGAGAGGGGGACATATTGTTGGGTTAGTGGATAGGGGTTTGCCTTGGTCAAACCCCGTTTTGGTAATCAAACCTTGAAATAGAATGAAATAGAAATGGAGAATGATGAATGAACAAAGTATGATGTTTCAACTCACCAAACCCTAGCAATAATATGTTGCAAACATGTGTGAGATGGCTCCAATGGATGTAGATCTTGACTCTTTCTTGAAGGTGATAGATCTTGAATTGAACACTTGCTTGAATCATAAACCCTACATCACAATTGTTAGCTCCAAGACAAACATGATGCATGATATCTTTGACATGATGATTGATGCTTAATTTTTCCTCTAAAATTCCTGATAATCTTCCCTTGAAGACTCTTGAATTCTCTTGTGAATGCTTGAATTCTCTTGTGAACTCAACTTTGTTATGAGGATGCTCATTCAACTTCCTAGGTGAAAAATGAATGAAAGAAACTTGTATTTATACTTAATCATGCAAGAATACCTGAAATTACAACACTACAATCCGACATCAGATCTAGGAGAATAAAATCTCACCAAAAATTTGAATTAATTTTGATTTTGGGCCAAATAGGACTCATTCGCCCAAGATGGTGAATGGGTCCCATTAGGCATAATTTTTGGGACTATTTTTAAAAATGCTTAGAAAGGTGTGAAACCAAGTTCGAGACCAAGAAATATAGGTGGGACTCATTTTCCCAAGTGGCGAATGAGTCCCAGATCACTAAATTTGGGCCATTCAAGCCTGAAACACCTAAATTGTGATTGGGTAATGATTTGTGTCAGGATTATCCTTGAAAAGATGTAATAAATAAGGATTGTGGATACAAAATAGGGCCAATTAAAGCATAATAAATCTCAATTATTAATGAAAACCCTAGAAAAGTGTGAAAGTGTGTTACAACACTTTACAACACTCCAAAAAAGGCAGGATTAAGGTTAAAAAGAGGTTTATTAGGTTTAGTTAATTAATAAAACCTTAGAAAAGTGTGAGTGTGTTACAACACTTCACAACACTTTAGCAACGTATCATTTAAATTCATTCATTCACAAGGTCCAAAGACCTAATGTGAATGTTTCAAACACATTACAACACTAAATCAAGGCATCATTAGGCTCAATTCAACAAGGAGGGTCCAAACAAGTGTGAAAATATCCCCGACGACATTTGTCGACACTACAATAATATTTATGATAACTATAATAAGTAATGCAATAATATAACGTGTTATTTAATAATTATTATATTAAAGATAATTATTATCATTTTAATACATTAATGTGTTAAATTTTATCATATATTAGTTCATTGAGGTTGCATGAGCACTTTTTTAGGGTTTTATTTTGTATGAGCTTATTGGTCCCTCCTTTGTCAATTCATGCCCTTGGCATAAGAAATATTATATGATTTCACATTTATTTTCATCTTTTTTATATTTTCCTTTATGTAGCCTCAAACAACTTCAACCTAGTAGTACATATTTTTGATGGTTGTGTAGCTCTGTAATGGGGCTCCTTCGAGCAAGTGTCCTCAGAAAATTTTCTCAAAGGCATTTCATGAGTTATGAATTGTGAAACTCCAATGGATGTGGTATTATCCATCCTTGAATCTAATAGTGCATGTAATTAGTTAGAGTTGATCTTATTTTAAGGGGAGAAATTTTCTTGAAAGAGTGCTCTAGGAATAGGTAATAAGCACTAGGCCTCGCATGGGGTCTCCTTTTATGTTGTTCAAAGCATCACTAAGGGGTTTCTTGAGTCAATAGATATTGAAATTGGAAATCTTCATAACACCCAATGAGTGTTTTACCTTAATTTTTTTAACACTTATTTTATATGTCAATCTACTAAGCATAAAATTAAGTATCATCCTCAAGTCATTATCTAATTCAAGTATCATTCATAGCTAGCTAAAGCTCCCTAGTGTACATAGGCAACCGCCTCAAAATCTAAAGAAAAATAAAAGTATGGTGTCACACTAGAAAGGGAAAAATACAAACTCTAATGGACCCCAAGCTAAATATTAGCCCTCTATAGATTCTATGATTTCCAAGGAGTAGCCAACACCTATTTCAAACCACACTCAAAAGGGGAAAGAGGTTATCTCACCCTCAAGTGAAGCACATGTAATGTCACAGAGGAGGTGTCAGCTCAAGATGAAGAGCAAGTAGAGGAAGGTCCAAAGGAAGAAGTACAGTAATATACACATAGGGATGATCCTAAGAATTCCCCTGTCTCTTCTTCCCCTATCATTGCTACTGTTCCTACCCCCACTCCTCTTGTTGTTTCAGTTGAACGGCCCCTACCATCTACTATTGTTATTTCTACCACTATTGTTGTTGTCACTATTATTGCCCCTACTATTTTAGTCCAATCTATTCATTCATCCCTAAATTCAGGTTCAATTTTGATATTCCTAAGAATGTGTAGCATCAAAAAATTAACCCTTTTTCATGCTTAATTTGGGAATAATTGATATAAATTAACCTACTAATGCCTTGATTTAGTGTTGTAATGTGTTGTACACATTCACATTGAATCTAGGGCCATTTTTAATAGAATGTACTTAAATTGTACCTTATTTAAGGTGTTGTAAAGTGTTGTATTACAATTTCACACTTATCTATGGCTTCATTAATTAATTGTGGTTAATTGGAGCTTAATTGGCCCTTTAGATCGAATTCAAGCCCTCTTAATTGCATTTTTTTAAGGATCTATCCTGACACCTAATAATGATATTGCATGACATTTAATTTGGAAAATTTGAAGTTCTAGAAAATGGCGCTAGGACCCATTCATCTTTAGTGGTGAATGGGTTGCTCCACATAGGAAACCCCTTTCTTGGCATTTTTTGAAATGGGTTTTTGATGTTATTTCATCCCCTCGAAGCATGGTTCTAGAAAGTTGTGCTAGGACCCATTCAAGTTTAGTGGCGAATGGGTCCTCCTCACATAGGACACCCCTTTTTGAATTTAATTGTGGCAGGATTATAATGATGTCTAATTCTAGATCTAATGTCGGCTTCGATTATTTGAATTTCGAGGTCAATTCTTAGATTTAGTATAAATATAAGGTTAATTCACATAGTTTCACCTGAGATTTATTATGCAAACATCCTAAGAGACCTCGCAAGTTCAATTGATCATAAGAATACATTCACAAGATCATCATAGAGCATTTCAAAGGCATTCAAAGGTAGATTAGTGAAGTTTTATTACAGAAATTCAAGGTCATTTCATCATGTCAAAGGCATAGTTCATTCAATCATGTTGTTGAACTAAGATTGTTGATGTAGCATTAAGGATCTATTTGTAAGCATTGTTTCATATCTAATTTGAAGATCAAGATCTACATTCTTCATGACCACTTCATGTTAGTTTTTAGATTTATATTCCAAGACAACTTCCAAGTTATCAACATTTCATTATTTCATGTTCATGCTTCAATTTCATTGTTTCATCATTCAGTTTAATTACCTAAAAGGGGTTTGACTTAGGAAAACCCCTATTCACTAACAATCAACATTTTTTTCTCCTCTTGAATGTGTGTTTACAGGTTCATAGGTCAAAGATCAA
>VDFB02047230.1:3466422-3502530 GCA_007258455.2 Sequoia sempervirens | reverse complement strand
ACATGAAGAACCTGGTTATAGCATCGCCTATGTTGATGAAGATGTAGCAACCCAATGGCAACCCAAATAGGCTCTACACAAGCCAAATCGATGCCTTCAACCAGCCGCCCCTGTTCTGAAGTAAAATGCAGATATAAATAATTTGCAGCCTCCAAGACCCTCCTCAAGCATCAATCATTATTGTCTTGCTCTCATAAATGGAGCGCTCCTGCTAGAAGATGAAATTGATGCAACTTATGGCTCCCATGAATAAAATCGTGGCCCTCTAGTATGCTGATATGATGAATGGAAAATCTATCAGGCTGCTGCTATCTCAGAAATGCCCTCAGATGAGAGAAATCGATGCAATTACAAACTAGAAATGATCACCAAATCAGATATGCAAATCATCCTCAGCAAATCACAATGCTAAACCCCAATTCGAACTATCACAATGTGATCAATGTATGCAGCTGTAGATTATTCTCCAAAAAGCTTCAACAAGCTGATTTGCAATCTCTTCCTCCAAATTTGGCCAAAGGCCACAAAATTTGCAATGTAAGCACAGATTGAACTTCTGAGTGAAGCCCACAATGAAGCAATAATTCAGTTGATATTTCATAGCCTCAAAATTGCATAACCAATGAGAGTTTTCGTTCCCAAAGGCTTAGTAATGGCAGAAACCCTAGCTGGTTCTTCTCCAAGCAAGTTCTTCAAAATCAAATGTCAATTTCTGGATGATTAGAAGCTTGGCTAACCCTCTCTTTATACTTTTCTCCAAGTACATCTAGAAGCTTCTCAAATAATAATATAATATTTGCACTTTACAAATATTAAAATATGACTTTATAATATAAAGTGCAAATATAACATTATAACATAACATTAGAATAATAATTATTATTAAAGTTACCTTTAATAATAATTAAACATTATATCTTAAGGAAACTCCTTATTTCTCCAATTCAACTGAATCCAGGAAAATGGAAATCATCAATTGACTAGATATCTACCACAAAGGACCCCCTAACCATGCTCATTAGCCTACGAGGGTCAGGAATAGGCTAAAACATCCAAAAGCAACGCTAGTCTAAAAAGGGGACATTACATTGCATAACAAATCCATTTCAGAGTTAGTAGTTAAGTGTTGATTAGACTATAGAGTAGTTTGAGTGTTTCTTTTGGCATCTCAATCAAACTTCAATAAGTTGAAGTCCAAATCTGGGACCCTCTGGGGAATGCCTATTGAGATGTCGCGTTATGTGTGAAATGTAGCTCAATGTTTACTGTTGTCATATGTTCACATTCTAGATCTGATCTTCATTGAGGTATGGAGACAGTTTCACTTTTTAATTAGAGATGGTTTTTTTCAAGGAGTTTGTTACCCTATATATTCATCTTTTCTCAATATAATTAATCAATTGATTTACTGATTTGAGATCTAAAAGAGCCATTCTTGGAGTTTAGACCTGCAATTTAACAATTCTACTTTGTATTTCCAGCGAGTGTGAATGTTGAGAATATCTTCTAATCAGTTTGTTATTGAGTTATGTTTTGTTTTTTGGCACATATAGTGACCCTTCCTATTAACCTTGTTTTTTATCAAACCTAAGCAGTCATGGTGGTTAAAGTGGTTCTGTATTTCAGACTCAGGCATTTAAGAATTTAGTGAACAGATCTGATACTTTATTTATATAGTTAGTTTACGTTGTGGGCCCTCATTTAATGCTGAAAATATGACTGAATGAACTTAAGCTTGCATTTTTACAAGCATTCTGTATTTTTATGATGTGTTTATAGTCTATAAAATAATAAAATATCTTATGCTAAACTCTCTGATCAGATCCCACAACAAATTTTTAGTCAGACTGTCAGATATCTTTTCTTTTCTGGAATTGTCATCATCAAATTGAAAACTTTGTCATTACACATTACATCTTTGTGGTGGAATATCTTTGGAAGGGTATACTTTGCTGCATCTTTTATGGGGATAAAATGCCTATTACACAATTTCATAGTATTTGATCTGTGTTTTTAATCTTTTTACATGATTTTGAATGTCAATTTGCTTCTGTACACTTTCTTTCTTGCAGGTGTTCTATTTGGCCATCAAGTTTGTTCTTATCTGAATTCATACTCTCTCATCCACAGCTTTTTTCCAGTAGATGTTGTTTTGAGGTATCAACCTATTATGAAAATAAATTTAATTTTAATGGTATGGAAAGGAAATGAGATGATCTATTTATTTCTTTTGCATGCATGTACTGTTTATTATATGCACTGAACTTATCGACCTACATAAATTGGAAAACACATGATGAAATCGATAGATGCCTTTATTGTTATTGAATTACATTGTATATCAATCATTGCCTAAGTATGAAAGGACCTGAAAACATGCAAAGAGTGATTCCCCACCTCTTCTGCCCACAAGAAAAGACATGTACAACAATAAAAGACATGTACAACACTATTTTGTAATAATAGGGACTTTATGTGGTTAGGGAACAATAATTTTGAAAAACCTAGAAATGACCACATATATATTTCATTCAAATTAGAAAGTTCTTAAATGTATGGTTCACTGCTTCGTTTCTTTCTTTATATGCGATTATTGACTTATTGAATATGTAGAACAGTACAAAAATGCCTCTCCTTCAAGGGGTTTGCTAAGAAAGTTAATAGAGATGCAAAGTGGAAATTCCCAAAGGTTGGATGGAGGAAAGTAAGCTTGGATGGGGAATTGAAATATAATCACAAGCAAAGCTGGAATGGAAGAACTATTGGGGATCACCTTGAAACTCTAAGAATTCAATCCAATAACATGTGGAACATTTGATGGATTAGACAGTCTTCAGATAGCAATGCAGGAGGGTTTTGATTCAATTTGGATCACGACAGACTCATAAGTCTTGGCTAATTATATCCAAAAGAAAGTAACTTAGACTCAAATAGCTGGAGGATAAGGAACCTAGTTGTGGAGGATATGCAGCTGCTTTGAAGTTTCTCTGAACCAAGGTTTGCTATATCCCACATTAGCACAATTAGGTGACTGACCATCTAGTGAAAAAAAAATCAAAGTTACAATTTATAACTGTGGTACTGGTAACAGATCAACAAAGGAGCATAATTCTATACCCACTTGGAGGAACTTATCAATGCAGAAATTTGAGATGATAGATAAAGTTAAGGAGAGAAGGGGTTGGACTAAAGGACCTAATGATCTAGGTTTAGAGATTGAAAGACATAGAACTTATGCTAACCGCAACTACAAAGGGGTTTCTTCTTGTAAAAAAGAAATGAGTGAAAATGTTGTGTTCCCATGGGCCCAATTTTGCACAAATCAGTTTACTTGAAAATATGAAGGGAACAAAGCTGCCACAATGTGAATCATGTAATGTCCCCAAAATTTGGACAAGTGACTTAATTATTTAATATCACCTAAGCCTTAAATTATTTTTAAAAGAGGGATATTAAATAATTAATAAATTAAGTTATAAAGTGATTCCTTGAAATATTTAAAGAGTGAACATTATAAAGTCACTTTATGATTTTGAATGGGGAAATATAAAAGAGAAACATGAGAGATCATTCGACACTTTTGGAATGATCATTTTTCTTCACGTGAAGCTCGAGCCTCTTGGTTCAGTATGGAAAACCCTAGCCATTGTTTCGAGTGTGAAATAACACTCCTAGCTTGGCATGATCGCAGATCTGGAATGGAGAAACAAAGATAGCTCCTGATTTTCGCGTCATCCTTTATGAGCATTTGGTGTTCCATTGGATTCGAGTTTGAGAAATATTCGAAGCTTTTTTTGAAGGTGTGTTTCGTGAGATACCTCTGGCGTTACATTTACAAGTAGGAAATCCTTGCCAAATCGTGGCTTCTGAAGAATATCAACCAGCCTAAGCAAGATGCAAAATCTGGGCAAGAAAAACGTCATTAACAGTAGCTCATTGTGAAGTTGTGGCTCCTTGCGAGTCCTAGTCAGTGCGGATGTCATCTCTTAACCCTAGGCGACCTTTGGGAAAGGTATTTCAGCAAAGAAGGACGGGATTTCTGGTAAATCTGGGCAAGATACAGGGACTGAGAACAGGTCGCAGCAGTTTCAGCTGGTATCCTGGGTCGTGTGCCCTGCTCCTCATAACTAGAAGTGACGTCTATTAGTATGAAGGATGGGCGACTCAATGAATATGGGAAACGATTGCTAGGAGGGAGATACTCGTGGCTGTAGGCATTTCTTGAGCATTCCTGAGCCGTGCAAACTCATCCCAGGCTGAGTAGAGTGGTTCCAGATTGGAGAGCACATTAGTTTGTGTCATCTTGTCTTTCCATTGATAAGACTTAAGCTGCTGCACATTTCTGGGTGATTTTGGAGGACATACAGTCACCTTCAGTCATGGAACATGGTTGCACCAGGTCTGGAACATTCGCATCCTCATTGTAACTCGCACTGTTATTGCTAAATCTGTTATATGCTGTCATGAACCTCTGATTTTATTGTCTCAGTGAGTCTATGAGTAGTCAAATAAACTTGTGATCTTGTTACAGTTGAAATCAGACTTTACTTTAGTTGCTATAAAATTTCTGTATATGATTCCCTTTAAAGCAGCCAACCTTATGTCCCCGGTTAAGTCTGAGAAGGAGTCTGAACTGTATTTTCTGAGTGCAATTTATGAATACTCGGGACCTAGTAGAGACATATTTCGCTGTATCTGAATTAACCAATGCCATTGCTTTACAATAGTCTGCTATAAATCTGATATGTACTGCCGTGTAGTCTAGGTTGCATAATCAACTGTTGAATGCACTCACAGAAACAGCAGTAAGGTACTGTATATGTTTAGAAGTATTCCATGTTGCATGCTGTTATTACTTGATGAAAAACAAATGTCCAAACCACAATCCATATTCCGTGAACTTAACTTGCAAACTCAGAATTGGTGACCTTCATTGACAAATGCAAAATATCAACTTGAGAACAAAAAATTACACACCACAGCCAGGGACCCTTACAAATCATGAGGCATGCACGTTGGAGGATGTTAAGTCTCAGATGCTTAAATAGAATGGTGGATCTATATTCTATATCATGTCAAGCTTTCTCAGCCTGAAGTTATGCCATCATCATGGTGTGTCTGTGTGTGAGATAAATTGACTTTCAGAAAATCCTGCTACACTTCCCAAAATCCACTCTCCGTAATTGCTAGTCTTAACTGCCAGCATAGGATCTTATCTCAAATGATTTCTGCTAAATGGTAAAAAATTAATTGAAACTGAAAGGCTTCCTAGATTTTTTTGATTGGATCTTAATGTTTTTTGTGATTTACTTGTCTATTACTACCAACTTTGTGGTGAGCAGTTCAAAGAATACAACAACTTAACACAATTGAACACCTCTTGAAAACTTGGAATGGAAATGAAAAGGCCCGGCTTAACAAGAAGTAACTAGAAGAAGTCAGAATATGGAATTATTTGACAGTCTTATTGAGAGTGACAATGATTTAGCTCTTAAGGAGATTGACTGTCCCAATATGGGAGATGAAAGCCTCTAAAAGGAAGAAAATGGTGTTTACTAAAATGATTATGATCAAGGAAATGTCTAAATATTTTATTTTTGGCACGAAAAATTACCTAGGGGTTAAGCTGCATGCTCATCAGAGGACCACTTTGAACATGTGAATGACTAACAAGAGCTGCTGCTTGGAATGGAATATCTCATTGGTGGTGAAGGATTTTGTTGTACAAGTGGCTCTTGAGTAGCTCACCAAACCCCTTTGGATCAGTTTGTTACGTTGAGTGTCATTTAGCTGTTATCTCCTCTTACTCAACACACTTTTGAGGTTTTAGCAGGTCAAACTTCTTGTCCTCAGTTTTTGCATAGCAAAAACTAGACAACCTATATGAATTTTTCTCTAAAAATTCGTATTCTTGGTTACTCTAATGCACACTTCTTAAGACAAAATTGTGCCTTGTATATTCTATGAGGTTTGTTGTCATTTTGGTCATTTTCTTTTTGTTTTTGTGTTCGTTTTGATCTTCTTCTCGTGTCTTTTCTTCTTCAATTCGGGTTTTGGACGCCTTGTTGCAAGTAGGAGACTCTCATGTTCTAAAATGTAAGTGATTTTTCAACTTGCAATCAGCTCTTAAAAACCCGATTTGCTTTATATGCTTTTTAAGTTGCTTTTTATGTTCTTTTTATTCACTTGTCAAGGGGGTTTTAAAACCCGAATTGCAAGTAATACCTTCTAGTCTTTATTTTCTTTTCACTTGTCAGTCGGATATTAAAACCCGAATTACAAGTGAAACTTTTGTCTTTTTATTATTTTCTTCTAACTTGTCAAGGGGGTCTTAAAACCCGAATTGCGAGTTAGGCGCTTTTTGTTATCTTTTGATCACTTGCGTTGGGGATCCTGAAGCCCGACCAACAAGTTGAAAAGTTTTAAAACATTTTATAACTTACATTCACTTGTAAATTGGACCTTAAGACCCGACGGCCAAGTCACAAGGAAAAACGTGATGTATTTTTCACTTGTAATCGGGCCTCTGGGACGCGAATACAAGTTCGCACGTGAGTTCGCCTTCTCTCTTAAAAAATGACTTGCTTTCGGCTATTGAAGGCCCGACGTGTTTTAAGAGATTTGTCTTGATCTTCAGAATGCCCGATTCTCAAGTCATGTTCTTGCTGTAGCATTCATTTTTGTTTGAGAAGCTCGATTTTGACTTTGTCTTGGCGTGTTTCCTTCTTCCTCTTTCCTGCGTTTCTTAAGGAGAGGCTTTAATGTTCAACTGATAGAGTTTGAAGAGGAGTCTTCACCTTGTTTTATTTATAAATGCTGGTTGCAACTTAAGAGTTTTCATTTTTATTCTTCAGCTGTGCGTTTTGGGCTTTTCAAGGTACGTTTTGGGTTTTTGTTTTGTTTATTTTCTTTTCTTTCTATTTTCTATTTTCTTCTTGGTCAAGTTTATGTTGCATTTTCAAAATGCATTGATAGATAAAAGTTTGCATACTTGCAATCGGATCCTCAAGACTCGACTGCAAGTTAAGAATACATCCATTCGCCTTCAAAACACTCGCATTTGCTTCCATACACTTCGCCTCTCACTTGCAAATTCATTTACCTACCTTCCATTCGCCCATTCAAAATCATTCCCTTTACCATATCATGTTTTCATCACTTGTAATTGGGTCCTCAAGACCCGACTGCAAGTTCCCATCAATAAAAAAAAAAAAACACATTTCACTTGAAATCGGGTCTCCAAGACCCGATTACAAGTCTAACTTGCAAGTGATCTCCTCAGATCCGATTTCCCATCGCTGTCCACAGTATTTTTGTCAAAATACCTTTGTGCCATAATATTTCCATAAGTTCAAAACCTAAGCAATTCTTCATGAGATTACCAATTTTTCAGATCTTGATATCATGGAATCACCTATTGCTTCTGAAGATGTTCTTACTCTTCTAGCTTTTCATCACAGTATTTCAGATTCTTGTTCGATGACAGAAGAGCCAGTTTCGCCTCCAAACAAGATGAAGGCCAAGTATGATAAATATTTGAATGAAATCGCTCCTTTTTAGGTAGTTTCTCTCATTGATGAAATTAGAGACACAGAGATCGGGCATGTTGATATGTTTGAGTTCTTGAAAAGAACGGTGAACCCATCGACTCATGATATGTAGTTGCTTCTTAGAAGTCATATTCATCTAGTTTCTTCATTTCCAGTGGCTGTTTTGTTTTGACCTTTTCACACATCGCCCCATTCAGAATGGGGACCCCTAATTTTTGCTCCATTCTGGTCTTTTGGGCTTTGGTTTTGTCTCTCTCTCTCTCTTCTGTTATCTGCCTTTCCGGGATGTGCCCGTCTGTGAGCCTAAAACGTAAAAATTTGGCCAAGTCTTAAATTAGGGTTTGTACTTTCCTTGTCAGTCCGGGGTCAAACAAAGTGAATAAATTGAAAACAGAGCTTAACATTGATGTCAGTGTGCTTCCAGTAGACTCTCAGCTAAATTTCATTAGATTCTGACAACTTACTATTTTTAGTAAGTGTGTAATTCAGAGCGTTCCTTCAACATTCTTGAAGTTTTAACAGTCACACTGCATTCAGAACACATCAATCTGCTCATTGGCAAAATTTGAGCTAAAACAGACAACTTGCTATTTTTAGCAGTTCAGCTTAAGAGCAAATTTCAGGGTTTATATGCAAAGTTTTTCAGTGCATGTCTGAGGATTCCTTCTGGGTTTTCAGAGACCTTCGCGATGGTGTAACATGCAAAATGAGATAATGATTTTCAGAGTTTGCATGTCAGGGTTTTCTTTGCATGTCTGATGATTCCTTGTGGGTTTTTCGAGAGCTTCGCGATGATGTGACATGCAAAGTGGAATAATCACTCCTTTAGCAACTTACTATTTTTAGCAAATTCATTCCGGCAGCCGTCTCCCAGCACTTCAGAATCACAAACTGATCGCTATGCAACAAAAACGAGGACAAACGGAGGTCATTTAATACACATGCAAGTCAGATTAGGGTTTCCAGCTTCGGGACCCAAAAAGAGGGGTAAAAAGTCAGAATTTTTGAAAACGTGTATACCACCGCGATCAAGATCTTTCAAGCTATCCACTGATAAAATTTGAGGCAAACGGAGCACTTACTATTTATAGTAAGTCATTTCGGAACCGCTAGAAATAGTAAATCAACGCCACCCGGTGTCAACAGACAGCCACGGGTGAGGAGCGCGGTTATTCGAATTTCAAGTCATTCGAGTTGTGGAGGTATCGAACAAGCAGTTACTATAAATAGTAAACCACCTTCAGAAATTGCTATTTTTAGCAGGCTAGCTCAGAATACCAGTGTCAAGAGGCTGACAAGGTCATGAAGATCTAGTGTTCAAAATTTCAAATCATTCTAAGCTTCAGAAGTGTAGAAATTAGAGGACTTACTATTTATAGTAAGGCATGGAGAAGCTGGCGAAGACAAGGAAAATGGTTAAGTCTGAGACTTCATCTTGCATCACCATGAAAATGCGCCCATCTCAGCTGGAAGACAGGAAAATCTTTAAATGTTTGAAATATCCCGCTCTTGCCTCCATTTGCGCCCTCACATGCAAGATGACTTGAGGAATGAAAATATTTAAAAGGCATAAAGTTTATCCTCCTGCCTAGGCAAAATGTGCCCACCTTGAGAAGATTGATAGCAAAATATTCTAAGGCATGGCTTTATTCCTCTCTCCCTCTCAAATGCGCTCAAATCATGTCTAGCAAGGAAAAAGTCAAAGGGGTGAAGGATACTTCATCCTCCACCACCCTCCATATGCGCCCATCTTTCACACTATCTCATTTGCGCCCATGTGCCAAGCAAGTCAAGGGTCAAAGGCATTCATCCTCTAGCAAGCCCAAATGCGCCCTCATAAGAGACATAGAGGAAATTTTCTAAGTTAAAAACTTTCATCCACCACACATGCTAGAATGCGCTCAAGAAGAAAGTCAAAAGAAAGTCAAAGATACTCGTCCTCCTCTACATGCCATATGCGCCCATCTTCTAGCAAGTTGAAATGCGCCCAAGGTTAGCAAGAAAAAAGAGTTAAAGCAAGGTGTTGGAAATTTTATCCCCTCCTCATGCTTAAATGCGCCCAAGCAAGGGCATGTGAAGACAAAAGAAGGAAGTCAAAGAGTCACAAGAGGGCGTTCAAAGTGTTTTATCCTTCATGAGGTGTGATATGCGCCCAAGCTGAAGTAAGCAAAAGGTGAATAAATGTGCTAGGTAAAAATATATTCCTCATGAAGTATCAAATGCGTCCAAGACATAAGGTGGTGAATAAAATATTCTCCATGATATGTGCTTTCAAGGAAAATTTTCTAAGTGAGTTAATAAATTTTCCCACCACTGGCAAATGATTGAGGTTGAATAAAATTTCCTAAGGCAAAATTTTCAAAAATGCAAAGTGATTCAAAAAATTTCTAAGGCACAAAATTTTCTTCCTTAAGAAAATACACCTAGACTTGGAGGTGATAGAATTTTCCTGAAGAGAGTGAATTCTGCCGGTGAATGTGTTCAGAGAATGCCAACAATGCAGAAACAATAAAAATTTTCTAGAGTGAACAACAAGATGTTCATAGATGTGAAGAATGGGTTAAATTTCATAAGAAAATATTTTTCTAAGGTTCGAAATTTAAAAAAATTAAATGAACCCGTTCGTTGTATACCCATGAGTTCGACAAATTCTGAAGAAAATTTTCTTCTGGGTATTGATGATCTTCGATGAGAAGTTGATTTCCAAGTCTTCTGCACTTCGCCTGGGCTTTCGACATGAAGAATTTAATCGGTGCCCGAGTTATGAATTTTCCTAAGGGAAAATTTAAAATTTTTCTAAGGCAAATTGAATAAAATGTGTTTTCAAGATAGAATTTTCCAGACGATGAATTTGAAGTGAAGTGCCTAGATAATTTCGATTGAATTCTTCACAGGCTGAATTTTCCAGAGCCAGAGGTAAATGAAATTAAAATGTGAATGACAGAGCTTCGGCTGGTGAGTGAAATTTGTTAAAAAATGATTTAAAATAAATATTTTTGAAATACGCCAGTCAAAGTTGAACTTCTAGAAGATTAAGATTCCAGGCGTCGGATGACAAGTGTCGAAAATGCCAAAGGAGGGAAATTCGAATTCTTGAAATGAAGTAGTGGAGATTTAATGTACTGGCTAAACTTAGCCTCCTTCTAGAATTCGAATTCCCTATATGAGCTGAAGATTCATTCATTCTTTTCATAGCTGAAGAAATTCGATTTGCTCTAAGTTTGATGTTGCAGTGAGTTGCTGAGGCTGAAAGTATTGAGGAAATCCGAAATTTGTTGAGGCAAGTGGCTGAAGCTAAAATTTTAAAGTCTAAGTTTGGAGTTGCTGAAGAAGTTCGAATTTTTTTGAAAGTGCACATTGCTGAAGGCTGAAATCTGAATTTATTGCTGAAGCTGAGTGTTATTAAGGAAGTGCGCACTTGCTATGTTATTGAAGATTACTGAAGTTCAAATTTAAAAGAATCTAAGTTGCTGATTGGAGTTGGGCGATTTTCTCTAGTATTGAAATTATTGCAGCCAACTTAGAAAATTTGCTGAGAGTGTGAAGTTGCTGAAGCTTAGTTGCTGTAACTTTCTAAGTGTTGAAAGTTCGAATTTGTTGAAGGAGAAGTGAGGTTTGCAAAAGAAATATGAATGCTGCAACTTCTCAAAGTTTTAAAAGTCGATTGGCAGCCCTTGCATGGTATTTTATTTATTTTCTAAGTTATTTGCTGATGGCTGTTTATTGTTTTGTAGGATGGCTGAAGCAAGAACAACTGGCAAGGACAACAATGGTGCATCCAGACAAGCTGTTATCAAGAAGCTGAGCAAGCCTTTCATGCCAGAGTCAAAATTTACTTCAAAGTTGGCCAAGCTTGCTGACACGAATTTGGGTTCTTTCAACTTGGAGACTTTCAAGAACAAAATGCTGGGGATTGGTAATCATCAACCTTCAATCACTTTGCACAACATCATTCGAAGTGGATTATATGCAGCTGCTGGTTTCCCACCAGCTATTCAGTGTTCGGAGCTGATGATGGAGTGCGCCAACTGCTATGAGAAGGATCACAGATCAATTATGTCACCGGATGGTCAAGTGCTCGCCAACCTCACTCCCGCTGCTATTGGTGAAGCTTTTGGGATCCCAGCACACAGAAATATGATTTACAAATCGAGAGAACGTGCTGAGCGAATGTATGCTTCTACATTTGAGAGATGTACGGAGACGATTAATACTCGTTGGATGAGCAACCCCAAGCCCTCTCGTACGAAGTTGCCAAGGCAAATTATATCAGATGACTTGAAGCAGGAGTACTGTGATCTCATTATGATGCTGAGTACAGTTGGAGGCTGCCCACAGGCTTTTATTTTCGAGCCATGGATGTTCTATTACATCAACCTCGTGCTAGAAGGAAAGGAGTACGTCAATTGGGCTGAAATGATCAGTGATAACTTGCACGAGCAGCTCCTGAGTTTGAGAAGAACGAAGACATTCTATATGGGCTCTTACATCATTTACATGCTGGCTCGTATGACAAAGTATAGAGGGACTTCATATAAGGAGCCTGTTGGTTGTGGCTCTCATTAGTTCAAAATTCATGAGGCTTGTCCGCAGTTGCATTTGACAAACACTACTCATTACAAGCGTGTCAACGACGCTTTTACCATGCACATCACGAGAACACTTTAGGAGCGTATGCATCATAGGATCTCGAGGGAAGCTCAAGAATTGATTGAAAGGTATGGGTGCTGGTTTGTACAATTTCCAAAGTTTTCTTATGAAATATGCTAACCAATTTTTTCGATGAATTAACACACATAACCAACACTTAATCAACTCGGTTAGCGTTAGCTCCGAAAAGAAAACTGAACTTGAAAATGAACTCACACCAAGAATGCACACTCAACCCCAATGAGGGATAGGTGTTGTCATATGGCGGAGGAGCTAAATGAAAATACTTGAAAGAAAACTACTCAACGTCAAGAATGCGCACTCAAGATCCCACTGAGGGCGAGGTGCTAACATATGACAGAGTGTTGAATTGAAAACTAGAAATTGATAGGCGGATAACCAGCCATGAAGAGCATTTCCACACTACCACCAAACAGTGGGGGGAAAAGTTTACAATTCAAACAATTCATCCGCTGTGGCGGGCATCCACAGAGCTGTGGGGATTCTCCACTATGAAAGTGGGTACAAGAGTGTTACAAAATAGATTATCCACACTGGCGGTAAACCATCCAGGAGTAATTTAATGACAAAACAATAAGTAATTGCAGAATTGGAAATGGTTGGATTAGTAATGCTTAATCTCAACCTTTACAGATTAAACTCTGCAGATTACAAATTACAATGATAGAGAATGAACCTTAGAACAAGAAGTATGAACTTTCACAATCATATAACACTCTAAAACTGAAGTATAAGACGAAAAACTGAGAACTATAACAGTCTGATATAAAAATCAGAATTCTGGAAATTTAAACCAGCAAACTGTGAATTCATTAAATGCTCATAACTTGGTCAAATTACCTCCGAATGACGAGATATCAGTTGCAAATGCTTCCTAGAGGTTTGGCGCCCAAGATGCAATCCAAAAACAATCACCAAAGACTCTAGATTATTTAGCACGAATCCCAATGCTCTTCCAAATGGTACGGCCTCCTTGAAAAATCGATTTTGCAAGATAAAATCAAAAACTTGGAATTAAATTCCAATTTTTTGTGGAAGGGGTCGCCTTGAACCAAGAATTGATTTGCCAAAATACCCAAAACAGAACTAAAATCACTCCAAGAGATATAATCAAAAACCAGCTTCAGCTGTAGATGAAACAGTAAACCAAAACTGTAAAAATACTTCAGAAATTCTTCAATCTTGATGCTCAATCTGCTAGTCTGATTTGAGAAGCAGAAATAATCCAACTAGGTGTTGTATTTCAAACATGAAATTGGTAAGAGGCTAGGAGGCAGCTTCCTCGAAGCAAAATGTGCATTGTCATTTTGACAGCATAACAGTATGATAATTTCATGGATCCCAAATGCTGGAGAAAGGACTTCATTTTATAAAAAACTGAGAAACTCTTCACTTTCCAGGAGAAACGCCAAGAGACACCTTTTGAAATTCTTTTCATCTTTCAAAAATATTAATCCCTCAAAAAGGTGGCGTCCAATTTCAAGCTGATATAATATTTCAATAAAGAATAAATAATCTTTTAATGAGGGCGTACCCTTCATGGCCCCACTTTAAAAACAACTTAAGTTATCTCCTTAGGCCAAGGGGGTCAACAAAGAATTAAAACATAATGCCTTTAATCAAATATTTTTCACCAAATAAAGCTTTTAGAAGACCAAGCCTGAAATAACAACTGCTCCAGCTGAGAAGGACTTAGAATAGACAACTGCAACTGCCAAAAACTAGTATTTACTATAAATAGTAAATAACATGAAATGCCACAAACTCCAAGCCAAGAAACCCTAATTTCTCCTCATTCCAGTCTACGGGTTCCGGAATAGACTGATGAACTGCAAGGCTAATCACTGTTGAGAAGGGGACATTACAGTCCGCCCTCCTTGAGATTGCTTGTCCTCAAGCAACTGAAAAGATGGATGCAACAAAATCTGTTCACCTTCCCACGTGGCATCTTCAATAGGCAAATTCCTCCATCTAACCAAGTATTCTTTGATTGTCCTTCTCCTCAAAGAACGCTCTCTAGTATCAAGAATTTCTTCAAGAATCAACACCAACTGACCTTCTTCATCAAATGGAGGTAATTCTGAAGTAGCCACCACGTTGTGTCCAATTGCCTTTTTGAGGCATGACACATGAAAGACATTATGTACTTTGCTTTCAGCTGGAAGCTCCAACTCATAAGCAACTTCACCAATTCTCTTGGTGACTTTGAAAGGACCATAAAAACGTGGCTTCAACTTTTCCGCACCACTTTTCTTGAGAGAAGATTGTCTATATGGCTGAAGACTCAAATAGACCATGTCCCCAACTTCAAAAGACCTCTCAACACGCTGCTGATCAGCGTATAACTTCTGTTGATTTTGAGCTTGTTGCAGATTTTCCTTGAGGGATTTCAAGATGTCTTGGTTCTGTTGTAACATATCCAGTACTTGTGGAGCTCCACTATCACCAAACACTAAATCAACAAAATTAGTAGCTTCATAACCATAAAGAGCCATAAAAGGTGACATCTTAATTGACATGTGATAAGAAGAGTTATAACAATACTCTCCTAAATGAAGCCATTTAATCCAAGCTCTTTGCTGTCCTGAAACATAGTTTCTTAGGTAGCCCTCTAACCACTTGTTAACAATTTCTGATTCCCCATCTGTTTGTGGGTGATAACTAGTGCTTGGAGTAAGCACTGTCCCACTCAATCTGAAGATCTCTTGCCAAAAAACACTTAGGAACTTGCTGTCCCTATCACTGACAATAGTTTTAGGCAACCCATGCAAACGAAATACCTCTCTGAAAAACAACTCAGCCACTTGAGCTGCTGTAAATGAAGTAGTGACAGCAAAGAAATGAGCAAATTTCGTTAGTCTATCAACCACAACAAAAATACAATCACGTCCTTGCACCTTGGGCAACCCCGTGATGAAATCCATGGCAATACTTTCCCATTTCTGATTTGGAATGGGCAAGGGCTGTAGCAGACCAGCTGGATAAGAGTGTTCATTTTTATTTCTTTGAAAAATCGGACACTCTCTAATGTAGTTCAAGACTTCTTCTTTCAACCCTTTCCAAGTGAATCTTTCACGAATCTGCTTATAAGTCTTGAAAATCCCTTGATGACTAGCAAGGGGAACATCATGAAAAGATTGTAGAATCTTCTTTTTAAGCTTAGATTCTTGCACTAAAAAGATTCTATCTTTATAGTAAATTATACCATCAACCAACTTATACCTTTCATCAATCAAATGACCTTCTAGCAAGCTGGTTGCAAACTGATTTTTAACATAATCAGCAGCAATTAACTCCTTCCAATCTGCTGATAACTCACAAAGTGATTGCAAATGAGGCCTTCTTGAAAGAGCATCAGCCACTATATTATTTTTCCCTTTGACATATTCAATGTCAAAGTCATATGCTTGGAGCTTACTTACCCACTTCTGCTGCCTTTCATTCAAATCCTTTTGGCGCATAAAATGTTTAAGACTATTGTGGTCAGTCTTAACAACAAATTTACTTCCCACCAAGTATTGATGGAATTTAGACAAAGCATGCATGATAGCAAGCATCTCTTTGTCATAAATGGAGTAAGTTTTTTCTGCTCCTCTCAACTTCCGACTCTCGAAGACAATAGGATGTTTGTCTTGCATTAGAACAGCTCCAACACCTTCACTTGAAACATCACACTGTAATTCAAAAGATTTTGTAAAATCCGGAAGAGCCAACATTGGACATGTACTCATGATTTGCTTAAACTTATCAAAAACTTCTTGTGCCTTCTTAGTCCAAAGAAAAGCTCCTTTCTTTGTAAGATCTGTGAGAGGTGCTGCTTGATGAGAATAACCTTTCACAAATCTTCTATAGAATCCACATAACCCTAAAAATCCTCTCAAATGAGAAATATTCTTTGGAGTTGGCCAATCAAGAATGGCCCTTATCTTTTCTGGATCCACTTTCACACCCTTTGAACTGATAATGTGGCCAAGATATAAGAGTTCTGTCAACCCGAACTCACACTTTGATTCTTTGGCGAACAAACATTCCGCCTCCAAAATACTAAGCAGTTCTTCCAAATGCTTAAGGTGCTCTTCCCATGACTTACTAAATATGAGAATGTCGTCGAAGAAGACGAGCACAAACTTCCTCAACTGCTGTCTAAAAATCTTGTTCATACAAGATTGAAATGTAGCTGGAGCATTTGTCAAACCAAAAGGCATGACAAGAAATTCAAAGTGCCCAAAATGGCATCTAAACGCTGTCTTCTCTATATCTGCCTCCCTCATTCTGATTTGGTGATAGCCTGAACGAAGATCAATCTTCAAGAACAACATGGCCCCATGGAGCTCATCAATAAGCTCATCAATCCTAGGGATAGGATATCTATTCTTGATGGTTTTCTGATTCAATGCACGATAGTCAACACACATACGCATTCTGCCATCTTTCTTTTTGACCAGCACTACTGCAGAAGCAAAAGGACTCTTGCTTGGTCTAATGAAACCACTCTCTAAAAGCTCCTTGATAGCTTTTTCAATTTCATCTTTCTGCTTCTTTGGATACCGGTAAGGGGTAGTCATGACAGGCTTTGCTCCTTCTAACTCAATTATATGCTCAGAACCTCTTTCAGGAGGTCTTCCAGGAGGTAGGCTTCCAAAGACTTTGCTCTTCTTCGAAAGTAAGGCTTGAATATCAGGGTGATACTGCCTTTTCTCCTCTACTGGATCAGCTGGTAGAACCATACATTCAGCAGCCCATTCAACCTGATCATGACGGATCAGCCTTTCCATCCTCTTCAAGGACACAATTCGAGGGCCTCCATTTGACATCCCTCTTAGAACAACCTTCCTTCCATTAGACTGAAATTTAAGCTCCATGGTTTGCAAATTTAATGTGATCTCACCAAGAGATCGCAGCCATTGTATGCCCAACACAACATCAGTGTCTCCAATTCCCACCACATAAAAATCATCTTTAATCTCATGATTCCCTAATTGCATAGAGAGGTTAGGAATCTTCCTTGTGCAAGACATAGTAAAACCATCAGCAACCATTACCTTGAAATCATCAAATTCCTCAGTCTTCAAACCTTTTCTAGCAACTAATCCTTCATCAATAAAATTGTGAGTTGATCCAGTATCAATTAGAGCAACTATCCTTTGTGAATTCACAACTCCATGAACCCTAAAGGACTCATTTTTTTGAAAACTTGATAGTTGTGCAAAAGCACTACCATCTCCCATTTCTTCGGACTTGTCTTCTGGATCTTCTTCACCTTCACTACCTGCTGATTCGTATTGCTGATCAGACGAATCAGATTCTGATCCATAATCAGAATAGCCCTCCATTCGATTTGCTTTGCCTCTTCCATAGCAACGGTGACCCTTAATCCAAGGCTCACGGCAAGTGTAGCAAACTCCATCTTTTCTAAGCTGTTCTTTGAGCTCTTCTGACAACCTTGGTGGAAACTTCTTGGGCAGATTTGAAGAAGGCTTTTTATCTTTCTTATGGCTGAATGGTTTTGAATGAAACTTAGGCCTTGGGGCTGCTAACTCCATGCTCCTAGCTTTCTTGATAGCTTCATCTAACGTTGGTGGATCAAATGCTTTGACCCAACCCTTCAAGGGCTCCATTAAACCTTCAGCAAAAAGAACTACAAGTCTTCTTTCAGTAATGTTAGGCACCATTACTGACAACCTCTGAAAATCAGCCACATAGTTTTCTAAAGATCCTTGTTGTTTCAATTGTGCCAATTCTCTAAATCTCAATTCTGGATCTTTGGTATCAAATCTTTCAATCAACTTATTGGTAAACTCTCCATATGTGCGAACGAGGTTATGGCCAAGAGTGACCAAACCATGAGTCCACCATTCATGAGCTATCCCATCCAAATGCAAAGTAGCAAATTTGATAGCATCTTCTTCCGGCATGGGTCTGAGAGAGAGGTAGTTATCTAACTTCTGTACCCATGATCTGGCTGTACACTTATTACTACCATCAAAATGTTCCATAGTAATCTTTCCCAATGCTTGGTAGAAGTCATTCCTAGGTGCCATAGGACGTTGTTCAGTCCTTCCTCCATTTCTTCGACTCCTTTGATTCATGAATTGATCAAAGGTCCAAGTACCTCTCAAATCAAGAGGTAAAGAAACGTACTCCATGTAAGCTTGACGTGCATCATCAGCAAAGTTTGGTGCAGCTTCAACTGGTTGTTGCTCTTCCCTTGGTGTGAAGATGGGAAAAAGGGGTCTAGAGGATGACCCACTAGGAATTGTAGCATGCTGACCCACAATTCTGTCTCTTGTATTCACCTCAGGACTGCCACTATTGTTATTCCCATTAACTCCACTGCTTTCTCCAGTTGAGTTATTTTGGGGCTGAATGATATTCTGAGCTGCTTGCTGGTCCAACTTGGACAATAATCGGGACATCATGTCTATCATCCCATCAAACTTCTTCTCAACTTTGTTCCTCTCTTCATTATCTCTCCTTACAGTGTCTGACATTATTTCAACTGTTTGTTCAACTACTTCCACTGACTTCTCTGAACCTTCCACTGTTTTACGAAGATCTCTTAGGACTCTTGAGAAGGTCTCTGCTTCTGGAACGGGCGGAAACTGATGCTGATTTCTAGCCCGACTTCTGGTGTATGGCCTAGTATCTCTTTCACTCATCAGATAACCAACTGCAAATTGCCACAGGATGGCAGGGTCTTCTGCTCTGATACCACTGAAATATGCTAACCAATTTTTTCGATGAATTAACACACATAACCAGCACTTAATCAACTCGGTTAGCGTTAGCTCCGAAAAGAAAACTGAACTTGAAAATGAACTCACACCAAGAATGCACACTCAACCCCAATGAGGGATAGGTGTTGTCATATGGCGGAGGAGCTAAATGAAAATACTTGAAAGAAAACTACTCAACGTCAAGAATGTGCACACAAGATCCCACTGAGGGCGAGGTGCTAACATATGACGGAGTGCTGAATTGAAAAACTAGAAACTGATAGGCGGATAACCAGCCATGAAGAGCATTTCCACACTACCACCAAACAGTGGGGGGAAAAGATTACAATTTAAACAATTCATCCGTTGCGGCGGGCATCCACAGAATTGTGGGGATTCACCACTTGGAAGTGGGTACAATGATATAACAAATTCTTTCTCCGCACTGGCGGTAAACCGTCCAGGGGTAATTAATTAGAATTTAATCAAGTAGTTGCAGCAATAATAATGGGTTAGATTAGTACTACTAATCAAAACCTTACAATTCAAAGAACTGCAAAAACATGAATTACAATGATAGAAGAATGAGATAAGAAGATAAGAGTGAATTCCAATAATGTTCTTTGCTTGCCAATGACAGAAATATGATTAAAACAGGAAGCTTATAAATCTGATGTAAAATCCTGAGTTCTGGAAATTCATATCAGCAAACTGGAAATCAGTAAAATACTCATAACTCACTCATTTCACCTCCGAATTGATTGAAGTCTTTTGCAAAGGTCTCTCAGGAGGTAGGCGCCCAAATTCCAAGCACCAAACAGCAGCAAATTCCAACTTATATCAACTTGCACAATTCCCAATGTTCTTAGAAAGGTACGGCCCTCTTGGGAGGGGCGATTTTCATTTAAAAATCAGACACTTGCAAATTAAATTCCCAAAATTAACATGAAGGGTCGCCCAAGGACAGCAAATAGATTGGTGAAGTACCCAGAACCAATTTCAAACTGGAAAATAAACTATGAATAAAAATCACCTTCAGCAATAGATGAAACAGCAAACCAAAATTGCCAAAATCTCCAGAATTCTTCAATCAAATGAGCTCAATCTGCTAGTCTGATGTTGAGAAGCAGCAATGTAGCCAACTAGGTGTTATATTGCAAACACGAAATTGGACGAAAGGCTAGGAGGTAGACATCCTCGAAGCAATATATCAATTGTCATTCCGACAGCATAACTTTAGCATAATTTTCATGGATGAAATGCTGGAGCAAAAACCTTCATTAAATAAGAGCTCACAAACTCTCCAAATGCCTGAGAAGCAGACCAAAAGACACAGGAGACCTTTCAAATTCCCAAAATCATTCAACTTCTCAAGATGGCGTCCAAAAATGCTTAATAAGAATTTCACTTTATTTCAAAATTCTCATTTATTAAAGTGGCGTCCACTTTTCCCAAGGAATAATGTTCTTATTAAAAAATAATAAACCTCTTCATGAAGGCGCCACCCTTCCAAGTCCCCTTTTTAAATACAACTTAAAGTTGTTCATCTAGGCCAAGGGGGGTCAACTGCATAATATAACCTTAATGCCTTATTTCAACATAAAAATGCCTTAAGAGGTCAAACATGAACTGCAAATAAATGCTCCAACTGGAAATGAAGTACTGAAAGCTGACAAACTCCATACTGCTTAAAATAGAATTTACTATAAATAGTAAACTCACCGAAAATGCCAAGGAACCTCAGAACTGGAAACCCTAATTTTACCTCACACACGCCTACAGGCTTCCGGAATAGGCTGATGAGTGTCCGAACAGATTACTGATGAGAAGGGGACATTACACTTAAACAATTCAAAGTAAATAATTATTCTATAAGTCAATTTAAATATATATATATGTAACCCTTAAATTATCTTATAGAGATCTCAATTGATTAATAAATAATATAATTAAATATTATAAATATGAAAGTGGAGCGATGCAATGTTAACAATTGAAATATTAATCTTTGGCATCGAATGTTTTCTCCCTTCAAAAATTAAATGGTTGAGGAATGGCATCGGGCTTGGTGGCTGGACTTGGCAACTCACCATCGCATGTGGAGAAACGCCCAAGAATGGGCAAAGGAAAGGTTTCTTGAACCATCTGGGGAGTTTGAGTTTTGGGGGAATGGGAAATAGACTATCTTGGAGGGGGGCCATCTCATCTCTCAACATCTCTTTCATTCTTTCTCCCTGTCTGTCATGTGAATCTTTGTGGCTTTGTTTTAATCCTTTGTCGCTTTATTGATTTGGTCCCTTCCCGTGTTTTCCTTTCACTTTGAGCTCACGTATGGAATTTTTTGTTGTAATCATTGGTATTGCCCAAGCTTAATATTTTACCTTGTCTTCCCTCGGTGGACCTTGAGATTTAATTCCTTTGGAAAATTTTTTGTGGAGCCGTGCTTCAAGCCGAGTGTCTGCCTTGCGCATCTTCCATTCAAAATAGTGGTGTTGAAATCTTGTTCTTTGTCTTTGGTTATCTTCCTCATTTGAGAGCGTTGGAGGTTCTCTTCTTATAGGCGACTTGGGAATCTAATCTTTTGTCAAGATATGTCGATGTCATTGCTTGAGTCTAGCGTTTTCTTGCACATTTTCAATTTAGAGAAGAGGAGTCGAGTTCAAGCCTTATGTCTTGGTTTCCTCCTATTATGATTATGTCAGTGTTATTCTTGGCTTATTGAAGTTGCGAAGTGAAGAGCATAGTTTCAGCCTCAATTTAATTACTCAGGCAAGTAACAAATAAAACCTTCCCTGAATTGGGTAATGATGAATTGATCTAGAGCATGTTTCGGTGTGGCAAAAGCTTTGGTTAGAATTAATCAGCTATGGTCGTTTCTATCTTTGTATTTGAAAATAATTTGAAATGCATTTCTTTCTACCATTTGTTCTTCATGAAAACTGGTAGTTGCTTGAGTCATAAACTTTGAACTGTGTTCCTCTTGATTGGTAACGTCAAATTGAAACCAAGCTTCTGGTGCACCATTCTCATTCCTCTTTGCTCTGGTATAAGGCCGAGCTTGAAGTTAATCAGCAATCAATTTAACTCATGTCTTCCTCTGCTGTTTTTGTGAACCTAAAATTGAGATCTTAATCCTCTGTTGAGGAACCCAAATGGATTTGTTCCTTCTTATTTACTTTGCTGTGATCAATTTGGTATCAATATTTGAAGATTGTTGGTTTTAATAATTTGAAAAGGGAACTTCACCTAATAGCTTAATCTGTCAATGGCCTTGGAATTTTCCATGTTCTTTGAACCTTTGTGAGATAAAAGTGTCCTTTAAACTCTTCACCATTTTAATCTCTTCTTTTGCATTTAAACTTTGTGGTTAAAATACAATTTGGAGTTGAGAAGGAATAATAAGACCTTGTAATCTTACTGGAGACCAATATCTGTAGCTGAATTGTAAGATCAAAAAGACTTTTTAATTGAATATGTCATTTTGTACATTAGAGCTCAATGATAACAACTTTTGTTTTGAAAAGGAAGTTAGTCATAAAGAAGTGTTAGTTGTGGGTTGAGACTCTCTCATTCTCTCGTTCTCTTTATAAATAGATGCCTAATGATATTAACTTAACCTTTAATGAGAGATAAGATTCTAAATCTGGGTTCAGTTGAACCATTTGAAAATTATCTAAAGAACTTGAACTATCAGGTTAAACCAACTTCTCTACCCTCCAATTAGAAGTTGGTTTAGTTCATACTATTGCTCATCAAGACTATTATAGGATAAACATGAGAGACTTGATAATCCTCTATGTCAATGAATCTCCTTTATTATGTATGAAACTTGATGGATAAGTTATAACCTCAAACTAAGAAGAAATGGTAATTAAATTGCTATTATAGAAATAGAACTTGATTTGAGAATTTTCATGTTGAGCAAGGGTGAGAATGCTGACGGCACAGGAGTGCCAGAGATATCGACACAAGAGTGCCAGAGATATCAGCACATGAGTGCCAGTGATATTAAAAATCCTTGGCCAAGGTACGATGATAGATTTAACATCTGTCAACTATCAAGTACCAGATATACCACTGATCAGAGTGGCCTTTCTAGCTGGGAGGAACCCTTAGTAAGGTCGATCAGGAGGTATAGGTCCTTGACACCAGGCTCAGAGGCATGATGATAATTTGATCCATGTTGATTACCCTCATAAAGGGTTGGGTTCTTCAGTTGAAGAAACTTGGGGACCAGTTGGTCTTGGTTGGGCGATAAATCCCTTGATGATATTTCTCTTTCCTCAAGTAATGGTGATCAACATTTCAGCTTAATGGTGTCTACATAATGGGTTACGTCCTTCCACTAATTCAGGTACAAATAAATGTTCATTTGAGTACTTTATTGCTACATTTACTGTTATGTAATTAATGTATTGCTCAAGCTAGTTTGAATGGAAAAGATAGATAGTTATTTTCTTTACTTCGTTATGAATGGAAGTTAGTTAATGATGCCCTAGTAGTTACTCTTCAGTTAGTTATTTTATGCTTGATGAAACCCTAATTTGACAGTTATTTAGTTATGTTAGAGGAAACAGTTAGATGTTTCATTTCAGCTAAAACTAAAAATTTAGAAGTTAGTTGGAGTTTCAATTGTTTTAGTTGAACTTGAATTGGAAACCCTAGTTGATAACAATTCAATTGAAAGTTAGTTGAAAGTTGAATTTTTCAAACTGTAGACTGGATAGGTTGTTACAATTTTACAGCTAGGATTTGAAGACAAGTTCCTGGTCAAAAATCAGATTTGGAGGTCTACAGATTTCTCTGAGCAAATCTACCTTGGGCAATCCAGACTAGGGACATTTTTGAGTGAAATAGCATTTGTTTCATGAAGTTTGAAGATTTTGGGCGACTAGGGTTTCCAGTTTGGTGGCTGGAAATTGCATCTTCAGATGTGATCTGATTATATTCAGTCTTGGCATCTATTTTTGGCATATCAATATATTCTGATTGAAGGAGTTGCTGGTTTTGTAGCTGTACTTCACATCTTCAGCCTTGGGCGTCCATTTTGAGGAGTTGTTAGAGCCCTTTCTGCAGCTCAGTCATAGTTGGAGACAGTAGCAGCAGCTGCTCCTATCATTCTTATTTTGGCATTATTGTATCATCTATTTCATCTAATATAAGGAGCTATCAACGAGTATGTTTTGTGGTTGTCATTGGTATCATTTATAATCATTTTCTGAGTATTGTTAAAGTCTGAAAATAAAAGTCAGACCTGCAAATAATTGTATCAGACTTGTTTTGCAAAATAGAAGGTTGTTTCAATTCCAAAAATCATTGCATTTCTTGCATATCTGTTATCTTAATGTTTTATGCAAATCTGGGCAACAAAACATTCATAAACCAAACCAAAAACAGTTCAGTTTGGGTCAGGATCTAGTTGGGATTCTTATAGAGAGCCTTCTACTATAAAGGTAGAGAGGATTTTGAACGATTGAACTAATAACAACCATCAAGCATTTATTCCTATGGTATACTGTGTAATGCTCTCGAGGAAGGGGGTTTGTAGCTATATAGAGGCTAGCATACAATGATAAACTTAGAAGATGAGGAGAAATAGCATTTGTACAAGCCACCTTCCCTGAACTTGCATAAGCACACAATTGAGACCTCTACGTGGCAAAACACAATATACAGGGATAATCAGTAATGTTCAGAAATATAGATACATGGAGGCTTAGTAAGGTGGATGATCATCACCAACCTGTGTTGTAGAAGGGAGTCCATTGAAATTCTTGGGTAATCATGGCAGGATACTTGTGAGCAAATCCTAGGATCTATATGGCTCAATAATTTTGGGATTCCAACCGACTCAAAACTCCAACTATTCTAAATTAACAAAAGAAAAATGAGGAGGCCCTAAGCTTTAATACTTTCTTTGCCCTAATGATTCCTATAGGGTTATACTTCAACAACTACACCCATAGATCTTATTCTTAGTAATTGTGCATGTAGGCTAAGCCATAGGCCTTATTTTTAATAGTTGTTATCATAAGTTGATCTGTAGATGCTTCTTTTACTATTTATGTTTGTAGGCTTACTGTAGTTCTTAGTTTTAGTATTTGTTTAAATATACTGATGAATCAAAGTTGTGGTTGTAAGCTTGTATTCACTATTTATGGTTTTGGATCTTTGCATAATTATTTGTACCATTAACATGGCCCATAGATCTGAATTGATATCTGTGTACATAACTGAACCATAGCAGCAAAATCGTTTGGGGAAAAAATCAGCATATCCAAAGTATTAAGATTTTTTGAAAAAATCGAGAAAAAATCGGATATAAGAAAAAATGTAATTTAAAAAAAAAAAGAGACAAAAACTATTTTTTTGAATTTTGAAGGCATTTCCATATCATAGAGATATAGAGAGCAAATAAAATAGAGTTTAACACATGAATTGTAGAAAATAGGATTTTGTTGTTTATATTAAATCGCTGATTACATTGCATTGCACAAAGCATACTTCATACTGCATAAATAATAACTAGATGGTTACAATTGATAAATTTCAATTACAATATAGTTTGGACAAAGTCAACCTATAAACTAAGTACAAAGTTCCAAAAAATCAAACGTAGCCAATGACTCTTGCTACTACAAATAGAGCTATACTAGAGGGCTCCAAGTCCTAATAATGAAGCTTTGGTTCAGAGCTTCTCCTAAGTCATTCAACCTCATGATATCCAAGTTGGCTTCTAGGATCTCAAAATCCTTAGGCTCAAGAAAGTCATTAAAAAGACAATTTTCCTTTGCTGAGCAAACATCATAAATTACAAAATGGGAATCAACTAGTTCATATTTGTGATTTCATAGTACTAGCAATTTCTAGAACAATGTCAAAGAGAACTATATGAAGAGTGTGAAAGGGAAATTATATGACAAAGGAAGCAATTGTAAATTTCAACTTAATAGCTTTTGAATCAAATAGCTCAAGATAGAGTAATAGAAAATGCTTTTGAAACAAAACAAAAGACCATAAATGATATTGAAATGTTCTCATTGCTAACTATTTTAGCAAATTTGTAAGAGTAAAAGGAGTGTTAAATATTTTTCCATTAGATAATAAAGACCTGCTAGTACAAAAGAAGAGAACAACTATTTGAGCCACAATTTTAGCTATTATTCAAGTAAATTTTCCTTGATTTAACATATAAGTGGATGATGGAGTTAAAAACATTGATGGACTTTGAGTTGAGAATTTGAGAGATTATAGGTACAAGTTTCAATGGAAAATCAAAGCACAAGGAACATTCCCTTTCAATGGGACAGTTGCTGCTGAAATTTATCTGGATCATTAAAGAGAATATGTGAGGTCTACTTCGGAAGGGATTAAAATAAGCCCACAAGACTAGGGCATGACTTCTCTCAAGGTATGTATTAGTTTTCCTGTTACCTATTTAATGTGCATGGAATGCTACACTATGTATGTCTAAAGCATTCATGCACTGCTATTGTACTCCTTGCAAACTTTCTGAACCTTCGTGTCTATGATGATCCTAAATAGAATGTAGTTCCTGAACAAGTGTAAGGCATGATTTGAGTAGTGAGTTCCACCAATTTACAAAGCATTAAGCTTGCAGAATATATAGGAAATTTAAATATAACCAAAATAATCCTTCATTTTGATATAAAATACTACTATAGTTTATTTTTTCAGTACTACAAGCTGATTTTTATCTTTCTAATAGGAACCATTTTGCTTCCGCTTCCACAGTGTCTATATATTATTACGTATATACTTATGCTTCGCACTAGATTATACAATTGTCACTACCCTGCCTGCTTATCATTAAAACTTGATGGCCAATGTCAAATTGAAGCTCCAAATTATCACAGTTTGTTAGCATCTAGAAAGGAAATTTATCCCAACCTAACCTTGATAATCTAAATAACCACCTTGGTATTATTATTGACAATTGAAATGTTAAAATTCTTTTGAATAGTTAGGATCACAAGAATTCAAAGAAAACAAACCTCTTTAGGTTGATATCAAGCCAATAGAGTTTCATTTCAGTTTAGTTTGGGTTTCTATATTTACTTTTGGAAAGTACTTTTATAAGGTTCAGATATGTTTAAAAAATAAGATAGAAGCCTTACTTAGTATTTATGATATTGTCTACTATTTCCCTAAGTTACCAGTCCTGGTTCAGGTTTGGGTGAGGGTTCGAGGGTTCGATTCGCCGGTTCAATCAAAAAAAATTTGAAGGTTGGGTTCGTTTTGCGTTTGTTGATACAAAAACATACAAAATAATACATATTTATAGCTGAAAATCAAGAATATTAGATGTAATATATATATATATATATAATATTTTTAATGTATGATAATATTTATTACTTATTAGCCTTATTAAATATTAATAATTTATATATTGGAGGCGTGAAATGTCATGCAAGGCATATAAAAGGTGGCAGAAAATCCACACATAAGGAATAAGTAATAACTGTTTAAAGAGTTATGGAATAGAATCCAAATGGTGCATGCTCAGGGTCTGCAACGGTCATCTACAGGGAGACATTTTGTGAGGAACCAGGATGGCTTCAGAGGTCATAGACAGGTGGATCTTGATGGGGTTTGGCAGCAAGACAGATGGGCCCGACCGGAGCATGAATTCCAAAATGATTCTCGTACTGAGGGGTGGGGTCGTGAAGGCAGAAGATTCGAAAATGACGGACAAGGTTTTAGGGGTCGACAAAGAAGAGGTGGATATAGGAATGATGCTTTTCGCAGACCGCAACAGAATGAGGGCGGCAATAGAGGGAAGGAAGGCTTGTCAAGGATGGAAGAAGAGGGTCGGGATAGAAACCCTAGCAAAAGAAAAAGTTTTAATAAGGAAGTTTGGCAAAGGAAAAATCCTAATTTGGAATGGGAGGACCATAGGGAAGAGGCGCAGGGTGGAGAGGCTAAGAGACCAGTGGTGAAAATTGGGAATGGGATTCCGGGTGGTCGGGCTACCTTGGTGGTTAGCGCAATGAAGCTCCAAGCTGAAGTTTTGAGGTTGGAAAATCTGGGTTTGATTGGGAAGTGGTATGGTCGGGATCTCAACTAGGACTATTTGATTAAATGGTGGAAATCACGTTGGGGTGATGAGCTGCAGTTCAAAACCCTTCAAAATGGTTTTTTCCTGGTGCTATGTCTGAATAGGGCTCTGCGGGAAGAAATAGTGAATGGAATATGGGTCCTTGATGGGAGTGGCTTTTATTTGAGACGGTGGAAGGTAGGTTTTAACCCTGCATCTCATGTTATGGAGACAGTGCAAGATTGGTATTACTTGCCAAATCTTCCAACAGGATTTTGGGAGCCGAGCATTCTTGAGGAGATTGGCAACCGTTTGGGAACATTTGTCTATGCAGAAGAGAGGAGAAAGGTGGGAGAGGCACAATCCCATGTGCGGATCTGTGTGGAAAATAACCTAGTCCGGCATCTTTAAGACGAGATCGAGCTAATCTCAGATTATGGAAGTTGGATTCAAAAGTTAAAAGGTGACTCCTTCACTAAGGACAGTCTAGTGCGGCCTTTAGGTTGTAGGAAATCGTTAAGCAAGGCGGGGTGTTCAAAAGTTGTGGCGGTTACTGAGATGGTTCAAGAAAAAGGAGCGTCTGCAAAAAAGGGGAATATTTCAACAACTCTAGATGACACTATTGTTGAAACCCAGGTTCAAAACAAGGTGAAAGAGTTGGTCTCTGTCCCCTCTCCTCAAGTGGTCAAGAAGGATTTGCAGATTGCTTCGAGGGACAAGATTGTTGAGGAGGAAGAGTCGTTGGAGAATTAGAAATTGTCCTTGGATGAGAAAATTTCAGAGGTGCTAGAGATCTTAGGTGAAGACTGTACCAATGTGGAGTTGGACTCGTTAATAGAGTTTGGTAAAGAGTTAGTTGTTTTGGCGGAGGAGGCAAAAGCTAATGCATGGGAGTTAGCGGAGGAAATGGAGATGGAGAATGGGGGTGAGGAAGATTTGCTAGAAGGGATGTCGGTTGGGTTTGATGTTGGAAGCCCACAGTCAGCCAAAAAGAGGAAACTTTCCCAAGGTCTGGCTAATGTGAGATTTAAGTTGGGGATTCATCAAAAAGAAATGTCTAAATCCTCGCCTGATTGTGGTGAGAGTAAAAAGAGAGGAAGGATCTCAAACCAGGAAAAGCGGAAATGGGATGGGGAGGCGAATGGTCAACAAAAAATTGATTCAATGATGAAAGTAGGGAAGAGCGATGCCCTTCCTAAATAGCAATGAAGCTCTTAACTTGGAATGTTAGGGGCCTTAATGCCCCTAACAAATGGTGGCTAGTAAGGAATGCGATGGAAATTAATCAGGCAGAAATATGTCTTTTTCAAGAAACAAAATTAGGGGATCAGGATCTTGTCAAATTTAGCAGGAAATTAAAACATTGGAAGTGGTTGGGGGTCGGGGCAGAAGGTACCTCGGGTGGTTTGTTAACCATTTGGAAACCTCATTCGGTAGTGGTAGAAGAATTGATTGCTCGAAGGCATTGGCAGGCTTGCCGGGTAAGAAGTTTGTCCTCTAATCTTCATTTTTTGCTTATCAATGTTTACGGTCCATCCCTGTGTTCGCTTAAAAGAGGGGTATGGCAAGAGTTGGATGGGATCCTCAGCAGTTTAGACAAGGACTTCTGCATTTTGGGAGGAGATTTTAATGCGATCTTGAGGCCCGAGGATAAGAAACGTGGTGTGGGTAGGGCTCTGCAATCTCAAATAGATTTTCGGCATTTTGTAGAGAGGAATTCTCTGGTTGAAATTTTCACAAGTAATGGTTGTTTCACTTGGGCCAACCGAAGGAAAAGTTTTTGTAGCATTGCGGAGAAGCTGGATAGATTTTTCTTTAAGGGTAATATGAGTCTTTTTCCCTTCAGTTTAGATAGCAAGATTATTTCTAGGAGTGGATCTGATCATTACCCAGTACTTTTAAGTGTTGATGGAGACAAAGGGCCAGTTCATTGCCCTTTTAAGTTTGAGATGATGTGGTTCAAGGATCCTCACTTTTTGGGGTTGATTGAATCTTGGTGGAAAGAGTGTTCTCCGGGTGGCTCCAAAATGTTCAATATAGTAACAAAGTTGAAATATGTCAAGCAGCAGGTTAAGCAGTGGAATAAAGAGAGCTTTAAAAATATTTTTGAGGAAAAGCTTAGAGTGGAGGAGGAACTGGAAGCTTTGTCTAAGGTTGTATTTCAAGATGGAATGAATGATACTCGTTTTGAGAAAGAGGAGTTGACAAGAATTTTGAATGATTTATTGGCGAAGGAAGAAGTTTTTTGGAGGCAAAAGTCTAAGGAAATTTGGTTAAAACCCGGCGACAGAAATACTAAATTCTTTCATAATTCAACTAAAGCTCAGAGAGAAGTGAATCGGGTCACATGTATTAAGGCGGTTGACGGTCATCTTCTTGAAGATCCTACAGAAATTAAAGCCTCTGTAGTCGATTTTTTCCATAATTTTCTTAACGATTGGGAAGGTTCGCATCTGGGTGCTCAGGAAGAATGTCTGAAAGGTATTCCACCTTTGGTTTCCCCAGATATGATGAATGTTCTAAATGCAAACTTTACGGAGGAAGAAATAAAAGTGGTAGTTTTTTATCTACATCCGGAGAAGGCTCCTGGACCAGAGGGCTTCCCGGTGGCTTTCTTTCAGAAGTGTTGGGATTTTGTGGGTAAAGAGGTGGTTGAGGCAATTGAAGACTCAAGGAGCTCAAGTAGAGTACTCAAAGAGATGAATAACACTTTAATTGCTCTAATTCCTAAGAAGGAGAAGCCTGAATGTAGGAACCCTGATGGTTCTCAACTCGAAACCCTAACCGAAACTGATGTTTTTGCAAGTTTTTGTAATTTTTGTGTTTTTTGAGGTTTTTTGCATTAATCATGAAAGCTGCGATTTTCTTAAATAATTGCCTAAAAATCCAGAATAAATCTGAAGACAAGAATAATACTTGGAAAATGCTTGGAAGAGATAGGCGCTTGATATTATTTAGTTTCCAGGGCATTTACATTGAGTAAAATGAGCATATGAAAGAAAATACAATTTTTTATTAATGAAACCTGATTTATTTGCAGCCTTCAGAAGGTAGAAAGAAGTGTACGGCCCAAGCCAGATGATGAACTCCAGTGTCCAGAAACCACGCCTTAAGCTTCAAATTGTGAAGGCGCCCCAATAGCAACAAACTGGAAACCCCAAAGAAGAAGTCGTACTCTCAGATGAAAATGTACGGCCTTGCTGGTCTGAAACTGTACGGCCTAGCAGCAGCTCACAATATTGTACGGCCTCAAGAATATACTGCCAGTTCTCTGTTCCACAATCCCAAATGGTGCGCCACTACTGACTGGTGAAAGAAACTCTGTAAATCTCTGCCTGGAAAGATGAATAAGCCCAAACTGTGACCTCTGTGTGAAATCACCAAGTGCAAGCTTCAGCTGGTATTGCACAGCCTCAGTCTGCCAAATCTCTGAAGAGTTTTCGTTCTCCAGAAACGTTTGTCTGCCAGAAACCCTAAGGTTTGCAAACTCCAATGCTCAAAGCAAAAAGACAAATTAGAATAATATAATCATAATGGTTCGATTTGTCTTGAAGAGAAATATATACTGCCTTTGAGAAATTCGACCCACAGCTCTTTTAAATAATCATTTAATAAAATGATTTAATTCGCCTTTTTGAACTTAGGAGAAATAATAATAATTAAATGACGCCTCATTAATGAATAAATAATTATTCATTATGTCAAAATAAATCACTTTATTATAAAGTATTAAAATACTTTATAATATATCATTTAATCATTAATATTTTAAATATATTAATAAAGTGACTTTAATATAAAGTCAAAATATTAAATATTTAATAAATCATTAAATACTCCTTATTTCTCCGTCGATCATCAAAGCTGCCGAACTAGGTAGACTCACGGCTGAATAAGTTGAACCAGTGCCTGCCCAAAATAGCGGCTCCTTTGGGCTAGCACAAAATAGAAAGTTCTGAAAAAGCACTCTGGAAGGTCTGAGGCCCAACACAGAAACAACTAAAGCTGGGGCTACCAAACCTTGATGCTTTGCTTGGATAGTCTCTACTTTTGTGTCGACCTCGGATCAAAATAGTAGGCTCACTCCTCGACAAGCAATAATACATTCGCTTGGGGACATTGCTTGGTCGTGGGATGAATTTAAATTTCATCTCCCTCGTAATACAATCCTACAAAATTTTATTTCTAGCCCGGTGGCTAATTGTTTGAAGAAGCTTTTACAGTTTATCATTTGAACAAACTAGTTTTGTCTGGGCCGGTCGATTTTTGATGGAGTGATAATAACACAAGAGGTTATTCATTTGGTTAAGAAGACGAAAAAACCTGCTACGCTTCTAAAATTAGACATCAAGAAAGCATATGATAGAGTAAATTGGCGGTTTCTATTTAAAGTAATGGAAGCTCTAGGTTTTTAGAAATCTTGGTTGGATTGGCTTTTTTGGTTGGATTGCAACTCCTGCATACTCAATTCTTGTGAGAGCGGGGTCTCACGGAAGGCTTTTTGCAGCTTCAAGGGGTTTAAGGTAGGGTGATCCCCTATTGATGTTAGAAACGACTTCAGCCCTCATCCTTCGGCCATGAAATTGAAGAAATAAATTTAATATAGCCTATCGGCTATTCAATTTATTTAAGTCAATATGAAAGTGAAGAGGCGCTTCACTTGAGAAATCATTTAATGTTTAATTATTGGTAAATAATTACTAGAGGCTGACTTCTCTCATCTGCCACCTCTCTTGGAGTCACAACGTTTTTATTGGAGGCTGACATGATGCTCTTGAAGGGACGCGATCTCTCTCCCTTGTATATATATATATATATGCGATGCTCATTCATTGTAACACATTCAATATTCATAGTTCGAGTTTCATCCAAGTGCGAATTTCTCTAAGAGCAGATCGAAGCTTATAAAGGAGGCCGATATATTCATCAAAAGAGTTGTATTGTCTTCAAGAGATTGCATCATATTGGTGTTGTTGTTTGGCCTCATAATCGGCCTCATTGTAAAGGAGTTTATTGTTTCATATTCAATATATAAGTGATATATTGTTGCTGGGTTTGCCCAGGGTATATGCTGTGTCTATTTGTTTGAATTTGAATTAAAAATCTGCTTATCTAATCTGATCCTAAAACTAACAATCCCCTTTCCCCTTTTCTGTTTATCATCATGGCAGAGGCTTTGGGTCGAGCATTAGAGAACGCCAAGAGGACTGGTTTGGTAAATGGCATTCAAGTGACAAGCAATCTTCCTTCGGTCACACATCAGCAATTTGCTGATGATACGATGTTGTTTGGATCGGCTACGGCAAAGGAAGCAAGTAGGATCAAAGGTATTTTACACAATTATTTTCGAGCTTCAGGGCAAGAGGTCAGTGTGGTAAAGTCAAAGGTTTTCTTTTTCAATTCTAATTGCATGAAAGAAATGCAGATTTTAAGTATTCTAGGTTTCAAAAAAGGTCAATTACCCTGCAAATATCTTGGTCTTCCACTAGAGAAGGGAGTTCAAAGTGGGGGTATTTGGAATTCTTTGTTCAAAAGTTTTAGGGAGTGCATTTCCTCTTGGAAGAATAAGTGGTTATCATGGGCCGGAAGGTTAACAATGTTAAAATCAGTGATTTCTGCCCTCCCAATTTTTATGATGTCATGTCTGCCCTTAACGGTTGGCATTAGTAAATCTTTGAATAGGATAATAAAGGATTTCTTCTGGAAAGGCAACTCAGATCAAAAAAAGCTCCCCTTAGTGAAATGGCAAAAGATTTGTGAGAGAAAGGAGGAAGACGGGGCAAGTTTGAAAAATCTTCTTTTGCAAAATAAGGCGTTGGGGGCGAAATTAGCGTGGGTGATTCACTCTCAACCAAACCTCGAATGGGTCAAAATTGTGAAGGCTAAGTATTTGGATGATGATCCAAACTATTTTCTTACTGCCAAATCACTTCCCAATGGTTCCCAAATCTGGAATTTTATTTGTAACTCCAGAGATCTTATTTTAGACTTTTTAACCTAGGAGGTTACAAATGGAGGGGAAGCTTTGTTTTGGGAAGACTCGTGGGAAGGTCTTCCCATCTTAGCAGAAAATCCAGCTTTAGTTAGGATCAAGGAAAAAGTTATTCAATTTTGGGGCACAAAGGTAAGAGATTATTTTGATGCTTCGTCGTCTTCAAAGAATGGTCTCTTCAAATGGAAGTCTTTCAGGTAGCTAGGTTTGTTTGATCAAGAGGTGGAAACAATGGAGAAAATTCTTGCTGAGAGAAGAATTTGGCAAAGACAAGGTGGAGATAAGTTGCGGTGGAATGCATCACCTACAGGTATTTACTCGGTTAAGATTGGTTATTCTATTCTAGCATCGTCAAGGAATGAGATTTCTACTCTTCCAATTCAACTGTGTTGGAACAAGGCTTGCTTGCCTAAAGCTGGAATCTTTACTTGGGCGGCTGCACAGGGCAGAGCTTTAATAGGAGATAGATTTGCTAAGTTGGGCTTCCATGGCCCCTCCAGGTGTTCTTTATGTCAAACAGCTAAAGAGACAGTAGATCATTTATTTTTGAATTGTAATTATACTAAGGCGATTTGGCATTGGTTATGCTATAAGCTTCGGTGGAAAACGGCACTCCCACTCAATCTCTTCAATTGGTTAAAGTCGTGGCCATCGCAGATGACGCATTCTCTGTTTGGGGACTTGTGGGTGTCGACCTTTATGGGAGGTTTGGAAGGAGAGAAATAGGCAAATTTTTCAAGAAAAGGAGCTTTCAATTCCCAAGTTACAATGCAAGATTGAGGCCAGCATTATAGAATTGTTTAATGCCAAGCTGGGAGAATTGAATCCAAAGAAAGGAAATTTTTAGGAATGGGATGCGTGGATCTTGAAGAATTGGTATGGTTTAAGAATTCCAACTTTTGGGGGTTTAGGAGAGGTAGCCTCTTCAAAGCAGAGAAAGAAAGTAATTTGGCTTCCACCAGAACCAAGTTGGGTAAAATTGAACTTTGATGGGGCTTCCAAGGGTAACCCTGGGCCCTCTGGAGCAAGATGCGTAATTAGAGATTCTAAAGGAGTGATTTTGGGGAGGTTAGCGAAGTCTTTACCGGAAGGTACAAACAATGCAGCGGAATTTCAAGCTCTTCTTTTGGGGCTAGATTTATGTGTAGAATTGGGGGTGAGCAGAGTAGAAATTGAGGGGGATTCCTCTCTGGTGATTAATGCGCTTAGATCCAACCAGATTCCAAATTGGAAATTAGGTGAATTGTTGGACGCTGCCTTGGAAAGGATTGAAAGGTTTGATCAAGTAATGTTTAACCATGTGTTGGGGAAGGTAATTTTGAGGCAGATTTGATGTCTAATATAGGTGTCTCGGGTCTTGATTTAAGAGAGATTAACTGAGAAGGTGCTTAGTCTGTGGGCAAAAGGGCGGGCGTCCCTCCATGGTGGCAAAGGGAGGTGGCATAAGTGCCATGGTGGCAGATGGTTGGGGGTCCTTTGTGCTTAGTTGGCATAGTTGTTGACAAGGTGGCGGTGGCTTGTCTCGTCGGCAAGTTGAGTGTACGGTGGAGGGCAATGTTGGCACTCGGGTTAATGAAAGATAATAATGGAAATGGGTGCTTCTTCCTTTGTGATGACATCTTGCACACAGGAAAGGAGTACGATTTGAGGAGGTTGGCGGCGTTTTCGTGTTATGGGTTTATTTATTGCTATCTGGGCTCTTTTTTGCATCATGTTTTCTCTGCAAAGTGTGGCGTTTGTGGTTTTTTTCTATCTCCATTGCTGGGTGCTTGTGGTGTGAGGTGGAGAATGGCGAAGAGCTCCAAATTTATTATCGAGGTCTCGGTGGCGGACCTTGCTCGATTTGGGGCTGACACTCCAATATCTTTGTGATCGTCAGCGAGATAGGCCTCTTTCAGGGAGGTCATAGATTAAAGATTAAAAAGGATTTTGTTGAATTATGATCCGTTGGTGTTGGTGATAGTCCAAATGGTGTTGGGTTCCGATCACTTGGAGTGCAAGGAGTACGGGAGAGACAATTTGCATGTCTCTTCCTATTTCCTTGCCTCTCTGCTAGATAATTTGGAGCCGAAGGCAATTGCAAAAAGTTTGTTGGTTAAATTGTTCAAAGCGGATTTG
>VDFB02047230.1:3318291-3466322 GCA_007258455.2 Sequoia sempervirens | reverse complement strand
CAAGGTTTTAGGGGTCGACAAAGAAGAGGTGGATATAGGAATGATGCTTTTCGCAGACCGCAACAGAATGAGGGCGGCAATAGAGGGAAGGAAGGCTTGTCAAGGATGGAAGAAGAGGGTCGGGATAGAAACCCTAGCAAAAGAAAAAGTTTTAATAAGGAAGTTTGGCAAAGGAAAAATCCTAATTTGGAATGGGAGGACCATAGGGAAGAGGCGCAGGGTGGAGAGGCTAAGAGACCAGTGGTGAAAATTGGGAATGGGATTCCGGGTGGTCGGGCTACCTTGGTGGTTAGCGCAATGAAGCTCCAAGCTGAAGTTTTGAGGTTGGAAAATCTGGGTTTGATTGGGAAGTGGTATGGTCGGGATCTCAACTAGGACTATTTGATTAAATGGTGGAAATCACGTTGGGGTGATGAGCTGCAGTTCAAAACCCTTCAAAATGGTTTTTTCCTGGTGCTATGTCTGAATAGGGCTCTGCGGGAAGAAATAGTGAATGGAATATGGGTCCTTGATGGGAGTGGCTTTTATTTGAGACGGTGGAAGGTAGGTTTTAACCCTGCATCTCATGTTATGGAGACAGTGCAAGATTGGTATTACTTGCCAAATCTTCCAACAGGATTTTGGGAGCCGAGCATTCTTGAGGAGATTGGCAACCGTTTGGGAACATTTGTCTATGCAGAAGAGAGGAGAAAGGTGGGAGAGGCACAATCCCATGTGCGGATCTGTGTGGAAAATAACCTAGTCCGGCATCTTTAAGACGAGATCGAGCTAATCTCAGATTATGGAAGTTGGATTCAAAAGTTAAAAGGTGACTCCTTCACTAAGGACAGTCTAGTGCGGCCTTTAGGTTGTAGGAAATCGTTAAGCAAGGCGGGGTGTTCAAAAGTTGTGGCGGTTACTGAGATGGTTCAAGAAAAAGGAGCGTCTGCAAAAAAGGGGAATATTTCAACAACTCTAGATGACACTATTGTTGAAACCCAGGTTCAAAACAAGGTGAAAGAGTTGGTCTCTGTCCCCTCTCCTCAAGTGGTCAAGAAGGATTTGCAGATTGCTTCGAGGGACAAGATTGTTGAGGAGGAAGAGTCGTTGGAGAATTAGAAATTGTCCTTGGATGAGAAAATTTCAGAGGTGCTAGAGATCTTAGGTGAAGACTGTACCAATGTGGAGTTGGACTCGTTAATAGAGTTTGGTAAAGAGTTAGTTGTTTTGGCGGAGGAGGCAAAAGCTAATGCATGGGAGTTAGCGGAGGAAATGGAGATGGAGAATGGGGGTGAGGAAGATTTGCTAGAAGGGATGTCGGTTGGGTTTGATGTTGGAAGCCCACAGTCAGCCAAAAAGAGGAAACTTTCCCAAGGTCTGGCTAATGTGAGATTTAAGTTGGGGATTCATCAAAAAGAAATGTCTAAATCCTCGCCTGATTGTGGTGAGAGTAAAAAGAGAGGAAGGATCTCAAACCAGGAAAAGCGGAAATGGGATGGGGAGGCGAATGGTCAACAAAAAATTGATTCAATGATGAAAGTAGGGAAGAGCGATGCCCTTCCTAAATAGCAATGAAGCTCTTAACTTGGAATGTTAGGGGCCTTAATGCCCCTAACAAATGGTGGCTAGTAAGGAATGCGATGGAAATTAATCAGGCAGAAATATGTCTTTTTCAAGAAACAAAATTAGGGGATCAGGATCTTGTCAAATTTAGCAGGAAATTAAAACATTGGAAGTGGTTGGGGGTCGGGGCAGAAGGTACCTCGGGTGGTTTGTTAACCATTTGGAAACCTCATTCGGTAGTGGTAGAAGAATTGATTGCTCGAAGGCATTGGCAGGCTTGCCGGGTAAGAAGTTTGTCCTCTAATCTTCATTTTTTGCTTATCAATGTTTACGGTCCATCCCTGTGTTCGCTTAAAAGAGGGGTATGGCAAGAGTTGGATGGGATCCTCAGCAGTTTAGACAAGGACTTCTGCATTTTGGGAGGAGATTTTAATGCGATCTTGAGGCCCGAGGATAAGAAACGTGGTGTGGGTAGGGCTCTGCAATCTCAAATAGATTTTCGGCATTTTGTAGAGAGGAATTCTCTGGTTGAAATTTTCACAAGTAATGGTTGTTTCACTTGGGCCAACCGAAGGAAAAGTTTTTGTAGCATTGCGGAGAAGCTGGATAGATTTTTCTTTAAGGGTAATATGAGTCTTTTTCCCTTCAGTTTAGATAGCAAGATTATTTCTAGGAGTGGATCTGATCATTACCCAGTACTTTTAAGTGTTGATGGAGACAAAGGGCCAGTTCATTGCCCTTTTAAGTTTGAGATGATGTGGTTCAAGGATCCTCACTTTTTGGGGTTGATTGAATCTTGGTGGAAAGAGTGTTCTCCGGGTGGCTCCAAAATGTTCAATATAGTAACAAAGTTGAAATATGTCAAGCAGCAGGTTAAGCAGTGGAATAAAGAGAGCTTTAAAAATATTTTTGAGGAAAAGCTTAGAGTGGAGGAGGAACTGGAAGCTTTGTCTAAGGTTGTATTTCAAGATGGAATGAATGATACTCGTTTTGAGAAAGAGGAGTTGACAAGAATTTTGAATGATTTATTGGCGAAGGAAGAAGTTTTTTGGAGGCAAAAGTCTAAGGAAATTTGGTTAAAACCCGGCGACAGAAATACTAAATTCTTTCATAATTCAACTAAAGCTCAGAGAGAAGTGAATCGGGTCACATGTATTAAGGCGGTTGACGGTCATCTTCTTGAAGATCCTACAGAAATTAAAGCCTCTGTAGTCGATTTTTTCCATAATTTTCTTAACGATTGGGAAGGTTCGCATCTGGGTGCTCAGGAAGAATGTCTGAAAGGTATTCCACCTTTGGTTTCCCCAGATATGATGAATGTTCTAAATGCAAACTTTACGGAGGAAGAAATAAAAGTGGTAGTTTTTTATCTACATCCGGAGAAGGCTCCTGGACCAGAGGGCTTCCCGGTGGCTTTCTTTCAGAAGTGTTGGGATTTTGTGGGTAAAGAGGTGGTTGAGGCAATTGAAGACTCAAGGAGCTCAAGTAGAGTACTCAAAGAGATGAATAACACTTTAATTGCTCTAATTCCTAAGAAGGAGAAGCCTGAATGTAGGAACCCTGATGGTTCTCAACTCGAAACCCTAACCGAAACTGATGTTTTTGCAAGTTTTTGTAATTTTTGTGTTTTTTGAGGTTTTTTGCATTAATCATGAAAGCTGCGATTTTCTTAAATAATTGCCTAAAAATCCAGAATAAATCTGAAGACAAGAATAATACTTGGAAAATGCTTGGAAGAGATAGGCGCTTGATATTATTTAGTTTCCAGGGCATTTACATTGAGTAAAATGAGCATATGAAAGAAAATACAATTTTTTATTAATGAAACCTGATTTATTTGCAGCCTTCAGAAGGTAGAAAGAAGTGTACGGCCCAAGCCAGATGATGAACTCCAGTGTCCAGAAACCACGCCTTAAGCTTCAAATTGTGAAGGCGCCCCAATAGCAACAAACTGGAAACCCCAAAGAAGAAGTCGTACTCTCAGATGAAAATGTACGGCCTTGCTGGTCTGAAACTGTACGGCCTAGCAGCAGCTCACAATATTGTACGGCCTCAAGAATATACTGCCAGTTCTCTGTTCCACAATCCCAAATGGTGCGCCACTACTGACTGGTGAAAGAAACTCTGTAAATCTCTGCCTGGAAAGATGAATAAGCCCAAACTGTGACCTCTGTGTGAAATCACCAAGTGCAAGCTTCAGCTGGTATTGCACAGCCTCAGTCTGCCAAATCTCTGAAGAGTTTTCAAGCCCTTAAACGCTTGTTCCATGTAAACCCTAGGTTTGCAAACTCAATGCTCAGAGCAAGACAAATTAGAATATCATCATAATGGTTCGATTTGTCTTGAAGAGAAATATATACTGCTTTGAGAAATTCGAATCTTTTTAAATAATCATTTAATAAAATGATTTAATTCGCCTTTTTGAACTTAGGAGAAATAATAATAATTAAATGACGCCTCATTAATGAATAAATAATTATTCATTATGTCAAAATAAATCACTTTATTATAAAGTATTAAAATACTTTATAATATATCATTTAATCATTAATATTTTAAATATATTAATAAAGTGACTTTAATATAAAGTCAAAATATTAAATATTTAATAAATCATTAAATACTCCTTATTTCTCCGTCTGATCATCAAACTGCAGAACTAGGTCGACTCTGAGCTGAATAGTTGAACCAGGTGCCCTGCCCAAAATAGCAGCTTCCGCCTGACCTAACTTTCTAAAAATAGAAAGTTCCTGAAAAAGCACTCTGGAAGATTCTGCGAAGGCCCAACCTGAAACAACTACAAAACTGGGGCTACCAAACACTGAGTAACTGCCCCAGATGATCCTCTGCACACAACTGTCAGCCTACGAGGATCAAAATGATAGGCTCACTCCTCGACAAACAATGTCAGCTAAAACGGGGACATTACACTGAATCGTGGGATGAATTTCGACCTATCTCCCTCTGTAATACAATCTACAAAATTTTGGCTAAAGCAGTGGCTAATTGTTTGAAGAAGCTTTTACAGTTTATCATTTCGGAAGAGCAAACTAGTTTTGTCCTGGGCAGATCGATTTTCGATGGAGTGATAATAGCACAGGAGGTTATTCATTCGGTTCAGAAGACAAAAAAACCTGCTATGCTTTTGAAATTGGACATTAAGAAAGCATATGATAGAGTAAATTGGCAGTTTCTATTTAAAGTAATGGAAGCCCTAGGTGTTCAGAAATCTTGGTTGAATTGGCTTTTTGGTTGGATTGCAACTCCTCGCTACTCAATTCTTGTGAACGGGTCTCTGGAAGGCTTTTTTGCAGCTTCAAGGGGTTTAAGGTAGGGTGATCCCTGTTGATGTTAGAACAGCTTCAGCCCTCATCCTTCCAGCCATGAAATTGAAGAAATAAATTTAATATAGCCTATCGACTATTCAATTTATTTAAGTCAATATGAAAGTGAAGAGGCGCTTCACTTGAGAAATCATTTAATGTTTAATTATTGGTAAATAATTACTAGAGGTCGACTTCTCTCATCCGCCACCTCTCTTGGAGTCCCAACATTTTTATTGGAGGCCGACATGATGCTCTTGAAGGGACGCGATCTCTCTCCCTTTTGTATATATATATGCGATGCTCATTCATTGTAACACATTCAATATTCATAGTTCGAGTTTCATCCAAGTTCGAATTTCTCTAAGAGCAGATCAAAGCTTATAAAGGAGGCCGATATATTCATCAAAAGAGTTGTATTGTCTTCAAGAGATTGCATCATATTGGTGTTGTTGTTTGGCCTCATAATCGGCCTCATTGTAAAGGAGTTTATAGTTTCATATTCAATATATAAGTGATATATTGTTGCTGGGTTTTTTCTCCCTGAAGTGGAGGGTTTTCCCAGGGTATATGCTGTGTCTATTTGTTTGAATTTGAATTTAAAATCTGCTTATCTAATCTGATCCTAAAACTAACAATCCCCTTTCCCCTTTTCTGTTTATCATCATGGCAGAGGCTTTGGGTTGGGCGTTAGAGAACGCTAGGAGGACTGGTTTGGTAGATGGCATTCAAGTGACAAGCAGTCTTCCTTCGGTCACACATCAGCAATTTGCTGATGATACGATGTTGTTTGGAACGACTACGGCAAAGGAAGCAAGAAGGATCAAAGGTATTTTAGACAATTATTTTCGAGCTTCGGGGCATGAGGTCAGAGTGGTAAAGTCAAAGGTTTTCTTTTTCAATTCTAATTGTGTGAAAGAAATGCAGATTTTAAGTATTCTAGGTTTCAAAAAAGGTCAATTACCCTGCAAATATCTTGGTCTTCCGCTAGAGAAGGGAGTTCAAAGTGGGGGTATTTGGAATTCTTTGGTCGAAAGATTTAAGGAGCGCATTTCCTCTTGGAAGAATAAGTGGTTATCATGGGCCGGAAGGTTAACAATGCTAAAATCAGCGATTTCTGCCCTCCCAATTTTTATGATGTCCTATCTGCCCTTAACGGTTGGTATTAGTAAATCTTTGAATAGGATAACGAAGGATTTCTTCTGGAAAGGCAACTCAAATCATAAAAAGTTCCCCTTAGTAAAATGGCAAAAGATTTGTGAGAGAAAGGAGGAAGACGGGGCAGGTTTGAAAAATCTTCTTTTGCAAAATAAGGAGTTGGGGGCGAAATTAGCGTGGGTGATTCACTCTCAACCAGACCTCGAATGGGTCAAAATTGTGCGGGCTAAGTATTTGGATGATGATCCGAACTGTTTTCTTACTGCCAAATCACTTCCCAATGGTTCCCAAATCTGAAATTTTATTTGCAACTCCAGAGATCTTATTTTAGACTTTTTAACCTGGGAGGTTAAAGATGGAGGGGAAGCTCTATTTTGGGAAGACTCGTGGGAAGGTCTTCCCATCTTAGCAGAAAATCCAGCTTTAGTTAGGATCAAGGAAAAAGTTATTCAAGTTTGGGGCACAAAAGTCAGAGATTATTTTGATGCTTCGTCGTCTTCAAAGAATGGTCTCCTCAAATGGAAGTCTTTCAGGTAGCTAGGTTTGTCTGATCAAGAGGTGGAAACAATCAAGAAAATTCTTGCTGAGAGAAGAATTTGGCAAAGACAAGGTAGAGATAAGTTGCGGTGGAATACATCACCTACAAGTATTTACTCGGTTAAGATTGGTTATTCTATTCTAGCATCGTCAAGGAATGAGACTTCTACTCTTCCAATTCAACTGTGTTGGAACAAGGCTTGCTTGCCTAAAGCTGGAATCTTTACTTGGGCGACTACACAGGGCAGAGTTTTAATAGGAGATAGATTTGCTAAGTTGGGCTTCCATGGCCCCTCCAGGTGTTCTTTATGTCAAGCAGCTATAGAGACAGTCGATCATTTATTTTTGAACTGTAATTATACTAAGGCGATTTGGCATTGATTATGCTATAAGCCTCGGTGGAAAACGGCACTCCCACTCAATCTCTTCGATTGGTTAAAGTCGTGGCCATCCCAGGGGACGCGTTCTCTGTTTGGGGACTTGTGGGTGTCGACCCCGTCAATTGTTTTATGGGAGGTTTGGAAGGAGAGAAATAGGCGTATTTTTCAGGAAAAGGAGCTTTCAATTCCCAGGTTACAGTGCAAGATTGAGGCCAGCATTATAGAATTGTTTAACGCCAAGCTGGGAGAATTGAATCCAAAGAAAGGTAATTTTTGGAATGGGATCCATGGATCTTGAAGAATTGGTATTGTTTAAGAACTCCAACTTTTGGGGGTTTAGGAGGGGTAGCCTCTTCAAAGCAGAGAAAGAAAGTAATTTGGCTTCCACCAGAACTAGGTTGGGTAAAATTGAACTTTGATGGGGCTTCCAAGGGTAACCCTGGGCCCTCTGGAGCAGGATGCATAATTAGAGATTCTAAAGGAGTGATTTTGGGGAGGTTAGCGAAGTCTTTATCGAAAGGTACAAACAATGTAGCGGAATTTCAAGCTCTTCTTCTAGGGCTGGATTTATGTGTAGAATTGGGGGTGAGTAGAGTAGAAATTGAGGGGGATTCCTCTCTGGTGATTAATGCACTCAGATCCAAACAGATTCCAAATTGGAAATTAGGTGAATTGTTGGACGTTGCCTTGGAAAGGATTGAAAGGTTTGATCAAGTAATGTTTAACCATGTGTTGAGGGAAGGTAATTCTGAGGCAGATTTGTTGTCTAATATAGGTGTCTTGGGTCTTGATTTAAGAGAAATTAATTGAGAAGGTGCTTAGTCTGTGGGCAGAAGGGCGGGCGTCCCTCCATGGTGGCAAAGGGAGGTGGCATAAGTTGCCACGGTGGAAGATGGTTGGGGGTCCTTTGTGCTTAGTTGGCATAGTTGTTGACATGGTGGCGGTGGCTTGTCTCATCAACAAGTTGAGTGTACAGTGGAGGACAATGTTGGCACTCGGGTTAATGAAAGATAATAATGGAAATGGGTGCTTCTTCCTTTGTGATGGCATCTTGCACGCAAGAAAGGAGTACGATTTGAGGAGGTTGGCGGAATTTTCGTGTTATGGGTTTATTTATTGCTATCTGGGCTCTTTTTTGCATCATGTTTTCTCTGCAAAGTGTGGCGTCTGTGGTTTTTTTCTATCTCCATTGCTGGGTTCTCACTGTGTGAGGTGGAGAATGGCAAAGAGCTCCAAATTTATTATCGAGATCTCGGTGGCGGGCCTTGCTCGGTTTGGGGTAGACACTCCAATATCTCTGCGATCGTCAGCGAGATAGGCCTCTTTCAGGGAGGCCACAAATTAAAGATTAAAACAGATTTTGTTGAATTATGATCCGTTGGTGCTGGCGGCAATCAAAATGGTGTTGGGTTCCGGTCACTTGGAGTGCAGGGAGTATGGGAGAGACAATTTGCATGTCTCTTCCTGTTTCCTTGCGACTATGCTGGATAATTTGGAGCCGAAGGCAGTTGCAAAAAGTTTGTTGGTTAAATTGTTCAGAGCGGATTTGGTTGAAGGCGTGGACGAGGTTCTTCGTGTGGTGGTCGAAGGCAGGGGTTGCCCAAGGCCATGTGACGTGGAGAGAGTGAGCTCAGAGGACACAGTGAAGATTTTCCCTTTCCTTTTGGATTTGCAGGGTCCGAGTTTGATGCGACATAGGTCGATTGTGGCGGTGGTTGTGATTTTTCTGAAGCGATTCTTCGGGCTAATGGCGGTCAACGGCGTAGAGTAGAAGGCAGAATTTGAGGATTTTGCAAAATTGAACAAATTTATGTAAGCTGGGTGGTGGTTCGTTCGTTTTTTTGTCAGTTTATAGGTTTAGTACTGGTTTGTCTGGTTTTGGTAGCCATGGCCGTATAAACGCCATTTTAATGGTTTGGCTTTGTTAATTTTGGCTGGGATTTGGTGGAACGGGGTAGCATTTGGTAGGTTTCTAATGTTTTTTGTGGACGGATGGTATAGTGGGTTTACAGTTCACCTTCTGACATGCATGGCAGACATTTGTATTTTGGTTTTAATTATCAGTAAATAACTAATCTTATGTATCAAAAAAAAATATTAATAATTTATAATATTATAATATCACAATAAAATTATAAAAGACAGTTAATATTCAATTGTTAATAAATAATAAAGTTAATATAATATAATATTAATAAAATCCGTTCAGATAGCAAATTCCCCATTCTTTTCTCATTACTGTTTCAGGCCCATTTCTTGGAGTTCAACAAGAGGAGATATTGAATTTTCTCTAGGTATTCGTTAATTATATCTACCAAGGAGCTCTCTAATTCTTTCAGTAGTTGATTCACATTTGTTCTGTCATCACACTAAATGTTGTTACATAGCTTGTACACAGCATTGTCGTATGCGGCTGCTTTCCAATCCAAGGAGTCGCCACCTACAACTCTCTTCCATGAGAGAGATCCTTTTGTTTGTTCTTGTAATGTCCCCTTCTCGAGCATGATCTTTCTAGTGACCGTTGGCCTATTCCGGAGACCCGTAGGCTACTCGGAAGGTAAAATTAGGGTTTCTTGTTTTGAAGGATGCTCTTGCTCGAGGTTGGTTGATTCAATGGCAGATTCTTTCTGGGTTTTCAGAGAGCTTCGCAGTGATATGTTCTTCTTGGCATTCTGAGCATCTTCAGGAATTTACTATTTTTAGTAAATTCTATTTCTGGCAGTGTTCCTGTTGGTTTCGGCATGGTTGACTTTCTACTTCAGACTGATCAGTTGGCTTGCTCATTTATGGCTTCGGGGCACAATTGGAGAGATAAGTCGAATTATTTAATTAAAGTCATGTTTTAATGTTATATTTTAACATTGACCCCCTTGGCCTAGCTCGTCACTTTAAGTTGTTTTAAAAGATGTCTTTATGGGTGGGCGCCTCATTGAAAGAAATTAATTATATTTCTTATAAAGTAAAGATTAACCCAAGCTCAAATTGGACGCCAATTTCAAGAAGGAAATAAAGTATTATTAAAAGTCAAAGTTTGCTTGGAAAAGTGGGACGCCTTCTATTGGAGGATTAGGGTTTGGTTCGAAAAGGAAGTTTAGGGTTTCGAGAAAGATCATCTGAAAATTATAAAAGGAGGCCATTGGTTATCATTGAGATTATCTTTTGTCTACAGGAATGTTATGCTGCCAGATTGGCTTTGGGATTGCTTCGAGGAATGAAGGCCTCCTAGCTTGGCTCTTCTTCTTGCTTGAAAAACAGCAACTAGTTGAGAGGTTTGAGTGTTATTGATTTGTTTTTTCAGTTATAGTTGGTTTCCTATCCTTCGTAGTTGAGTTTTATCATTTCCTGTCAATTCCAGAGTTGCTGGTCATGACTGCTGAATGTATATTTCTGCTCACAAGTCTCAAATCTTAAACATTCTCATTCTGGGTATTGTCTCATTGTGTTTCCCTGTTGGAGGCGCCCCTTCATGAATATTTGCAGATTTTAATACGAAGTTTATGATTTTATAATGCAAATTCGTCATTCCTTGAAGGCCGTACTTTCTGGAGTGCCTTGGGATTCGTGTCAATAATTAATAACCATTTTTAGATGCCATTTCTTATTACTAAGTTAGGCACCATCATTTTGAGGGTCTATTGCATCAGATTTGAGACAATTTGAGTGAGAGTTGAGGGAGTTTTGAGCTATTCATTGAATTTTTGTGTTGCTGGTTATTTATTTTAAGTGCAGGTCTGTCATAACCAGATTTAAGAAATCTGCATTTTCTTCCTTGGATCGGAGTTAAGAAATCATTAAAGGCTTTGTAAAAGGTTCCTTGTTGTTGCGACAATTTTGAAGAGCTCTAATATTGATCTTGCAGGGATTCATAATTATTGTAAGCTGGCAGTAGTACTGACAGCAGTTCTTTAATCCTGCTTTTTCATGATTTGTAACACTCATGCTTTACATTCTATAATTGCTTTGTAATATCTTACATCTCTGCCCTATGGTAGCTCCTTTCCCCCTCCGGGTTAGAAAGCACATTCTGGGTGTCGAGTTACTTTAGCATTCTAGCTTATTTCCCTTCAAAGCATTGTAATTCTTAGCACTCTGCCATATGGTCGCCTCAACTCCATACTGGATTGGGTAGCACATACTTGGTGTTGAGTTCCCTTTCAATACTTGTAGTGGTAGAAGATCCTCTGACCATATGCTCGCCATCATCGGCGCCATTCTTGGTTAGAGTTCCTTCCAGTTCTGTTTTTGCATTCAGATCCTCTGACCAATGCTCACACCTTGCCCTCATCGGGATCCTGGTGTACATTCTAGTTAGAGTTGTTTCAGTATCGTTCTGGTTTAGAGCTAACCCTAACGACTGTGGATTGCTCTGCTTGTTGCAATTGAAAATTTGAAAAAATTTGGCTCCGAATATTTCAGTTCTGAGCTCTCAACACAGCCTTTTCAACTGTCCAGCAACAGGAGTGATGGTAATGATGATAGTGGCAGTGATGGTGACGCTCAGTGGCCTTCTCACCTATTTCAGAATACAAATCCCTTGGGTCCTTGAGAACTAGACGAATCTTTTGGGCCACGATGCGCCCAAGACCTTTGCTGGCAAAATTAGCGCAACCGAGAAGAAGAATGAGTAAAACGAAGCAAAGTGATATTAGTGTGGCAAATGCAATGTAGAGAGGCTCGCTAATCATGTTCATATCTCTTTCTGAAAAGCATAGCCAAATAGAGCAATAATAGCTTTGAGGCCGACTAGCCTCCTCATGACGATGAAAAATATAATACTCGGATGAAAAATATAATACTCGGAGCTTACATGGAGAAAGAAGGTTAATACCAAAGCCATCAACTTACCCCAGGACTCCTCAGAGCCTGGATTGGCCATTTCGGGCATCAAATAGGCTACAATTACACACAACATAATTTGACTGGTATGGATCATCCAAATTCACCCCAACAGATTGTATCTCCAGGATTCACATCTAATGGCTCACAAATTCGTTAATATATATTAGATTTACATAGGAAATTCGTTCGGATAGAAAATAAAAACGTTGAAATTCGTCTCAAATTCGTCTAAGACTATCCCGCACAAACCCATAGGTAGATTCTCGAACCCAGGTTGGACCGAACCCAGACCCCGAACTGGGGCCAGATCGGACCCGGACATGCCCCCTACACCCAGCGAACCGGTAACGTAGCTATTTCCCACTAAGTTTTGTCTTTGGATTTATATACATCATTACTACGAGCCTAAGGCAGCACATCTCTTAACCATTCCATGTTAATGTCCTTAACATTAAACATAGAAGCATACAAAAGAACGTGTCTCTATTTAATGTCCTTAACATTGATTAGAAATATGTCCATTCAAGGTTGCCTACCTGTGATTTGCCTCAACAACCTGATGAAATCTAGCGAATCTTTGATGGTGAACCACGTCCTAGCGGCCAGCACTCAGTTCTCTACTAGAAATCAACGAAAAAACCCAATTAAATAGCAATTTTGCACACTTATGGTTTTGTGACGGGTTGGTTGGGCAATTTTTTTGCAATTTTTATGTGATGTTTTTGTGATTTAAACCCTTACAGATCGTTGAACATCGTTGAAAATCATGGCTGATTAAATCAGGATTTTTTGGGGAAAAATTTGTTTCAGCCGAAGATTTTTTAAAAATAGGGATTTTTGCAATTTTTTGAGGATTTATGCTTCTCTGATCTGAACCATAGGTCCTTATTACAGTTCTGTGTGATGACCTTTGTCATACTATAATGTGTTCACTTCATGTTCCTATGTAGAATAAATAGTTTGTGCAAGCAAAAATATTCTCTTACATTTCTAGTGCCCTTGCCTAAGTGTTCAAGCCCCTAATATTTGTGTGACATGACAATGGAAATAATATGGAACGACTCAAAAATGGGTGAAGCCTAGAAAAAGGAGGAATAGTTAGAAAAGAACCTAAATGCAGTCCAGGCGCAAATGCAACAGACTTTTCTCAGAAGGAATCTACAAACAAAAAAACTCCAATCATAGACATGACAGGCAACATCATGTGGAACAAGTATGTAAAAAAAATGTTTCTCAAGGCCTTGCAGATGGGGCGATGGTTTTAAGAAAACTGAAAAATGTTTTGGACTTTGGGCACAGAGAAGGATGGCTATTAAGATTATATAAAAAATACATAAAAAAGTTAAAATAACTAGAACAAACTAAAAGAAGCAGGAATTTTACAAAATAACTTAATAAGCTGGTCAATGATCCAACAGTCAATGACATGATCATATGACTAAGATTAAAACAAATCCATAATGCTGAATTTACAGTGACAATCCATTGATTTAAAGATCCATATGATAATATGATATCCATTTCATCTGTTCATGAATACATAATACAGATTACAAAGTTACATACTGAGAATTCAACACTCTCATCCATCCTAGGTCCTATTGCTCACTCTATCTGCCCTTGGATGCCTCTTCCAATATCAATTTTTATTTACATTATTTTTATAAATTTAACCTTTTATATCCTCAAACATATGTCTATGGCCCTATACACATACTATACCCCACTCCTCTCTCACGCTATACACCATCTCCCTTCACCATACACCTGTCCCCTCACAACCACCAACCAAGCTCTCTTCCCTTCTCAAGCACTTCACTCTAGGCATTCACGGATGAATTCCTTCAAGGCATTGACTTGTTGATAAAAAGGAACTCAAGAACATGCAGAATAAAGTGCACCTGGAGATGTATCTTAGGGATAGATTTGCAATTCATATGTCAAACTTCTCATAAAATCAATCTTCTGTAATGCATACAGGAAGAATTACTATGGAAAATGAAAATGTGAAGCTGAGGTGGGTTGTGTTGAAGGAAAATGGGTCCTAATTGCCTCATCTTCAGATGATGTATTTTTTTTGTAACCAAACCTCTTTAAGCACAACAATTCAATCCAGCCCAGCCCCAAAACTGAGATTGATCCTACCATTGTTTATACCTCCAAAGGATTGGCATCAGGCTCCTCCCTTGGACAAAACAGTGATGGCTATTTGGCAGTTGTATTCACCACAAAATTTAATCAGAATCTTTGCCGCAAATGCATTTATTACAAGAGATCTTTGAAGTTTGATATGCACCAAATAAACAGGACCGTCTTGTGAAATGACTATAAGAAGAAGTTTGACGCTACTAGAAGGGGCTAGAGAATGACGATTTCATTAGGCAAATGCAAATGTTTGCCTCGCTCTAGAAAACCTCTGCAAGTATATTCCAAAAAGAAAAAGAAGCGAAATTATTTAAATGCCATGTCTTAAAACAACAATCGTCAGCTTGACAATTCAACACCCAGCTCAAGCACCAATGATATTTGAACTCTCAAAAGAGATGATGATGAGAAAACTCCTCCTCACCTACTGGTTGGAGCCCCAATTCTTTATATGCTGGCTCCAGGTTTGCATCGATTCAGAGATCAACCCCAACAAAAAGGCAATATTCAATTTCAACTTGGTCATGTTCCTGAAAAAAAATTAGTTCCTATTCTTACTCCTAGGCACACCCATTCCACAAGATACTCTTCTGCAGACATCTACACAATGTGCCAGCTCAAAAATCATAACCTTCTCCCCCAATCAAGACCTGTCAGCCAGCAATTTTCCACTACATCTTCTGCTGGCCTTGCCCATTGAAGTTTGCACAGAATTTAGAAAGGACTGATAGTCCCTCAGCTTCACCTTATGATAATAGGGATTCATGATATTTCTCTGAGCACCCTGGCAACCCCCATGTTGGCCAAGTACTGCAAACTCAGAAATCTCTACCACGGCCCAGCCACCAAATGACAATTTTCAAATGGATGTTGCTATTGTTAAGGCAATTTAGAGACTCACTGACAATATTTGAATGGTTGACAACAAAATTGAGAAGGGGTTATGTAATGTTGTCAAAAAAATGGTTGAAGATGGACTCCAAAACTCCCTCCTTAAACAATGCAAATCTAATCTTGTCACCTTTTGCAAGGACCAAAGAGAATTTAATCACCATCAGAAAGAGTGTTTTCTGCACTGATTGGAGTTATTCAATCTCCGTATCAGAGACTGAGGTTGTTGAGCACCTCCAATCCACTGATAAATCCAAAAGGAGGCTTTGTGAATACAACTTGATCAGCAACCCACTCCAAAGAAACAAGCTATGACTGGTGAAAGTTTCACTGAGACTCCTATTAGAGACCATCAATGGACCCATGTTAGACAGAAGCCTCAAAGTCATCCTCCCACTCCAAATTGAGCAGCTTAAAAGTTTTATCCCACATTTGAAATTCTTTACATCCATGGAATGACACCTATGAATATAAACATGAATATGCCTCATTCTGAGGGGAACAATTAAATAGAAGTTCTCATGATTGTCAATCCTCTGCATCTATCGTTCATTTGTCTTGAAGGAAAAAAATTGTATTCTGTGTGAGATTCCACTTGAACATGAAACTTAGAAGAGAACATTAAGGAATGTATCTTGATATGTTTCTCCTAGTAGTTATCTCTTATGATATAGCTATGTAGGTTTGGTTTCACATGCCCAATCTTAGAATGCTAATATGGTTTGCAAAAGATCACTGTATGAATTATTGTCAGCCCACTTATACTTCGTTTTGGCCTAGGCATAGGCAGATGTAAATACTAAATATTCTTATATTCAATGGAAATTTATCCCTCAGAAAAGGAAGGAAAAAAACAAAGATGAGAACGTAGAAGAATAGGTAGGCCTAAAATGATTATGGAATGGAGTTGGTTGAACTCCCAAAATTGGAAATATTCCTCCAATATCATTTCAGTGCTTCAAGAATAGCTCGGGACTTTTAAAAGTAAGCCATCTCTACAGTGGTTTTAGGGTAACTGCAGATTATTTATGAAACCACAGTCACCAATATTTCACCCTGCAATCTATGAGCTCATTTCAACACCTATTTGGTCAAACTCCCTAGCCTTCACCTAAACCTTTGAGGGCAGTTTCGCACTATAATCTATGAGGAAGAAAATTAAGAATTGAACTGTTTCAACATGAGCACAGATAATGCTTATGACAAGTCCTAGCAAGAAAATGCCAAAAGAATCATCTTAGATTGTAATGAAGAAATGGTACCAGCTTTTGAGCTATGTTGATATAGAATTCATGTGGTCTGATTTTGAAGCACGCAAATTTGTTGCCACTAATTGGTCTTTAAAGAAAGTGATGTCTAGGTCTAAGCAAAGCTTTGGAAACAACAAACCTGTTAAACAAAATTGTGAATGACGACTTCCTCAATGAAAGAAAAAGAAGAAAATTCAGAATTGAAATATTGGGAAAGGAAATCCAAGATCCATTTGGAGATTGTTTCCTACACTGTTTCCAGTTTTTTCAATGTGGATGGTCCTGAATCAGGTATCCTCTTAATTTGTCTGCTGTTGGTTTTTTTCTATTGGTTCTTTACACATAGGAATGGTTGAATCTTATTTCAATCTCTAAATAATTGAAGTATAATATCGCACTTAAAAGAAAACCAGTTTAAATAACAATGGTTGATATATTCTATAATTATTGCATTACAATTTATAGTGACAACTGACAAGAAGCTTTTCAACTTTTGTGGTTATTTACTAAACATATTTGTATTTGTATGAATGCAATAAACATAAACTAATTTTTACTTGGCAAAAATGCAAGATTAGGAACTACAATACCAAACAAAACTATAAAAAATAAAGAAATTGGATATTGAGGAATATATAAAGAAGCAACTAGAAACCAGAGCATTGAAGAGCATATATTACCATTATGTGCTATAACAATAGTGTCAAATATCCCCCGAGGTTTTGTGTTTTCAGTAAGATGCCACATCCCATTAAACGGTTCCAATCTACTTATCCAACAAGGTCTGACCACATTCACCAAATGACTCTGCAATTGGATTATTTTCTTCATATCAATGATAGATAACATCTAAAGTCAAAATAACATATCTGTTACCAATTTCTTTAAGAGCAAACATACCTCATTATCAACCATATGCAGTAGAATATTGTTTTTCAAGTTCTCTAAATAAAGGAAAACCAAAAACATGAACCATACAAAAGTTTTTTTTCAAAAAGTATAAACCTCAAACTTTCACTATATCATTTAGTTTTGAAAGAGCTCATATATTACTAGAATCCATGTTCAATTAATTTTCATTACTTAAACAAAGATCCACTTAAGATTTCAGTCCATGTAAAAATGCACAAATGTTACATTTAAATCACATAATCTCTTAACATAGTCAGAACTTTTTAGATTTTTTATATACAACAGATTCTATAACACTGCCTATAATAACCATAAATGAACAAAAGTACACACACTATTGAACATAATAGCCTCCATGTATTTCAATCTATTCTTATAGTTTATTAACTCTTGAACATGTAAATCATGTTAGCAAATCTTGCAAACCAATCAAGAATCAGCCAGAATCAACATAGACCTGGCAGATCTAAAGGGTGCAAAGGAATAAATATATCCCAACAAACAACCATACCAGGCACAAAGGTAAAAGAGAATATGAGAAACCATTCAAAGGAGTTCATATCACAGGCACAATGGTGGGAGGTTCAATAGGGAAGACAGAAAAGGCAGCCAAAAAACATTTTGAAATACAAGAAAGTGAATATAAAGCAACATATGATAAATCAAAAAATTTAATTATCAAAGAAGTAAAGGACTATGGAGAAGCTAAAAACACAATCAGTAGTCTTCCAAAAGACTTTCTCAGCGATAATTTACAATGAAAAAGACAATTTTCAAGTAGGAAGGATTGGAAAAATAAGAGAAGAAAGTAGTAGGTTTATTAAAGTTATCATGATGAGAAAAGAAGACAAGAACCAAATTCCAAGTAGGAATTTTTTGGAAGGTTCACATTTTTCCTAGATAAAAACTTAACTCCAAGACAAGAAGAGGGGAGAAGGGAAGGATTGGGTAAAGGACAACAAGGAATGAAGGTAAATGGGCATGGTTAAAAAACGGAAAAGTTGCATCACTAGTCAAAAGCCTCAAAACATATCAACACAACAGAAAGACAATAGAGAGGCAGCAAAGAATATAAAGGCAACAAGGAATGAAATTAAACAAACTAGGGTTAAAAAAGGTGAGGTTTTCATTTTTAGTCAACAGTTCCAAGTTACATAGGGAACACCTGCCTGCCCCCCCCATCCCCACAAAGAGTAGTTAAAATTGGTATGTTGGAACTTTGATGGATGCCCTTGGAAGAGAGGACCTTGGTTAGGGCCTATAGTAGAAGGAAGAAACATAATTTGTCTCACAAAAACTCATGAACACAATGGCTACAAGACACCAATTTTTGAAGGATATAGGAAGAACATAGTTTGGAGTGAAACAACAAGAAATGGTAAGGGGTATGGAGGAGTAATGCTTTTGGTGAAGTAAACACACAACAAAAATATTCAATTGGAGAAATAAGACCCAAATAAACAATATATTGTATTAAAATAATGAAATATGGAAGAAATATTAGAATGCAGTTGTAATTTTGCCTCATGGACTTCTAAAGCCTACAAAAATTGTGGGATGGCTAGCAAGGATCCATATGCAACTTTAAAATTGTATTCTCAACTTGGAGAGGTACTTCTTTTAGGGGATTTCAATGTAAGGACCATTGTTGTAAAACTCACTAAAAACTTGCAAGACTCATGAGTACTCGTGGATCAGCAATCCCGGCAAGTTACTCGTCATATTACTCGCCAACAGATTTTTCAAAAACTCGCAACAAGCAATTTAAGGCACACGACAAGCTATTTAGGTCATGTGACAAGATTTAAATTATAACTTTTAAAATAATAATACTTTTTTATTTTTAATATATTTCTATCATGTATTTTTTAATCAATATAATATAATTTAAATTATAACTTTTAAAATTTGTTTAAGCTATTTGAAAATATTGAACAAATTTTTAAAATATGTAATATATATAAAATTAAGAGTGATTATGTCTATTTTTAAATATTTATTTTGTTTTTTTTAATTTTCATTTAATTGTTTAATTTAATTTTATATGATTTTTAAAACATTTTTATAAACAAAAAAGCACCAAACACCTAATTTCATTCTTAAGTGATAAAATTGTGAAAATGGCATGCGCCAGAAGGTTTGTGTGGTTTCAATGCCCCTCAACCCTACTAAGGGCGTTGCCCCCAAACCCCCATGAGGGGTGTGCCCCTCAACCCCATTAGGGTCTATGATATGTATTAAACTCTAATTTTTATTGATATATGATGGAAATCAATATGTTCTACAAATTTAGTAATATGTGTTTTTTAAGAATATTTTTAAAAATTTATGTATTTTAAAATGTTCAATAAAATTGCCAAGTTATTGCCAGGTTTTTCCCTGAGTTTTTGTTGAGTCTCGAGCTTTTTAAAAAATTTGGGCTTGTCAAGTAATTGTCGAGTCCAAGTTTTACAACTATGGTAAGGACAACAAATAAGCAAACTAGAACGCCAAGCAACAAGGAAGATCTCGATAACAATCCTTTATGACTAGTGTTGTACCCAATCCAAAAACTGATTGTGATACATGAAACTTCCAAGTCATCAATTTGTCATCGTCACCAAAGTGTGTGTCGAAGTTAAAGTCAAAAATAGCTGTTTTCAACCAAATTGCAAATTGTTGTGTCCAAGTCCAAAATTTTGACTTGTTAAATGTTTGCAGCTTGTCCATCTTCATTTTAATTTTAAATATCAATTTTTAATTAACAATCTATCATTAATTATTAATTGATATTTTTAAATTAAAATTATTGTTAACTGATAATTTAAAATAATGATTTATAATTTTATTATTAATTAATAATTGTCATTGTCTAAAAATTAAAAAAAAGGAAGATCTCGATAACAATCCTTTATGACTAGCATTGTATCCAATCTGAAAATTGATTGTGATACATGAAACTTCTAAGTCATCAATTTGTCGTCACCAAATTGTGTGTCGAAGTCGAAGTCAAAAATAGTCATTTTCAGCCAGATTGCAAATTGTTGTGTCCAAGTCCAAAATTTTGACTTGTTAAATGTTTGTAGCTTGTCCATCATCATTTTAATTTTAAATATCAATTTTTAATAAACAATTTATTATTAATTATTAATTGATAGTTTTAAATTAAAATTATTGTTAATTGATAATTTAAATAATGATTTATGGGGTGGGCCTAGCTCAATTGGCTAAAGCATCCTATTGGCAAGAGGTCATGAGGTCTAGTCTCCCCTCCATCCCCGTGGTACCGGAGGGCATGTCGTGCCAATGTCGCTGGTCACGTGAAAAAAGTTTACCACGCACACTGCAGTTATGGGGGGGGCTACCCAATTACTGCAATCTAAAAAAAGACAATTTAAATAATGATCTATTATTAATTAATAATTGTCATTGTCTAAATATTAAAAAATTAAAATTATTAATTAGTAATTAATTTATTTTAAATCAATTAATAATCAAAGAATTAAAATTAAAAAATAAAAAATATATAATCAAAAAGGGCAGTTGCTACTTTTAGGAAAAGAATTTATTTCTTTTTTTAAAAGAATCAGCAGCCAAGAAAACCTGCACCTAGCCAAAGGCAAAAAAGGACAAAATCAGAAATAAAATAGTTCGTCGTCAAAGGTTTTACAAATGTTTGTACTTCTTACAAATTGCATTAAAGTTAAAAAGGTGTGCCTGAAGTTAGGTGCAGCGCACCTTTTGTGAAGATTTGATGGTAAAAAAGGTGGAGCCAAAGAATGTAAGATGCACCTGAAGTGAGGCACAATTTTTGAAAACATTTGACACTTCAAAAAAGTGCAGCTGATTACAATAAAGTGTGGCTCCCATATTCAATTTTTGGCCTATGGTTTTTAGCCCATGCAATATCATCCACCTGTTTTTTTTGTTGGTGTTTGAATTTTGTTATAAAAACAAAAGACTACAGTGAGCTACAACCAGAAAAAAAAGTGAATATTTATAAACAAGCTCTCATCTATTTGAAATTCACAAGCAAATTTATTTTTTCTGTTATTCATGAGCAGAAAATAGGAGCTTTTTTCTGATTTTCAGAGGTTTAAAGGACTGATTTTGGGTGGTATAGTGAAAGATTTCAGAAGTTACACCAAAATACCAAAAAATATTACATCAGCATCATGTCCTCCTCAATTTCTTCAAATTTTTATCAGCTACCTACAAGATTGAAGGGAGATCAATTGAAAGAAAGTTCTCAACTTCAAAGCATCAAGAGGTTTCAATTTCCATTACTCATTCAAGATTGGCATTAAAAATCTATGTTGCCAAGTTTGCAGAGATAATAGTTTTTTAATTTCAGAGTGTTTTTGAAATATCCATCATAATCAAAATAGAGGATCTACCATGAAAGTGTGAAAGTGAATTTTCAAAGTTTCATCAAGGGATTTGCCATGCTTTGTCAAAACAAGGGCCATTTTTGAAGAAAAGAGCATATCTCAAGAAAAATTATTTTAACCAGAATCCACTATTTATAGCTTTCCACTATTTTTATTGCCCCCTATTTATAGCCCAAAGTTGGCTACCGTTATCTCAACTTTATCATTGTGCAAGATATGTGATATTTTAAGGGATAATCATTTGACAGTTGCATGTTGTAAAATTAAAATTAATGGACAAGATAATCTGTAATAAAGCTTGCAAATCATGCAAGTAGTGGTAATTAGGGTATAATTGTAGTTAATTTATTTTCATGCAGTTGTTTATAAATACTATAACCATGTGTCCTTTTTTTCACTTAGTTTAATCAATGGTAATTCTCACACCTAAATACTAATGAAATTGCTATTCAATATTATTATAAATACAGAATTTGTTATTCGATGGGATTTGGTACACCTACTTTGCTTCTAAATTTATATTTAAGTGTTTTATCTTATGTGTTTATATACTTTACCAGAACATTTAATTATAACATAAGCAAGTCATATGTAGGCATAAAATCTAACAAAATTAATTTCATGCACTTTGTAGAAGTTCCATACAAAATTAGGGAAAGCATATATGAGTCAAGAACGGGCTTAATCTGCACTCAATGTTGATGATCCTCAAAATCGGCAATTGAAGCAAAAATTTGGACTCAAACAAACAGAAAATTTAGCCCTGGAACTAGGACCAATAAATTAAGCTTCTTTCATAATGTGCATCCAGAATTAAATAGCATATTTGATAACATCTTATAGAATAATTAAGTTAATGATAAAAAAGTTACTAGAACTGTTAGTTAGGGACAAATACAACCCAGGAGCAACTATCCATAAATTTGGGATTGAAAGATATCTCAAGATTGAGAATTTTAAAATTATACATAGAAAGATAGATAAATCAATGTGATGTATAGATTATGATAATAATATTAATAATTGCAAAGGAAGTAACAGATTGAATAAAACAAAATACCCTTTTATTGTAATGTCCCCTTCCAGTTGACATCTCTCAGTACTTGAGATTAGCCTATTATGTGGCCCTCGTAGGCTAATATGGAGGATAGAGGATCTTGTTGAGGCATGGCTTGGCTTCAGTTATCAGAATTATTTAGTTTGGTTTTCGTTCGGGGTCTTTTGGACATCACTTGCTTGACTTACTATTTTTAGTAAGTGGAGACACTCAGCGGAGCACCCCTGCTATTTTTAGCAATATGGTTTGGTCATATGCAGATTCAGTCACTTATCATCCGGCTTCAGACAGTTTGCCATTTGGACTTATATTGAGAGAGATATTAATATTTATTTGCCAAAATAAATATTAATTTAATTGAAGCTTATATTATAAAGTTATAATGTAATTTAATATTATAACTTAAGTGACTTATTCAAGGGGTCAACCATCATGAAGAAGGGGCCACTTTTTAATTAATTATTATAATTAAAAGGGCGTCCAAACTATTGAAAAATTAAAAGTGGAATTCAAGTTTATTTTAAATGATGTTTTTTGAAGGAAATCGACTTGCTAAGGAGATATAAGGTTTTCTTTTGAAGAAATTGATCATTATGCATATGAGAATCGATTTTAGCCATTTTCCTTCTTCAGAAAACGAAGCCAAGGGTTTTAGTTTTCTTCTGCATTGGAGAACGAGCCATCTTCAGTGTTTGCAGTTCAGAGGCTGTGAAATATCAGCTGATTTATTGCCTATCAGTGGAATAGCTTCATTCAAAAGTTATTACAGAGATTATTGTGAAGTTATTATTCAAGGTTTGTCTCGATATTCATCAAGAAAAGTGATACCTTGAGCGGCTGGGTTTATTTCTTAGTCTGGCACATTATTCAAGGTGGTACGGACTTCATAGTTGCTGGTACAGGTTGTACTTGCTGCAGCAAAGGCCGTACTTTCTTCTCTGGGTAAAAACGCCTTGCTTTTTGGCACTTTGACTTCACCACTGTGGATGCCTATCCCTCCGAAGGCATCTGCAACCTTCTGGCGGAGGGAGAAGTCTGTGTTTTGGATGGGCCGTACTTTTTATGCCTTCTACAGGCGGCTGCACACAAAAATCAGGTTTTTAAATATTACATTTTGCTTTGCCTTTTTGTCTGCATGTCAGAGATTCATCATTGTAATCATCTAGAAAGAATAATAAATTCATGTGCTATCGATTCAGAAGTCTATTTGCTTCAGTATTTACTTACCAGTATTTATTAAGGGTTTTAGAAGCATTTTCTTTCAAAATCGCACCATTCTCTTATTTAGCAAAAACCACAAAAAAAATCAAAACAAAGAAAAAACAAGCAAAAACAATCAGTTTCAGCAATCGAGAGAAAACGAGTTTTTACAATGGTATCAGAGCGGTTTCCTGCCATCCTGATCATTTGGGATTCATATGCAGCCACAGGAGGTTGGGCCTCACAGATATTACACTCGTAGGAGAGCTTTGTTTGACAGGGAACGGGAATTGAACAGGCAGCCGAGTACCATGGCTGACAGAACAGAGATTCCTCGAGATCCTAGGGATGAAGATGCAGAGGTCAAACAGACTCTTAGAGATTTACGGACAGGTCAACAGCAGGTAGCTAATGTATTACAACAGTTGACCACGGTGATATAGAGGATTGGTTCACCTAGGAGACCATCACCACGTCGTGATGAAGACAGGAGTGATGCAAGTTCACAGAGGATACCCAGGACTGTTTCACGAACAGCAGATAGGCCTACCCGCCCTACTTTTATGAGATAGGAGCCTGATGAGGCTATTGCAGATGAGGAGCCTGAGGGAGTGTTCGCTGATACTCTTATGGTAGCGAACAATGAGTGGGAGTTATTGACCCCGGAGGTCAGAGAGACTTACTTTTGACAGGTTTCTCACACAGAGGAGAGAGCATTACAGGAATAGGAAAGATAGGAGGCCTAGACATCAAAATCGTGACCTGAAGCATGCCACAAACAGGCTCACTTTAGCTATGTTTGACGGCAGCAGTAAGGTTACAGCTCAGGCTTGGATCAGTAAGCTGGATACCTTCCTTACATTGCGTCCCATGGCTAAGGAGGATGCTATTAGATATGCTACTTTGCATCTTGAGGGGGCAGCTTATGACTGGTGGAATCATGGGATGGTGACACTCCAGCATGACCGTATCACCACTTACCAAGAGTTCATGGACAGATTAGTGGAACGGTTCGACAAGAAGGATCCTAAGACTTACTTCAGAGATTTGGCCCAATTGAGACAGATTGGTAGCTTGGAGGCCTACATAGGAGACTTCCAGCGGTTATCCGTGATGGTTCCCAACATATCAGAGAGGCGTCTAATTGTGCTCTTCGTGGAGGGATTATTGGAGCCATTGAGAGGTTGGATCAAAGCATTTGATCCTCTTTCACTATAGGAAGCGATGAAGAAGGCATGCAGCATGGAACTTGCAGCCCCTTCGAGCAAGTTCAATTCCAAGAGTACTTCGTCATTTAAGGACAACAAGGGATTCAATAAAAATAGAGAGAAATCTGATTTTAAGAGTGATTCAAAGGGAAAATCAGCAGCACCCTTGGATCGTGAGACTCTTAATGATTTGCGCAAGAAGAAGCTTTGCTTCTACTGCAAGGGTCCCTATGATGCTAACCAGGATTGTCCTTTGCGGCCTAAGGGTAAGGCCAATAGAGTTATGTGGGCTTATTATGAGGATTCGGAATCTGAAAATTTCGGACAGCAGGAGAGTTCTAAGGAATCAGAATCAGAGGCTTCAGAGCCTAAGGTGGAGGCAGAGTCAGAGATCCAGTTTCAGGAGGCACGGTTGTCTAGCATACAGCAGGAAGGATCTTTCAGACTGCGTGGAGTTTTGGCTGGTCAAAAGGTTATCACCCTTTTAGACACAGGAGCCACCCATAATTTTATAGATGCCAGATTTGTGGAGAGGCGTGAGCTCATAACCGAAGAGTTTGAGGGCATTCGGGTTAAGGTGGCTGATGGTTACACTCTCAAGTGTGACCGTATGATTAAGGATCTTCCTTTACGCTTGAATAATTATGAGTTCAAGGCTGATTATTATGTGGTAAATATGGGCGATATTGATTTAGTTTTGGGCATGAAGTGGCTTCATTCTCTTGAAGAAGTTACACTTCATCTCAAAGACATGGAGATCAGGTTCGAGGTGGATGGGAAGACTCATATACTGAAGGCCATCCGAGACAGTAACGTCAAGACTATTTCTTTCCGACGGATGGAGAGACTTGTGCGTCATGACATGGTTGAGTGGGCTGCCGAGTGCACTTTGACGCCTACACAGGAGGGACAGCATAAGACCGAATATCATCCTGACATTCAGCAGTTGAGAGTTAAGCATGGGAAGGTTTTCAGTGACATTCCACCAGGGAGACCTCCAAACAAAGGTATTGAGCACATCATAGAGCTTGAGGAGGGCACCAAGCCCGTCATGATTACTCCTTACCGGCACCCAAAGCGTCTTAAGGATGAGATAGAGAAGACTATCAAGGAGTTGCTTGCTATGGGTCACATTCAACCAAATAAGTCGCCATTTGCTTCTTCAGTTGTTCTAGTGAAGAAGAAAGATGGTACTCTTTCTCAGATGTGCATAGATTGGCTGCAGTCCCGAATAAGAGGACTATTAAGAATGGTATATCCCCCATACCCCGTAGATGAGCTATTGATGAGCTCCATGGTGCCTCATATCAAGATAGACTAATGTAATTTGAGATCGTGGGATATCATCGCATTAGAGTTCGTGACAAGTTGAGAAGACCGCTTTTGTTGGGTTACTGTGGGATACTTTTGAGTTTTGTGGTTATGTCATTTGGGTTTCAAATCTGAATGTTTATTCTACACCATGAACAGGGTTTTCACTCACATTTGAGGAGATATGTACTTGTCTTCTTCTGTCGATATTTTGGCCTGCCAGACATGCAGCAGAAAGCTACTTCCCTGGCTCATTTGGATACAATACTCAGCATTTTGGATAGGGAGTCCTTGTATGCCAAGGAATCCAAGTGTGATTTAGGGATGACTGAGTTGTTATCCTTAGGCCATATTATCAGTGCAAAGGGAGTGTGGATGGATCCTGAGAAGATCCGTGCTATCATAGATTGGCCTACTCCTGTGAACCTTACACAGCTGCGAGGATTCCTGGGGTTATGTGGTTTCTATCGCAGATTTGTCAGTGGATATTCACGCCATGCAACACCTATGACGGATTTGTTGAAAAAAGGTGCATTCTTTTGGACTCCTGAGGCACAGGAGTGTTTTGTGAGGTTCAAGGAGCTTATGACTACATGTCCAGTGTTGGCACTACCAGATTTTACGAAGCCTTTTGAGCTTCAGTGTGATGCTTCGAGTGAGAGCATTAGAGCGGTGCTTATGCAGGACAAGCACCCGATTGTTTATGAGAGCAGAAAGCTCAGAGGACCAGAGAGGGTTTACAGTATATATGATAAGGAAATGTTGGCCATAATGCATGCCTTGGCCAAATTCAAGCAATATTTAGTGGGCAGTAAGTTTTGTATTAAAACTGATCATAATAGCTTGAGGCATTTCCTAGGACAGCAAGATTTGAATGACCGTCAGCAAAAGTGGGTGAGTAAGTTACAGGCATATGACTTTGACATCACCTATATCAAAGGTACACAGAATGTTGTTGCTGACGCTTTTTCATGCCGGCCTCATCTGAGTTCTATGGTACAGATTGCAGAGGACTGGAGGCACTTGATTGTGGCAGAGTATGCCAAGGATACATGGGCATCTAGTATTGTTGAGGGATCTATTGTGGACACCAGGTACACTTTTGTAAATGACTTGATCATTTACAAGAATAGGATTTTTTTGATCCCAGGGTCAAAGATGAAGAACACCATTCTGCGAGCTTTCCATGATGTACCTACAGCAGGGCATCCCGGGTACTTTAAGACATACAGACAGGTTCGGGAGAGATTTACATGGAAGGGTCTTAAGGCAGATGTTCTTCAGTATGTGCATGAGTGCCCTGTTTGTCAGCAGAACAAGCAAAAGAACACGTATCCAGCAGGGTTGTTGCAGCCACTTTCGATTCCTGACAGGAAGTGGGAATGCCTGTCGATGGATTTTATTACGGGCTTGCCTAAAGCCCAAGGACGGGATTGCATATATGTAGTTGTGGATCGGCTGACGAAGTATGCCCACTTCTTTTTGATCACCACTACTTACACAGCTACACAGGTAGCAGAGATATTTTTCCATGAGGTTTTCAGATTACATGGGTTGCCTCGGAGCATAGTTAGCGACAGGGATAGTCGGTTCCTGAGTCACTTTTGGTAGGAGGTGTTCAGACTTTGTGGGACCGAGCTTACACCGAGCACCAGTTACCACCCGCAGACCGATGGTCAGACGGAGATAGTGAACAAATGGGTGGAAGGCTACCTCAGGAATTACATAGCAGGGCAGCAAAAGGCGTGGGTTAAATGGATATACTTATGTGAGTATTGTTACAATACCACTTACCACATGACCATTCTAATGTCCCCATTCATGGCGTTGTATGGGTATGAGGCGCCTAGTTTTCTTGATTTGCTATTGAGTGACAGTAGAGTGCCTAGTGCGGGAGACTTATTGCAGGAGAGCCAGGACATTATGAGGGCTCTTAAGGACAATATTGCTAAGGCACAAAACCAGCAAAAGCAGTATGCAGATCAGAAGAGGACCGAGAGATCTTTTGAGGTGGGAGACATGGTATATCTCATGCTGCAACCCTACCGATAGTCTACTCTTAGGAAGAGTGGGTCAGAGAAACTCAAGCCACGGTACTATGGTCCTTTCAGGATTGTCAGGCGTGTGGGAGAGGTGGCTTATGAGCTAGAGCTTCCAGCGGATAGTAAGGTCCACAATGTTTTTCATGTGTCACGTCTCAAGAAGGCGTTAGGACATCGTGTGGTACCTTCAGCAGTATTGCCTCCCTTAGATGATGAGGGAAAGTTGATTTTAGTACCTGAGTCTATCCTGGAGTACAGAGAGAGACAGCTACGCAGGAGGACTATCAGGGAATATCTGGTGAAGTGGAGAGATTTACTAGTGGAGGATGCTACGTAGGAGAGTGAGGAGATTTTGTAGCATCCTGAGTTGAGATTGCTTGAGGACAAGCAATTTCAGGAGGGGCGGACTGTAATGTCCCCTTCCAGATGACATCTCTCAGTACTTGAGATTAGCCTATTATGTGGCCCTTGTAGGCTAATATGGAGGATAGAGGATCTTGTTGAGGCATGGCTTGGCTTCAGTTATCAGAATTATTCAGTTTGGTTTTCGTCCGGGGTCTTTTGGACATCATTTGCTTGACTTACTATTTTTAGTAAGTGGAGACACTCAGCGGAGCACCCCTGCTATTTTTAGCAGTATGGTCTGTTCATATGCAGATTCAGTTACTTATCATCCGGCTTCAGACGGTTTGTCATTTGGACTTATATTGAGAGAGATATTAATATTTATTTGCCAAAATAAATATTAATTTAATTGAAGCTTATATTATAAAGTTATAATGCAATTTAATATTATAACTTAAGTGACTTATTCAAGGGGTCGACCATCATGAAGAAGGGGCCACTTTTTAATTAATTATTATAATTAAAAGGGAATCCAAACTATTGAAAAATTAAAAGTGGAATTCAAGTTCATTTTAAATGATGTTTTTTGAAGGAAATTGACTTGCTAAGGAGATATAAGGTTTTCTTTTGAAGAAATTGATCATTATGCATATGAGAATCGATTTTAGCCATTTTCCTTCTTCAGAAAACGAAGCCAAGGGTTTTAGTTTTCTTCTGCATTGGAGAACGAGCCATCTTCAGTGGTTGCAGTTCAGAGGCTGTGAAATATCAGCTGATTTATTGCCTGTCAGTGGAATAGCTTCATTCAAAAGTTATTACAGAGATTATTGTGAAGTTATTATTCAGGGTTTGTCTCAATATTCATCAGGAAAAGTGATATCTTGAGCGGCTGGGTTTATTTCTTAGTTTGGCACATTATTCAAGGTGGTACGGACTTCATAGTTACTGGTATAGGCCGTACTTGTTGCAGCAAAGGCCGTACTTTCTTCTTTGGGTAAAAACGCCTTGCTTTTTGGCACTTTGACTTCACCACTATGGATGCCTATCCCTCTGGAGGCATCTACAACCTTCTGGCGGAGGGAGAAGTCTGTGTTTTGGATGGGCCGTACTTTTTATGCCTTCTACATGCGGCTGCACACAGAAATCAGGTTTTTAAATATTACATTTTGCTTTGCCTTTTTGTCTGCATGTCAGAGATTCATCATTGTAATCTTCTAGAAAGAATAATAAATTCATGTGCTATCGATTCAGAAGTCTATTTGCTTCAGTATTTACTTTCCAGTATTTATTAAGGGTTTTAGAAGCATTTTCTTTCAAAATCGCACCATTCTCTTATTTAGCAAAAACCACAAAAAAAATCAAAACAAAGAAAAAACAATCAGTTTCCGCAATCGAGAGAAAACGAGTTTTTATATTTATCCTTTGAGTTTACAGCTAACTCTCAATGTTTGTTTCTTTTTCCATTCTGTTATTTTGTTCTCCTAGTTCTTAGTTCATGGCCCACCATACATTACATGCAGTTGAGATAATCCATGTCGGGAATCATCTTTGCTCTTCCTCATTTTCAGGATTTGATCAACACATCCTAAGAGGATCCTACAAAAATCCAGAGCTCTTAGCAAGTGATGTGTGCTCTCTATGGAATTTTTGGAAATTAAAGTGAGAACAGTTGGAACCAAGTTGGCAAATGGGGCAAAGAAGCTTGAGTGTACTTTCTCAGACACCCGGAAACATGTGTGGTAGACAACTGAGTTTTTCCTGCATGCGGCATTATCTCCCATTGAATTTGTCCATGAAGAGTTTTTGTATTAGTCAATCTATAGCTTGACTTATATGGATATTTGAGCCATTTTTAACTTTTTTATTATTTTAGAATACATTTAGGCCATTCATTGGGTTTTCTTCAACTAGCACTATTTGTAATATTCCTTTTCCAGAAAACTTCATCCTCAAAAACTTCCAAATGTTTCTTCTTGGCTTCTTAGTTCTGAAACTTGAACCTCCACCTATATGAAACTCATTTTCAAACAAAAGCTCTTGTTTGTTCATGGTATCTCATCTAAGATAAGCTGATGCTATGAAAATGAATTCTTACCTGAGAAAGCGTAGAATCTGCAAGAAGTCGCATCCCATCTGTAGCAATATATCTTACAGCTGGTGGAAGTTGAGTAGATTGGCCTCCAGGACACAGCTTACATACTTGTCCTTTCCATTCTTTCACTACACCTTTTGAGATCCATCCATCAACAAGCTTCTTGAATTTAGGATCACTTACCGTGAAAAATTGAGCAGCGTGATCAAAAACCAAGTGATTGGGATCAATTTGCCTTGTTGCCATTCTTCCTCCTAAACCATGGATCCCCTACATATCACATTACATAACATGCCATCAACAAAACAAAAGTTAATACAAGATGATTATCCGGAATTCAAATAGTCGATAAACAAAAATGTCATATTATTTAACTGATTGTATTTGCCACTTGACATGGATTGCTGTCAAAAGGAACTAAGTAACTTTGATTGAACACTATGCCTGAATTCTTAACCTTCTTAACTTGCTAAAAATACAGGTTCAAGTTTGGATTCTAAACACGGCCTAAACTGATAAGTTGGTTTAAGGGCCATCTGCTAAATATAGAGAAAAGAAGAAATTCAATATCTGATTTATTTTCTGCTTTTTACTGAATTGTGTCAAAAATATATTTTCAGCAGCGGTTATAAAGATTCAGTCTAAATAATAGATCTTGGAGAATTAATTAATTAGTATCTTACAGAAAAATTAAGCAATCCTAGTTTATGCAAATTATGAAATTTAGTTTGAGACCAAAAAAAATGAAATCAGAAAGTCCCATCAATTGCACTGTAATGGTAAAGTGGTGCATCTGTAAAGAAAGTGACTCAACTTCAAATTTCCACATCACAATAAAAGCAACTCACAACTTGGCTGCCATGCATGTGTAATAACACATCCAGGCCTATGGCATTTTCATCCCTAGAACCAATCTGAGTGTGCTGTTCCCAATTACCATCAATCAAATATGAAAATCAGCAAAATGTTAACCATGTTGACCAAACTCTCTAGGTCTCACTGTAGTATATCAAGGATGAAGTCCTAGAAACAAGAATAACTACTAATCTAAAAATTGTTCATGATGTCATTTGATTATTGTGCTTAATAGTTCATGTTACCATGCGTCCACTAAAAGCCGCTGCCTTATTTTAGTAAGCAGCAAGAAGAAATACTGATGGCAGTTACTCTTTCTGGTTTACTTAAATTTATGACAAATTTTTATCTTGGCAATTTTTCAGCAGAGATTTGACAAAAATGAAGATATCAAAGATAGATGGCATACTGCAAGGCAATAAAATTATAAATCCTTTCATTTGCCAAATATTATTTTTGGGTAGTATTTACTTTAACAGGTAACTGCAGCACTTTTTTCAGTTTTTGGAAATGAAAGGTTTCCATTGGGACACAAGTGCATGCATAGTTGGATTAATCAATGACATTGAATTGTTAATGCAAGTACAATCAATGTTAATTCAAAGAGCAATTAGTTGAGGTGGTATCTTTGTATACCTATATAGGTGTGGTTTTTTGGGGATCTTATTTAAGCATTGTACCTGTAGAAGAAGAAAATTAAGTAAGAGATAAGTGGAATTTATCCTTAGCAAGCAAATGTTTTGAACTTCAATTTAAAGACATTTTAGCTATGATATGCATCTCTTGCATTTTAGCCATGAGCCCCAAGTTCATAATCATAACAAAAAAATGGGTGCGATCATATTGAAAGAGTTCTCCCCTCTATACTACCAATGAATATTAAAGAAAAAAAATGGTTCCAAAAGCAATTATTTTGGCAGAACTTGGGGCTCATCCACTCCTCACTTCTTAATTATCTATGTTACACTTTTGAATAGGATTTATATGGAGAAACTCTCAATTATCTCACAATAAGTATGCGTATTTAGCTAGTGAAACTTCTATGCAGTTTGATAAACATCGACACAAATATTTATTGTATACTAAAGTTCCTACTTTTCTTAAACAGTTATGGATTGACATGGAAAGAATTGGTCCTCTAGAGCTCTTTGTTGATGTTCCAAAACTAAAGAAACAGGAAATTAGTAGAGGTATTCTTGAAAAGATTCGAAGAGTTTAGTTGAATGTAACTTAAACACATTCAAGAGCCTTTGACACTTAAGTTTTTCCATTGTTTTCAGTTTTATATGCTCTCCAAGATGGCCACAATCAAGTTCAAGAGTTCTCTAAGAAGAAGCTTACATGCCTAATGTAATGTCCCCTTCTCAGTCCTAAGCCTATCAGTGACCGTTAGCCTATTTCCGGAGTCTTGTAGGCTAAACGGAGGAGTTCAGGGGATTCCAAGATTCTTGGAGGATTTGCGTCAGCATTTTACAGAGGTGTATGTAGATATTGCCTGTCAGAACCCTGATGGTTCTCAATTCAAAACCCTCACTGATTTTTGTTGTGTTTTGCAAGTTTGTGATTTTTTTGTGTTTTATGAGGTTTTCAGACAAATTGCTAAAAGCTGCGATTTTCTCAATAAATGCTAATAAATTCAAATAAATTCTAAATCTTCTCGGAATAAGCTCAAATATGCCAGAGAACATGGGCGCACTATTTTATTATTTTTATAGAGCTTTTACAAATATGAAAAAGTGATAAATGAACAAGAAATGAATTAATTCCTAAAGAACCTGGTGGCGGCTGCTGTAATAAAGAATGGTACGGCCAGAATAAATGAAGGAATCTTCCAGCTCGAATCTCAAGGCAAAGACTCCAGTAAACCAAGCGCCCCAATGTCCAATCACCAGAAACAGATAAATGAAGGCGTTTCTTCAGGAGCTAGATAAGTACGGCCTGAAAAGTACATAAGGTACGGCCTGCTGCAGCAATAAGGACAAAGTACGGCCTCCAAGAAACAATGCCAGATCTCTGAAATAAGTTCTCTGATGAAGTCGCCTCAAAAGGTAGATGATTATCTCTGCTAATCTCCGATGAATCTGTCAATAAATCCAACCTGTGATCCCTATGTGAAATCACCAAGTGCAAGCTTCAACTGGTATTTCACAGCCTCAGTCTGCCTGATCTCTGAAGAGTTTTCGTTCTCCAGAAACGTTCGTCTGCCAGAAACCCTAGGGTTTGCAAACTCCAATGCTCGAAGCACGAAAGACAAAATTGAATAATAATATCAGAATAGTTCGATTTTGCCTTGAAAGAAAATATATACTCCTTTGATAAAATTCGACCCAACTCCTTTTAATTAATCATTTAAATAAAATGATTTATTTCACCTTTGATACTTAGGAGAAATATTAAATAATTAAATGGCGCCTCAATTTAATGAATAATAAATATTCACTAAGTCAAAAATTAATACTTTATTATAAAGTATAATAAATACTTTATAACTGGCCATTTTAATTAAATATTTCAATATTTCAATAAAGTGACTTTAATATAAAGTCAAATTATTAAATATTTAATAAATCATTAATTACTCCTTATTTCTTCGTCTGATCAACAAACTGCTGAACTGGGTCGATTCTGAGCTGAATAGTTGAACCAGGTGCCCTGCCCGAAATAGCAGCTTCCGCCTGACCTAACTTTCTAAAAATAGAAAGTTCACAACTTACTGGGCAGGAGGTCAGAGGCCAGCGACCCCTGGCTACCAAAGCTAGACTACCAAACAACTGAGCAATGCCCCTCCGATGATCCCTGCACCCCTGCTCCTGTCACGGCCCCCTCTGAGGATCAGAAATAATAAATCACTCCTCGACAAAAAGCAGTCTGTCGACTAAAAGCAGGAGGACATGGTCAGCCCTCCACAGAGGAAATTACTTACTGTCCTGCATATCAAAGCAATCTCTATAAATCTGACTACTGCTTGCACCACACGGATCCAAAAGGTTAGTCTGGGACAATGTTCCTGCTGGCCACAACTGACTCCTGTAACTCCCACAACTGATCAGCAAGAATAGGATACCATTCCCTATTAACCTCAGTGCGGTCCGGCATAGGATCAAGAAACTCAGAAGGAGGCAAGTCAAACGACGAGCAACACTTACCCCCTAAAACTGCACGAGATATACTATCATCCAACATATCAAGTACGTGCATGCTAGAACTGTGCACCTGAAACAAATTGTGTACAGGCGGATCAATCATGAAGCCATATGCACTCTGCACCATATACACACTGTGATACTCCCCCATGAGCTGAGTCTGAAATCCCAGTGCACTAGTAGGATCCCAAACGCTATCATCACTCTGCTCAAGACCAGGATCAGGTGAGTTACCCACATCAAACTCAAAGAGCGGATTGTCGTATGAAGATATAACATTCATCTCAAACAATGGATTGGTCACAAACGGACCCAAACCACTAGGCTGATCCCAAATGACTGTCTCAAAACCCCCGGGGTACTGAGCATAACCCTGCCTGGTCTGCACAAAATCCTCCTCAACCATCCCACTCTTCCCACTAACGAGAGAGATAGAACGAAGGCTGCCATCTGTAATCCCCCTCAACACATATTTCTTGCCCTGTACCTCAAATCTCATCTCCATTTTAGGCAAGTTGAGGGTGAACACACTGATGTCCTGAAGCCATCTCATACCCAACACCAAATCCATCCCACCCAGGTTGACTACATAGAAGTCTGCCTGCAACTCATAATCATTCAGCATGAGAGTGAGATTACAAATCCGTCGAGTGCAAGTGAGTGTATATCCATCTGCCACCCGAACTCTGAATCCATCGAAATCCTCTGTCTGGAGTCTACATCTGTTGACGAAGCTCTCATCGATGAAATTGTGTGTGGCTCCAATGTCGAGCATAGCAATACATCGCTGTCCTTCCACTAATCCCCTAAACCTGAATGAGTCATCCCGTACACTAGCAGATAACACCAACGGGGATAAGTTGGCATCGGGCCCAAACTCCATAGAGGCATTCCCGGCCTCTGCATGTTCTAAAACAACCTGCTGGTCTGAATCATCAGACTCATCATCATCATAGTAAACCCACATGGCGCGGTTGGCTCTGCCCTTCGGTCTCAAAGGACAATCATGCTCCTTATTGTAGGGTGCTTTGCACCAATAACAAAATTGTTTCTTTCTCAATTCATCCCGAGTTGCATCATCAATTCTCGCAACTGGTTTCCTTTTTGGATCTGCAACTGGTGTATGACTCTCCTCAATAGGCAAGTTGTTTGTCTTAGGCTGAAATTGTTTCTTCGGAGCAGCAAGCTCCATACTCCTTGCCTTCCGCATCGCCTCCTGAAGAGTAGGAGGATCAAACGCCTTGACCCAACCTCTCATAGGCTCTGTCAAACCCTCAACGAAGAGTATAATGAGTCTCCGTTCTGAAATACCAGTCACCATAACTGCAACTCTCTGAAACTTGCCAATGTAAGAATCCAAGCTACCTGTCTGTCTGAGCTGAGCCAACTCTCTGAAATAAAGTTCTGGATCCTTTTTATCAAATCTCTCTATCAGTCTGCTAGTGAACTCCTGATAGGTATTAACTGCATGATGGCCAAGCGTGTACATACCGTGGTGCCACCAATCATGTGCTACTCAGTGGGAATACAAGTAGCAGAATTTGGTAGCCTCATCTCCTCTGCTTGGGCCTGCCGTGATAAAATCATTGGCTCGGTTTCTGCGGGCTGAAGATTCAGCTTCGATGTTTTGGGACAATCAGGCATCCGGCGTTCGTCGCATAAACGCATCGCCGCCGATCTGTTCGTACGCGTGGTACGCGGGCTGGCAGAATCAAGAGGAACCACGCGGTCGATCTGCCTCTACTCTCTGGGTTTATCGGCATCCTAAACTCTCGTGGCGCTCAGGATGCACGGGATCAGAACCCTTCGGTAAAGGCAGATCTCTAAAGTCGAACTCACCGCTGACGCCAGTAGCTGGCTGGAATATCCGATCCGCACGATCTCGCCGCAGGTCAGCGGTGGGTCTGGTGAGCAGGCGACTGACCCTGCAGCTCGATCGTCGGAGGCAATTTTACGTCAAAGGTCGATGCCAATGGCTGATCCACTGGTGCAGTCCCGCTCGTCTGACCAATCTGTATGTAATGAGGCTGTGTGGGCGTGTACTGTCTAATGGTACCCATCAACTGAGACATCATGTCCATCATATTATCATGTCTCCGTCTAAACTCCTCATCAGTAATATCACCCTCTGCATGTGCCTTCCCTGGATCCCTGCGAGTCTCTAAGGAAGTCTCACGTTCTGCCATTAGGGTTGCTACACTGTCTTCACTGCCGTCAGAACTGGATCTGTGAATACCAAGTACTCCTGATATTGTCTGACCTTCTGGAATGGGTGGACCTGTCCAATCTTCGTCTTTGCCTGTTCCTACGCCTCTAATAGACTGAATAATATCTTGGAATAATATCTTGGCTCATAAAAGGCAACCAAAAAGCACTGTATTCTGAAAAAGCAACTCAAAAAGCACAGGATGGCAGAATAACTGTGCTCTGATACCACTGTCAGAACCCTGATGGTTCTCAATTCAAAACCCCAACTGATTTTTGTTGTGTTTTGCAAGTTTGTGATTTTTTTGTGTTTTATGAGGTTTTCAGACAAATTGCTAAAAGCTGCGATTTTCTCAATAAATGCTAATAAATTCAAATAAATTCTAAATCTTCTCGGAATAAGCTCAAATATGCCAGAGAACATGGGCGCACTATTTTATTATTTTTATAGAGCTTTTACAAAGATGAAAAAGTGATAAATGAACAAGAAATGAATTAATTCCTAAAGAACTTGGTGGCGGTTGCTGTAATAAAGAATGGTACGGCCAGAATAAATGAAGGAATCTTCCAGCTCGAATCTCAAGGCAAAGACTCCAGTAAACCAAGCGCCCCAATGTCCAATCACCAGAAACAGATAAATGAAGGCGTTTCTTCAGGAGCTAGATAAGTACGGCCTGAAAAGTACATAAGGTACGGCCTGCTGCAGCAATAAGGACAAAGTACGGCCTCCAATAAACAATGCCAGATCTCTGAAATAAGTTCTCTGATGAAGTCGCCTCAAAAGGTAGATGATTATCTCTGCTAATCTCCGATGAATCTGTCAATAAATCCAACCTGTGATCCCTGTGTGAAATCACCAAGTGCAAGCTTCAACTGGTATTTCACAGCCTCAGTCTGCCTGATCTCTGAAGAGTTTTCGTTCTCCAGAAACGTTCGTCTGCCAGAAACCCTAGGGTTTGCAAACTCCAATGCTCGAAGCACGAAAGACAAAATTGAATAATAATATCAGAATAGTTCGATTTTGCCTTGAAAGAAAATATATACTCCTTTGATAAAATTCGACCCAACTCCTTTTAATTAATCATTTAAATAAAATGATTTATTTCACCTTTGATACTTAGGAGAAATATTAAATAATTAAATGGCGCCTCAATTTAATGAATAATAAATATTCACTAAGTCAAAAATTAATACTTTATTATAAAGTATAATAAATACTTTATAACTGGCCAATTTAATTAAATATTTAAATATTTCAATAAAGTAACTTTAATATAAAGTCAAATTATTAAATATTTAATAAATCATTAATTACTCCTTATTTCTTCGTCTGATCAACAAACTGCTGAACTGGGTCGATTCTGAGCTGAATAGTTGAACCAGGTGCCCTGCCCGAAATAGCAGCTTCCACCTGACCTAACTTTCTAAAAATAGAAAGTTCCTGAAAAAGCACTCTGGAAGATTCTGCGAAGGCCCAACCTGACACAACTGCAAAACTGGAGCTACCAAACACTGAGCATCTGCCTCCGATGATCCTCTGCACCTATCTGTCAACCTACGAGGATCGAAATAATAGGCTCACTCCTCGACAAACAGTGTCAGCTAAAACGGGGACATGACATTGCCAAAGAGATTTTTGGGTTTTTTTGGGTTTTCTCTAATCCTTGGTAAGCAATATTGCTATTTTTAGCACTTACTACTTTTAGTAAGTTTCAATGCATCTTAGTTTGGGCTAATTTGGTGTTTAGACACACTTACTATTTTTAGCAGTTTGCTATTTTTAGTAAGTGCCATTTTGGGCACTTGGCCCTAGTAGCAATGCAGTGTAGGGTTTTCAATTCTAACAGTGGTTGGCAATTTCAATTTGGTGAGTTCTGTTATTTTTTGTATATTATTCATCCACCATTACTTAAGTCTTCAAATGGGTAATATTATGACTAAGTTAGAAAGTTCAAAATAGACCCCCCTTGCACGCCCACGCCTAGACTTGGTGACTTGATGTTTTTAAAGTGGGGACTTGCTTTTCCAAAGTGGATGCCAAAATGAAGGGGTTAAGTGAAAGTTAAACTTAAAGTAAATTAATATTCTTTCCTTGAGATGGGCATCCCATTTGGAGGGAAAAGGCATTTCAAATTTGGAGCCCTAATCTCTATTTAAACCCACCTTGTGCTCTCATTTGGGTTATGCTATTTTGATGATAATGAAGTGTTGTTGGAATGAGGAGTGAATACTTCAAGGGCTTTGGAAACGTCAACCTTCAAAGTTGCTCTAGTTTCAGAGATGAAAGATACTCCCTAGTTGGACATGGGTGTGGCTTCATTGCAAGAGTCACCATTGGAGCTTATTGGTGATGGCTTTCAGTTTGCTTTCAGTTTTGGCTTCTTATGATGTTTTATACTGACTTGCAACGATTGGGAGGATTTTGGAGTGATTTTCATGAGTTTTCAGTTTGCTGGTTGCACCTTTCTAACCTAGGCTGTACCATATGATTTGCATTTGCTGGTTGGAGGATTTCCTAACTTTTTGTGGGTGTTGTTCTATCTGCTCCCTCATCATTGGGCGCCCCCTTATGCCAAAGTGCAGATTTTTTGAGGAAGGTTTGGATTTTACATAGCTGGTCGCCCTCCTTGTTGGGCCGTACATTTTGTGTTGAAGAGGACATGCTGGTTATGAGGTTATTTACTCCTGTTTGCTGCAACATTTGGTCCTCATGATGGCGCCTAGGCTTCACTAGGCTGTTGTTGATGGTTCTATGGTGTTTGGGGTTGGTTTGGAGTGAATTGTGTGGAGTTGTGACCATTTGTAGCTTGCTGGTTGGTGTATCAAACTGCTGCAACTTCTTTATCAGACCTGCAACATTCATATCAGACCTTTGCAGTGGTATATCAGACCTGTTATTGCTTCATTTAGCCATGTTTTGGGATATGTTCTTGCTAATTTGTTGCGGGGATTGATTGTTGGCTCGGTGGGTTGGTATATTGTATTGATTGCTTCATGTTTCAGTCTTAGGATAGATATGCCTATTGGTAGAATGAGAATAACTACCAATTTTGTAAAGCTATTCTTCCTTGTCAGCAGTCATGATAGGATTTTTTTTGTAATTTTCTCAAAATGAATAGAATGGGAAAGGGCCCTTACCCCTCACTTGATTAATCAAAAAAAAAGGTGGTTGGTGGCAAGGTTGTAGAGCAGAGAAGAAGAGAGGTTGCAAATTCATGTTTTCAAGTGTCTTGTAACGGACCAAGATCTATTGTGAATATATTTTTTCTAGGTTTCATCTCCATAGTAGAATGTGCTTTGGTAATCCTCAAGGAATGTGTTTAATGTGCAGTTTGTAGCTAATAGCATGTCTCCTTGAACATTGTGTAATATTTTGATGGTCTGATCTATTCTTCTGATCACATTTATAGATCTGAATGTTATATTTGACTAATTTCTCAACTAGAAGACTGTAAAACCCTTTACATAGCCTTTATAAGGCATTTTATCAAAGCAACATGCATGCTTAGAACCTAGTTTATGTATTTGTTTATGGATTACTAAGATGTGTTCAACTAGTTACACTACAATATAATTTGCTTTTCAATTTGCATGCATAGAACCTAGCTTATGCATGGGATTGTGAGGCAATAGTCCTTACTGTCACCTTCATCAGGTGTCTTTTCCAGGATTACATTCATCTTATGTGATGAGCCCTGCTGGCTCTCAACTCAAACCCCCAATTTTTCTTAAGTCTTTAAGTGTTATTTAGTTTTTTAGAGAAAGATTGATAGACAGAAGAGAAGGGGCGCACATCATAAATGCTCATAAAATGTAAATTTGCACTATTTTCTTCAAAATGAAAGTGTAGATTGCATTATTTAACTGTGACAAATAGATTGCAAATGATACACATACCAGAATATCTCCAGATTATTTAATTAAAGAAATTAGTCAGTTTGATAGCCGTAAATGGTGAAATCAAACTAATCATGCAAGCTGAGGATCTGACTTCTCCCCACTCGAGTAGACACAATGCCACAGTAAGAATTGAAGCGCTAAAGGAGTAGAAGCACAAAAAGCGAGCAAAAGAAAAGAGAATTTCCATTTTAGCTTCCCGCTATCCGCGCCTTTCAGATACACAAAGCCAAGAGAATTGTCTGACCAAAAGAAGAATGAGGAAATATCCACTAGCTGGAAACCTCATTGCGAATCCCGAAGAAGGATCATACGGGGAAGAAAACCCTCTCTTATTACGAAACAACACTTAGAAAATCTCAAATATGGAATTTCTGCGATAGAAAGCAGAACCTCTGAGATATGACTCTCAGGCACTTGGCGGTCCGGTGATCTCACTGCAACCTCAAAGCACTCAACTTGAAGTGAAGAGTTATCGTTCCTCAATGGAAGAATTGTTCAAACCCTGATCACAGGAGAACGCACAGGAAATAGCACAAGGCAAAGTTGAAATTGTCAAAAGATGAGTTTCTCATTGCTAGAAATGCCCTTTTATGCAAAGGCACGAATCCCAAGAAAATATGCCACTTTTAGGTTATTAAAATCTTTTAAATAATATTTAATCCATTTCAATAGTATATGAATTAAATACTTGGGCGCACTTATTCATTTAAGTGATTTAAAATATTAAATCACTTTTAGAGAATATTTAAGTGATTTAAAGATATAAAGTCAATTTGACTTTATAATTAAATATTAAATCCAATTAATATTAAGTCGCCCAAAACCCATAACTCACACAAAACGCCATATATAATCTTGTGCAAACCGAGGAAATGGAAGCTCACTAGCACTTAGCGCTGTTTGTGATCCAGGTCGGGCTCACGAAAACCAAAGCTTGATCAAACTCTCCGGAAAGTACCGCGACCCTCTAACCCGATCCGGCTAGCTACAGGGTCAATAAAGAGGCCTAACCTGCTTTGCTCGGTACGGCGTACAAAGAGGGGACATCCGCAGTCCAGCCTCGAATTGCTTGTACAAGCAAACTCAAAGCAGGATCTTTGAGAATCTTGTCACTCTCCCCGTGGCATCCTCACATTAAAATTTAGATCCCTCCACTTAACCAAGTATTCCCTGATAACCCGCCTCCGAAGATGACGCTCGCTGGAGTCCAGAATGGCCTCAGGTATCAAAACCAATTTCCCCTCATCATCCAGGGGTGGCAAATCAATAGAAGGAATCACGTGTTGTCCCAACGCCTTTTTGAGGCGTGACACATGGAACATGTTGTGAACCCTACTGTCCACCGGAAGATCTAACTCATAAGCCACTTGACCGACACGTCTGACAACTCTGAAAGGTCCATAGTATCGCGGCTTAAGTTTCTCGGAGCCCTTCTTACGAAGGGTGGACTGCCTATAAGGCTGAAGCATCCGGTACACCAAATCATCGATCTCGAAAGACCGCTCAACTCGTTTCTGATCAGCATACTGCTTCTGCTGATTTTGGGCTTTCTGTATATTCTCTCTGAGTGCCCTCATAATATCCTGGTTCTCCTGTAATAAATCACCAGCACTGAGAACTCTACTATCAATCAGCAATAAGTCTAGAAAGCTCGGAGCATCATATCCATATGATGCTCAGTAAGGTGTCATCTGGATGCTCATGTGATGGGTGGTATTGTAGCAATACTCACAAAGGTATAACCACCTCACCCATGCCTTCTGCTGCCCTGAACTATAATTTCGCAAGTACCCTTCCATCCATTTGTTGACTATCTCAGTCTGCCCATCTGTCTGGGGGTGGTAGCTGGTACTAGGAGTGAGCTCTGTCCCGCAAAGTTTGAATAACTCCTGCCAGAAGTTACTCATAAACCTGCTGTCCCTGTCACTGACTATACTTCGAGGCAAACCGTGCAGCCTGAATACCTCTCGGAAGAACAAATCTGCCACCCGGATAGCCGTTTGTGTAGTAGTGATTGCGAAGAAGTGTGCATATTTCGTCAATCGATCTACCACCACGAAAATGCTATCCTTCCCTTGAGCTTTTGGCAAGCCCGTGACGAAGTCCATGGACAAACAATCCCACTTCCTCTCTGGAATAGGAAGCGGCTGTAGTAAACCTGCAGGGTATGTGTGCTCTTGTTTGTTCTGCTAACAAACAAGACATTCCCTGACATACTGGAGAACATAAGACTTGAGACCCTTCCAAGAGAATCTCTCCCGTACCTGCCTATAGGTCTTAAAGTACCCGGGATGTCCTGCCATGGGTGAATCATGGAATGACCTCAATACTCTGTCCCTCATCTCAGAACCTGGGACCAATAAAATCCTCCCTTTGTAGATGATAAGATCATCTACAAGTGAATACCTGTCATCCTGTACTGATCCATCTACTATGCTAGAAGCCCATGGGTCCTTAGCATACTCTGCTACTATCAGATGTCTCCAGTCCTCTGAAACCAGTGTAATAGAACTCAAGTGAGGATGGCGAGATAAAGCATCAGCAACCACATTCTGAGTGCCCTTGACATAGGAGATGTCGAAATCGTAGGACTGAAGCTTGCTGACCCATTTTTGTTGCCTTTCATTAAGATCTCGCTGCCCAAGAAAATGCTTCAGACTATTATGATCGGTTTTCACAGTGAATTTACTACCAATCAAGTACTGCCTGAATTTGGCCATGGCGTGCATGATGGCCAACATTTCATATCATGAGTACTATAGCTCCGTTCGGGGACCTCTGCTTCTGCTCTCGAAGCTATAGGTTCGATCCACGCATGATACTTGTACCAATACCCTCTGCTTGGCATCGCCAATGTAACTCAAAGGGGTTTGGTGATCCGAGGTGGTAAAAGCTGGACCGTAGTCGCCAGAAGTTTGAACTTCTCAAAGCATGCTTGTGCTAGTGGTGTCCATACAAAAGCACCCTTCTTAGTCAAGTCAGTTAGTGGCGCAGCATGCCGCGAGAACCCACTAACAAACCGACGATAGAAGGCACACAATCTTACAAAACCCCTGAGCTGTGTCAAAGTCTCAGGTGTAGGCCAATCAATGATGGCTCGAACTTTCTCTGGATCCATGCTGACTCCTGCACCGCTGATGATGTGTCCCAGATATAAAAGCTCTGCCATGCCTAAAGCACACTTGGACTCCTTGGCATACAAGGATTCCCTGTCAAGTATACTCAGTACCTCATCCAAGTGAACCATGTGTTCCTCCCATGATTTGCTATAAACCAGGATATCGTCGAAGAACACCAATACAAATTTCCTCAAGTGAGGATGGAAAACCACATTCATTGTAGGCGTGTTTGGACATTGGATTCTGGCGAATGGCATAACCAAAATCAGTATGTGACATCGAGAGCGCCGTTTTCTCTATGTCCTCCTCGAGGACTTCTAATCGTTATTACGTCCTCAAATCAATCTTTGAGAAGTAGCAAGCTCCATGAAGTTAGTCTATCAACTCATCTATCCAAGTGGAATAGAGATACATTGCCATTGTCTTCTGTTGAGTGGCGATCAGCTACACATTAAGGTGTACCATCCTTTTTCTTCACCAAAACAACTGATGAAGCAAAGGGTGACTTACTCGGCCTGATGTGCCCCATAGCTAACAGCTCCTGAATAGTCTTCTCAATCTCATCTTTCAGACGCTTGGGGTGCCGATAAGGAGTAATCATAATTGGTTTCGTGCCCTCATCCAGCTCTATAATATGCTCAATACCTCTATCAGGAGGCCTGCCTGGTGGAATAGCACTGAATACCTTAGCATGTTTGATTCGAAGTTCCTGCACATCTGGATGGTATGAAGAAGCTTGCTGATCCAACTGTGAAGGCATTAGCTTGCACTCAGCAGCCCACTCTACCATATCGTGGCGAATCAAACGCTCCATTCTCCGGAGTGAAATTTCTCTAAGGTTGCTGTCCTTGATGGCTTTTAGAATATGATTAGAGCCATCTATGCTGAATTTCATCTCCATGTCACGCAAATTAAGCGTGAACTCTCCTATTGCATGAAGCCACTTCATGCCAAGAACCATATCCGTTCCTCCCATGTTTACAACATAAAAATCTGCCTTAAACTCAAAATTGTTAAGTTTCAAAGGCAAGTCAGGTATCATCCTCTCACAGTTGAGAGTGTATCCATCTGCAACCTTCACACGTATGCCTTCAAACTGCTGAGTTTGAATTCCCCGTTTCTCCACTAATCGGGAATCGATGAAGTTGTGGGTTGCACCTGTATCTAGAAGGGATATGACCCTTTGACCAACTAAGATCCCACGGAGTCTGAAAGATCCCTCTCTCTGCATGCTGGACATATGAGCCTCTTTTAATTCTGTTTCTACTACAATTTCTGCCTCATTTTCTGACTCTTCTCCATCTGTATCATAGATTGGAGCTTGCTGATCAGAAAAATCAGTCAATGCATCTCCCTCATAAAACCACTCCATGTGCCTGTTTTGCCCTTTAGGTTTGAGGGGGCAGTCGTGATTAAAGTCATACGGACCTTTGCAGTAAAAACAAAGTTTTCTCCTTCGTAAATCGTTCATTGTTTCTCGATCTAAAGGAGCTGCAAATTTCTTTTTCGGATCTGCATTATCAGCCTTCTTCGGATCTGATTTGTTCTCTGTATAGGAGGTAGTTGGCTTCGAGCCAAATGGCTTACGAGGTGTGGTTAGCTCCATGCTGCGAGCTTTCCTCATGGCTTCCTGTAAGGTAGGTGGATCAAATGCTTTTATCCAACCTTTCATAGGCTCGAAAAGACCCTCAATGAACAATATGATCAGCCTTCTCTCTGAGATTCCTGTCACCATCACAGATAGTCTTTGGAACTCACCAATGTACGATTCCAAGCTACCTAACTGTTTTAATTGTGCCAGATCTCTGAAGAATAGTTCAGGATCACGTCTATCAAATCTCTCTACCAGTCTATCAGTAAACTCCTGGTATGAGGTAATCCTGTCATGGTGAAGAGTAGCCATACCATGAATCCACCAGTCATGTGCCACGCCATCAAGGTGAAGTGCTGCAAAACGAATGGCATCCTCCTCAGGCATGGGACGTAGTGTCAAGAATGTGTCAAGCTTACTAACCCAGGCACGTGCTGTAACTCTACCACTGCCATCAAAGTTCGCCAAAGTAAGCTTATTGGTAGCCTGTCTAAGATCATTCTGCTTGTGTCTAGGCTGCCTGTCATTCCTGCTTCTAGTGTGTTCTCTCTTCTAGCTCATGAATCTGTCGAAGTTAAGGTGCTCCTTAACCCTCGGTGGCAATGCATCCCACTCATCATGCATAACCATAATGTTATCTGTAAAATTTATCTCACCACCCTGTTCAACTTCGTCCACTTCCTCAGCATCATCTCTGGTAAAAGTAGGACATGTAGCTCTCTCAAAGGTGCGTGCTGGAGCTATGACTCTCTGAGGCTCTTTGTGAATACTGCCTTCACGATCTTGATCCAAATTCTGAGCTCTATTAATTGTCAAATTTTGGACATTTGTGCTGAGTTGTTGAAGAATAGTCGCCACCTGTTCTTGGCCTGCAACCATGCCTCTGAGCACATCTTTAGCTTCTCTGTCCTCATCATCCCAAGGATTCCTGTAAGAACTTCCTCCTTCCCTGTTAGCCATATTATCCAAGTCTATTTCCTCCTCCTGTTCTTCAAACGGAAATGGTGGGAAAGGATTATGATCACCTCTCTGATTTCTAGGGCCCCCTCTAGAGTAGAACTTGCCAAAACACTGCTGGTGTGACTTCATAAATTTCTCTAACCCCACAAGCTGGCAGGATCAGAGCTCTGATACCACTGTGATGAGCCCTGTTGGCTCTCAACTCAAACCCCCAATTTTTCTTAAGTCTTTAAGTGTTATTTAGTTTTTTAGAGAAAGATTGATAGACAGAAGAGAAGGGGCGCACATCATAAATGCTCATAAAATGTAAATTTGCACTATTTTCTTCAGAATGAAAGTGTAGATTGCATTATTTAACTGTGACAAATAGATTGCAAATGATACACATACCAGAATATCTCCAGATTATTTAATTAAAGAAATTAGTCAGTTTGACAGCCGTAAATGGTGAAATCAAGCAAATACGCATGCCCAAGCTCCAGATCTGACTTCTCCCACTTTGAAATGAGATACAATGCCCTGGTAGAGGTAGACACCAAGGTAGAAGCACAAAACAGAGCAAAGAAGAAGGTGTTTCATTTACTTCCTTCACACGCCTTTCCAGAATGCACAAAACCCAAGGAAATCCGTACGGCCAAAGAAAGAATAGGAAGTATCCCTGCTGGAAGCCTCTGAATCTGAAGAAGGATGCGCCACCAAGAAGAAACCCTCTCTTATTGCAAACAACATGAAAATCTCAATATCTATTCTCTGTCTGAATCTGTAGAACCACTGAATGAAGCTCTCAACTGCACTGATTCAGCTGATCTCTCACAGCCTCAAAAGCACTCAACAGTGAAGTGTTATCGTTCCTCAATGGAAGAATTGTTCAAACCCTGATCACAGGAGAATGCACAGGAAATAGCACAAGGCAAAGTTGAAATTGTCAAAAGATGAGTTTCTCATTGCCAGAAATGCCCTTTTATGCAAAGGCACGAATCCCAAGAAAATACGCCACTTTTAGGTTATTAAAATCTTTTAAATAATGTTTAATCCATTTCAATAGTATATGAATTAAATACTTGGGCGCACTTATTCATTTAAGTGATTTAAAATATTAAATCACTTTTTAGAGAATATTTAAGTGATTTAAAGATATAAATTCAATTTGACTTTATAATTAAATATTAAATCAATTAATATTTAAATCACTTAAAAACCCATAACTCACTCAAAACACCATATAATCCTGTGCCGTCAGAAGCTGTCGACTCCTGCACTGCCAACGCCTACTGTGATCCAGTCACTGGGCTCTGAAAACCAGAACGATCAAACTCTCCAGAAAGTACCACTGACCCTCTAACCAATCCAGCTAGAACACAAGGGTCCAATAAAGGGCTAACACACTGTTCCTGAGAACTGTCTAAAGAGGGGACATCACATCTTATTCCTTGGTTGTGGAACCTAGACTCTGCTGGCACTACAGGATAAAGGCACCCATCTCACATGTTCAATCTTCCATCACACCATCATACTTATCTTTCATAAACATAATATTGTTCTTTCTGCCTCTATGTATGAAGTAAGTTTTGAGATTGAATATCTTAAGGGTTTAAGAGGATATGTCTTTAATCTCTTCGTGGTTTGCATCTCTGCTTATAGAGGTGTGAAATCCTTGTTTATGATAAACCAGCATATAGGTGCTTAGTGACAATAAAATTGGAGTTTCTTTTGCATTGCATATGACTTCTCTCAAGATCTATTTTATCATTGTCTCTTTCATTATCTTAAAACAAATACCTCAGAGAATACACCCCCTAAGTTTAGCAGAGATTGAAGCAGAAGAAATATTTTCCCATCCTTATCAATTGGTCCATTGTTGCACCTACCTGACCATAAGTCTAGAGTTATTTATCCTAAATCCAATACCCCTGACACTTAAGTATAGTTTGTCTTTAAGAATCCAGGAACCAAAAACTTTGAGCAACCATCAGGTTCTTCTAGCCTATTATCCGGGTTGAAGGTTTTGAGCAAAATGACTGCATATTAAATTATCTCATTAAATCAAGCCTATATCATTCTTATATTTTCCAATGCATTGGCGTTACTTTCCTACAAATTTGAATAACTTCAATCAAATAATTGAAAAAATACTGTTAAATGGAGCAATTTTTTGTTTACCGTATCAAAAACAGTAGAGCGAATCCCTCTCTCTTCGAGAGTGAGAGCGCAAATGAGACCGGACATTCCCCCTCCGAGAATAGCCACGTGTGGGTCATTGCTCAAAGGAGTGGTGAATTTAACCTGCTCTTGGATAAACGACTTGCGAATTCTGCTACTTCTGGAAAAGCCGTGCGACTTCCTAACGACGGCCTTGTTCTGCTTTCGATTCCCCTGCCCCCCACTACTCATGTTTTTCTTCTCGTATTTAGGTTCGTTTTTATTTGAGGTATTATCCGGTTTAGATGCATTGCTGGAACATCTGACCACCATTCTACCAGACAGACTAATTGCACAATTCATTCTCTCTGTGAGCATCATTCCACCAAATACGAACAGCCTTATCCGCTACTAGATTCAAATAATCTGAGCATAACGCCAATGAGTTTTCTATGTACACAAGCAATTTTCGAATCATATAGTGAAACGTTGGCCTCCTCCATTCTAGACTTGAAGTTTAGCATAAGCCTTAAATTTATTTATTTTATTTGTTATTTTGTTTAAGGTGTGTTTTGATCAAAGCTGTTCAGCTAAGCGCCCCGTTGAGGTCACACAAGGGATCGTTTTCCCGTCTTTTAATGGGCTGGAGCATACGTATTTAAATTATGGTAACTTGCTAGAAAATAATTTTAACTAGCAATTGCACGTTAGTGTGCAATGGGTATGCCGAAGAGGTGTGGAAGGTCAATGAGCAAATGTGGTTTTTTCATACATTTGTGCATTACATTAGGTCAATTGGTAGAGGCTATTATCAAAAGGTTCATGTTATGTTTGCAAAGGGGGAGATAGAGGAGGGTATGGAGATATAGATAGAGAGGAAGATAGAGATAGAGATAGAAGATGATAGGGAGAGATAAAGAATGATAAATATAGAGATAATGAGAGAGGGAGAGATAGATAAATAAGGGATCCAAAGGGATGGAGGGAGGGGGAGATAATATATCTCCTTATATATCTATCTTTCCTTATATCTTTATCTCTCCCTCTCCCTCTCCATTCCTTCCCATTCCATCTATCTATTCCATCCATCTCACCATATATCTATCCACTATATCCTTCCATCTATATTTATCTTCCTCCATTCCTTCCATCTTCCTCCATCTTTATCTTCCTCCTCATTCCTTCCCTCTCATTTTCCTCCTAACCTTCTCCATTTTTCTATCCCTCTCCCTCTCTCTCCCCTTCCCCCTAAATTGAAAATATAACATGATCATGTTGGTAATGGATATTTTATTTTACTCATTTTTGGATCATGAAGGTGTGATATAGGTATGTCGAAGAGGTGTGGAAGGTCAATTACAAGAAAAAATTAGTCTTATTTTTGCATAGATTTGTGTAGTACATGAGGTCAATTGGTAGGCCATTTATAAAATGACATTGATTGTGCAACATGGGTCTCAATGGAGAAATGATAGCTTTAAATCAAATATGCATCCACCTAGAAGGATCCAAACACAATTGAAATAAAACCTTTGAATGAGGAAGATAATCAGACTCCATTATCAATAGGTTCATGTTACTTTTGCAATAGGGAGAGAGGGAGAAATAGGGATATAAATAGGAAGAGGAAAGGAGAAAGATAGAGAGATAGAGATAGAGATAGAGATAGAGATAGAGATAGAGATAAGAAGAGAGAAATAAGGAATGTGCATGTATATGAGTGAGAGAGATATGAAGAGAGATAGACAAGCATATATATACACATAAATAGATAGAGAGTGAGGGAGAGAGAGGCAAAGAAATAGAGTGAGGAGAAGTAAAGACTCAATATATCTCTTCCTCACTCTACCATATTTCTCTCAATATTTGTCTTCCCTTCTCTCTTCCAAATTCTTTATGTGTTAATTTAGTTTGTACTATAAAAATATATTATATATTATATCTAATAATTTGTATTATAGAATATAATATATATTAATATTTAAATATAATATTAGTTTAAAAATAAATTTGATACTTTATCTCACTTTATCTCTCACTCTCTCCCACTCCCTTATCCCTCAATCTCTCTACCTCTATAAATATCCTTGCCTCCTATTTCTCTTTATATTTCTATCTCCTATATTTGTTTCTCTTTCCCTTTGTATCTCTTATATTTCCCATGCTCTATCTCTCTACCTCTAGATATCTCTTTGTGTCTATCTTTCTACCTCTCTCTTGTTGTATATCTCTCTACTTTTATATGCCTATCTCTATATAGATTCTCTCCCTCTATCTCTCTTTCTTTTTCCTTCTCTTGCTCTCTCTTCCAAGGTTGGTTAAATTATTAGATATTTTATATGTTATTTTCATTTGTACTATATTAAAATATATTAATTAGTATTTATAGTAATTTTATATTTATATCTAATAATTTCTATTAGAGAATATAATATATAGTAATAATAATATACTGTATAGATAATTTATTTATATTATATCTATTGTATAGTGTATTATATGTAGACTAATTTAATATATATATATATATATATATATATATATTATAGTTTAATTTGTACTATATAAAAATAAGTTAATTATTAATTAGTATAATTTTATAATTGTGCTTAACATTTTTTTATGCTAGAATATAATATATAAAAATATTAATATAATTTTATATACAATAGTAAGTATAAGTATATTATATATAATTAAATTATATAAAATATAGATTATATTTTAAATATAATAATAATATTTTCTTTTTAAATTGGTAATAATAATAAGTATATTATTTTAAAAAAAAACAAATTATAGGTAAGTGCTACTAGAGGGGGTAACTCCCTATATTGAATCAAAATAGAAAGATACATAGCCATACGATATTGATCAATGATACAAATAACCAATTTTGTCAACAATCTCCACCAGTCCACCACCACTCCTTCATCAATTAGGCTCGGGTTGTCCTCCATGAAGCTCATGGAAACCTTGAAATTGTTCTCTTGTTCAACTCATGTCCGGAACAGCCACCAAGCCCTGAACAGTTTAGTTTGCTTACCATCTTTGTGCAGGCTTAATATACCAACTGCTAATCCATCTGCAAGCTCCACCATGACAACATCGATAGCAGCAGACACATTTAAGTAACTCTCCTCGCGTCCATAACGCAAGGTAGCACGGACTCCCCAAAGATTTTCCCCAATGACCTAGACAAAGATCTGGAAGAAACACACTAGAACCGCACCATCATGAGTGTGTAGATCACCCCAGAAGTCCTCACCAATGACCTTGATTATTGCCTCCACTTTATTGTTGGATTTTGGAAACAGAAATCTGTGTTGCTCGGCCTTCGATTCAACTGGACCAACATTCCTCACGTTCAAATAACGGCAAGTGACCCCGAACTGAAAGGCCATATTGTGACTACCAATGGAGATGTTTTCCCAAGTACTTAAAGCCATCTCCTAGTCGACAGAAAATATTCTAAGAATCGCTTCTCACAGAACTTTGAGCAACCACAGAGAAACAGAGCTTCCTCTTTCTGCCACCTATATTACTGTCCCAATTTTCCACTCGTGACCAATCTCTTTTAGGATTTTGATGCAGAGTGTGCAGGGAAGGCAAGATTTTATGGAAAGCTTCTCTCAAATACTCTAAGTGGACACACCAATTCCACTATTCCTTCACCAAAACAACCCAACCATCCAATTTGGGATCTCACATCTAGACATAGCCAAAGGACTTGGAGATGGTTTGAACACTCTCAACATGACAAAACATGATCATACAACTTGACTTTGCACTTAGGAACTCTCATTCACCCATCGCTTCAAGACAAGCCTATGCATCCTTGTAGCCCTATCCAACTGGGACAATCAAAATAAAAGTTTGCTAAGGGAAAGAACCAAACAAAGAAACTTGGTTTTAGGGACCTAATATGGACCCCTAGAAGTCCCCAAATGCACGACGTCAAACACTAAAAGCAGATACCTCAAATGACTGACTTTCAAGCCACAAGGAGGCCAAATTAGGTCTATGTAATGAAGGAACCGACTTACCTAGGCACACCCCAACACCTCTAAAGCCTTCAATAGGTTCCTCAATATTCCCCAAGAACCATTTCACACATTTCACCCATTATTATTGCTCAGATACTCAAAAATCCACAAGTAGTGCATTCAATTGTTCATTTTTTGGCCTGTCACATAGAGATGTCAGGCCTAGGACATCAAAGAACTCACACAAAACTCCATATTTCCTCCTGAAACCACTTGCAACATGAAAACCACTCCTAACCCTACCATTCCACCAAGAATTAGACTTTTTCCGCAATTGAATGGAGAGTTACAAGCATTTTAGCGACCAAACCCTAGTTTGGTAGGGTTTCAAACCCACTTCTAGTAAAATTGATGTATCTTCCTTAATTCTTGATGAAATTACTCCAAATCATCGCCAAAAGAAAGGTGACTCTCCCCTCTGTCATCCCATGTATGTGTGGAGTCTGTACAATGATGTCACAAGCCGTACCAAGCAAAAGAGCAGAGAAAAATGTAGGAAAATTAGAAAAACAGAGTTTGTTTTGCATTCAAATCTTCAAAAATTCCTCCAACAACCTTGCCTCGACCACATGGAGGATTTTTAAACATCACTCCACCTCTTCCAATAGCCCTCAACTATTTTTTGAATGTGGAGACCGCTGGTTAGTGTGTTTAAAACCTTAATTTGAAATTACATCAATAACATTACTTGGTTGCACCAAGTTTACATTGAACTTTGCTTTGACACCTAATGGCACTTATTAACACCTATTACAAACTATTGCAAATGGTACATTGGACCTTATTACATCAAGAACATATTGAAAAACAAAACCAAACATGACAAAGGCCTCATGGAGGCATGAGAACCCCTAGGTGCCCCTGCACCATACACTCGGGGTTGAAAAGATCTCAAGTTCCACCTGAGATCAGTTGTTGCAAAGAAGCACCATGGTCTTTAATATCTTTTTCACTCATCCAAGTTGCATCCTCTAGTGGTAGACCATGTCATTTAACTAGGTATTCATTGTATACCCTATTTCTTGTCCTCTTTACCTCCTTGGTGTTTAGGATTGCTTCAAGCTTCAAGGGTTCTGAAGGTGGTAATTCTTGCAGCCAATCTTCATCAACTTTTGTACCTGCACCTGCATCCAAAGATCCCTTAAAGGGGTACAAGTCAGCAACATTAAATATAGGGGAGATAGCCACTCTAGGAGGGAGTGCTATCTCATAGGCATTTTGCCCAATTTTGTGGATAATCCTACAAGGGCCTATCTTCTTCATTTGGAGCTTGGTGTATCTACCCTTGGGTAACCTCTCCTTCTTCGAATGTGCAAGAACCAAATCTCCCACCTTGTATTGGACATTTCTCCTTTTCAAATCTGCTCTCTTCTTGTATTTCTCCACACTTTTCTTGATATTCTCCCTTACTTGTTCATGGATGTCCTTCATTGCTATTGCAAACTCCTCTCCTTCTGCACTCTTCCTCTCCATTCCTTTCAAGTCTCTCAATTCAAATATACCCCTTGGGCTCATTCCATACACTACCTCAAATGGACTTCTACCTATGCTTATGTTTATGGAGTCATTATATGCATATTCCACTTGGGGTGGCACTAGATCCCATTGTACACCATGTTCCTTGTCAAACACCTTAGTAAATTACCAATTGACTTGTTTACCACCTCTATTTTCCCATCCGTTTGAGGATGGTAGGCAGAACAATATGACAAATTTGTGCCTAACTTTTTCCACAAGGTCCTCCAAAAGTGACCTATAAATTTGGCATCCTTGTCTGATATAATGTTCAATGGAAGACCATGGATTCTCACAATTTCTTTGAAAAATAGTCCTGCAATGTTAGAGGCATCACTAGTGCATTTACAAGGAATAAAGTGTGCCATTTTGCTAAATCTATCCACCACTACAAAAAACACTATCAACCCCTCTTTGTGTCTTGGGCAGTCCTAAGACAAATTCCATGCTTATGCTTTCTCACGGTCTATTGGGTATGGGTAGAGGTTGGTAGAGACCTGCATTTGAAGTGCTTCCCTTTTCTCTTTGACATATGGTGCAATTCTCCACAAACTTCCTCACATCCACCTGCATTCTAGGCCAAAAATAGAACCTTCTAACTTGCTCCAACATTTTATCAAGTCCAAAGTTTCCTCCAAGACTCCCACTATGCTTCTCCTTTATCAAGTTCTCCCTCATAGAACATTTGGGTATGCACAATTGAGCCCCTTTGAACAATAGACCATCTTGCAAAACATAATTAGCATATTCATTGTGAAAAGCATCTGAAAATTGAGAGCAAGTATCAAAAGCATCCTTGAAATCCTCATCTTCCTTGTACATACCTTTGAGGGCTTTTATACCCACACTTTGCAATTGTACTTCTTGGACCATCATGACCCTTCTACTAAGGGCATCAACAACTTTGTTTGCTTGTCCTTTCTTGTGTTTGATGGAGAAGGTGTATGCTTGTAGGCATTCCACCCACTTCATGTGCCTTTGGTTCAACTTGTCCTGTCCATTCAAGAAACTAAATGCATGGTTATCAGTAAACACAATAAACTCCTTTGGCAATAAGTATTGTCTCAATTTCTTTAGGGCTTGAACCATGGCATAAAGTTCTAGATCATATGAAGAGTATTTTCTCTTTGCCTCATTTATTTTTTCACTAAAGAATGCAACCAGTCTCCCTTCTTGGCTCAGGACAACACCTATAGCTTGACCACTTGCATCACATTCAATGGTAAATACTTTGTTAAAATTAGGTAAGGTAAGGGTATGTTGTTGAGATACCTTTGTTTTCAAGCATTCAAATCCTTCATTTGCTTCTTTGGTCCATAGGAACTTACTCCTCTTGTCTCCCTTGATTGTGTCTAGGATGGGTGCACAAATGTGGCTAAAGTTCCTTATGAATTTTCTATAGAAGCTTGCAAGGCCATGAAAGCTCCTCAAATCACCCACTAACTTAGGTGGTGGCCAATTTAGAATGGCCTCAACCTTTGATGGATCCATCTTCAAACTGCCCTTTGATATGACAAACCTAAGGTACACCAATTCTTCCTTCATAAACTCACACTTTTGCAAGTTGATAAGCAACTTCTCTTCATGCAACCTTCTTAAGACCTGGCCAAGATGCTCCAAATGCTCCTCTTTGGTCTTTCTAAACACAAGAATGTCATCCAAATAAACCACAACAAATTTTCCAATAAAGGGTTTCAATACCTCATTCATTAATCTCATGAAGGTACTAGGGGAATTAGATAGACCAAAAGGCATCACCATCCACTCATAAAGACTTTCATTAGTCTTAAATGTTGTCTTCCACTCATCCCCCTCTCTAATTCTGATTTTACGATACCCACTCTTCAAATCAATCTTTGAAAAATAGCAGGCCCCTCCTAGATAGTCCATGAGATCTTCCATTCTTGGCATAGGAAACCTATATCTAATGGTTATCCTATTTATGGCTTTTCAATCAGTACACAACCTCCATTTTCCATCCTTCCTAGGAGCCAACATAGTAGGGACTGCACAAGGGCTTAGACTCTTTCTAACTAGGCCTTTATCCAATAGCTCTTGAACTTGTTTTGCTATTTCTTCATTTTGAGCAGGGGTCATCTTATAGGCAGCCTTATTAGGCAATGTATCACTTGGAATCAGGTCTATATGGTGACAAATATCTCTTATTGGAGGCAGGGAACTAGGCAATTCATCCACCACAATGTCATTGTACTTCTCCAACAAGGCTTGGACTTCACTAGGAATAGTTTCCCCTTTCTTTGTGGACAAAACTGACCTACATTTTGGCTTAACAATCAAGGAAAACTCTAGACTTCCCTCTTCCTTTAAGGTCTTCAAAAACTTTTTCTCTCCTACCACCATGATACTAAACCCAAGTTGTTTGTCCATGCCCTCATCCGGCAAAGGGTTCAAAGTGAAAGATTCCCCATCTTCGTTTATCTTGTAAGTGTTTTTCTAACCATCATGATATGCTCTCCTATCATATTGCCAAGGGTGGCCTAGAAGTATGTGGCAAGCGTCCATGGGGTTAACATCATAAAGGATTTTGTCCTTATAGTCTCCAATATGGAACTCTACCCAAGATTGTTCATTGACAAGCACCTATTGACCTTTGTTCAACCAAGACACCCTATATGGTGTGGGATGATGAGTTCTTTTTAGATTTAGTTTCTCAACCATTTCTAGGGACACTAAGTTATTTGTGGAGCCTGAATCTACAATCACCTTACATACCTTTCCATGGGATTTGCATGAAGTTTTGAACAAAGACTTCCTTTGGGGTGGCTCCTTAGTGCTTGGAACCTTAAGAAGTGTCCTCATCATCAAACATTCTCCAAACTCAGGATCAACAAGTCTAGAAGGTGAGTTCACACTTTGAGCATCTTCTTCTTGCACCAATTGGTTCCTCCTGTCCCCACCTTGAGAGCTTGAGACTTGTTTCTCTAGACATTTGAAAGTCAGGTGTCCAAACTGATTATAGTTAAAGCACCTACTGAAGAATGCATTGGAACCTCCTTCCTCTTCCATTAGGCCTCCTTCCCTTAAATCCACCTCTTGATTCTTGACTTGGTTCTTGGCTTCCACTGCTTCCCCTTGTGATTTTTGTGACTGATTTCTTCCACCAAAACTGCATCTTCCTCTAAAAATTTTGCCTCTGCCCCTTCCTTGTTGCTCTTGCTTCCTCCTCAACTTCTCTTCAGCCCTACATGCCACTTGGAAACACTCTTCCACTGTCTTAGGGGTTACTAGGCTGATCTCATCTTGAATTGCAAACCTTAGGCCATTTATGTACTTGGCCACTTTCTCCTTTTCATTCTCCACATGGCCACACAGGTCATACTAAGTTTGTGGAATTCCTTAGTATAGGTAGCCACATCCATGTCTTTTTGTTTTAGGTTATCTAGTTTCCTAAACACTTGCACTTCATAATCTGAAGGAAGGAATTGTGCCTTCGATTTTCTCACCATCTTATCCCATGAGTTAATCATGGACTTGCCCATTTTCACCCTCTCTCCTTGAATGTAGTTCCACCATGTTAAAGCAGACCCTTTCAACATGGTCTTGGAAAACTTGAACTTCTTGTTTTATACCATTTCCTTATACTCAAATTATTTATTCAAAGCATCCACCCATTCCATCACTTCTTTAGCATTCATCTTTCCCCCATATGTTGGTAGATCCATCTTCACTTCAGAAGTCTCTCCTCTTATAGATTGCAAAGCACCAAGGAATCTCCTTTCCTCAGGAGCCATTCCCTCTCCTTGTGGAGGGTCTCCATCTTCACCCTCTACCTCTTCCTCTAAGGTACTCTCTTCATCAGTAGCCACTTTCCTTCTATCTTTGGCTTCTAATGCTTCTACCTTCTCTCTCAAGGCTTTTAACTCCTTTGCAACTGCAGACCCACCTTTTGGAGGCATTGTTTCTACACCTACCAACTACTCATAATCCCTTTGCAGTCTTCACAATTAGAACTTGGCTTTGATACCACTCTAATGCAGAGTGTGGAAGGAAGGAAATATTTTATGGAAATCTTCTCTCAAATACTCTAAATGGACACACCAATTCCACTATTCCTTCACCAAAACAACCCAACCATCCAATTTGGGCTCTCATATCCAGACATAGCCAAAGGACTTGGGGATGGTTTGAACACTTTCAACATGACAAAACATGATCATACAACTTGAATTTTCACTTAGGAACTCTCATTCATCCATCGCTTCAAGACAAGCCTATGCATCCTTGTAGCCTTGTCCAACTGGGACAGTCAAAATAAAAGTTTGCTAAGGGAAAGAACCAAACAAAGGAACCTGGTTTTAGGCACATAACATGGACCCCTAGAAGTCTCCAAATTCACAAGATCAGAAATTAAAATCAGATACCTCAAATGACTGACTTTCAAGCCACAAGCAGGTCGAATTAGGCCTATGTAATGAAGGAACAAACTTACCTAGGCACACCCCAACACCCCTAAATCCTTCAATAGGTTCCTTAATGTTCCCCAAGACCCCTTTCACACATTTCACCCATTATTATTGCTTAGATACTCAAAAATCCACAAGTAGTGTATTCAATTGTTCATTTTCTAGCCTATCACATAGAGATGCCAGGCCTAGGACATCAAAGAACTCACACAAAACTCCATATTTCCTCCTGAAACCACTTGAAACATGAAAACAAATCCTAACCCTACCATTCCACCAAGAATTAGACTTTTTCCATTATGGAATGGAGAGTTACGAGCATTTTAGCGACCAAACCCTAGTTTGGTAGGGTTTCATACCCACTTCCAATAAAATTGATGTATCTTCCTTAATTCTTAATGAAATTACTCCAAATCACCGCCAAAAGAAAGGTGACTCTACCCTCTATCAACCCATGTATGTGTGGATCCCATACAATGATTTCACAAACTGTACCAAGCAAAAGAGGAGAGAAAAATACAAGAAAATTAAAAAAAATAGAGTTTGTTTTGCATTAAAATCTTCAAAAATTCCTCCAACAACCTTGCCTCTACCACATGGAGGATTTTTAAACATGAATCCACCTCTTCCAATGGCCCTCAACTATTTTTTGAATGAGGAGACCATTGGTTAGTGTGTTTACAACCTCAATTTGAAATTACATCAATAACATTACTTGGTTGCACCAAGTTTACATTGAACTTTGATTTGACACCCAATGACACTTATTGACACCTATTACAAACTATTGAAAATGGTCCATTGGACCTTATTACATCAATAAAATATTGAAAAAAGAAACCAAACATGACAAAGGCCTCATGGAGGCATGAGAACCCCTGGGTGCCCCTGCACCAAATTCTCTATCCTCTCATAATCAGATTGTCTAGGAACTGTTGCTACCTCAACTCGGCTTGTCTGATCATATTCAGATTGCCTAAGAACCATTTCTTCCCAGACCACATCATTAACACGTGCCACCCATATCTTGATCTTTATTCAAAAGGCTCCTTAGATCATTTTCAAGCAAAGGTTGCTCCCATATTTGCAAGGTAATCTAAAACGACATTGGCTTCTCGGTATATTGTGTTAAGGTGTATGACTCCAAATTTGCTAATCCACATCCGATCCATTTCAATAGACTTCTAAGTTTCCATTTTGGAATAGACATCTTCCTTACCACATTAATACTAACCAGGGAGTCACCTTCAATAGCCACTCTTATGATTCTTTTTTTCTGAACATAGCTCCAATCCCCTGGCCAATGCTTCCAGTTCCACTTCATTCTTTGTTGCAATTCCCACATTCTTTGATAGTGCCCCAACACATTTACCTTGATTATTTTTGATTATGCATCCAATCCCAAAGATGTCAATATTTCCCTTCGAAGTGTCATAGAAATTCAATTTATGACAATTCGTATCTGAGGGGACCCAACGAGCATTGACCCTTCTTTGCTTAGGTATCACAGGGTCAAGATTGGGAAATTTTAGTTCTAGCCATATCCTCTGTAACCTCGCATCCCAATTGGTGAAAAGAGTATCCTTCTGACCACCTCATTTTGCATTAAGCGTTTCACTTATACTTGCTTCTATCTTTTTGATGATTGCTTCCACCGGCTGACCTGAATCACAAAAGACTCTCCTATTTTTGTCCTTCCAAACATGCCATACTACAATCATTGAACCAATCACCCATGCCTCTACCCATAGACTTCTCTTCTTTCCCAACAGCCAACTCCTCATGAATTCCAGAAGGTCATTTTGCCTAGCCATAAGCCAACCGAGCGACTGTATGAACCAGTCCCAATAGCAAGAGGCATATTCGCAACTAAAAAGAAGGTGGTCAAATGTTTCTTCATGATTGTAACAAAGTGGGCAATGATTGGGCCCCTGTATCTTGAGCCTTTATAGCCTATCCCCGGTTAGAATACGCTTGTGGAGCACCGTCCACAAAAATGCTCCCGCTTTGGGGAGACCACACTAGTTCCAACATACCTTTGTTGGCTACCTCTCACTCTTTTTCTATTCACTCTATATTTTGTAGCTGAGTTTGAACGAGTACTCACCGGATTTAGCTGCCACCCAAATGATCTCATCTTCGTCCTGCTTGAGCATAATTCTTCTAGGCATTAGTGCTTCCAAGATTAGTGTTCTATCATTCTCTAGGATGCATACCTCCACCTGATCGATCCACCCCACAATCGTGCCCCAAACATCATTATTTTGTTGTATGTAGTCTGCCACCTTCCAACTCTTGATCAAAATGATGGCCTCCAACCACTCTCAATCACCAAAGGTGTCACTCAATGTGGCGTAACTGTTCCAATATTCAAACCAGAAATCTACCCTTTGACCATTCCCAACCTTCCAAGTTAAGTTCTCAGTTATCACATCCTGGCTACTCCATATGAATTGTCAGATTGTCGAACCACCATTGGAGTTGGCCATTGTCAGTATACGTTCTGGAGCCTCATCGTCCAAGTACTTCTTTCTAATTATTCTACACCATTGTCATTCTAGTGTTCTATATAGCTTCCAGCATAATTTTGCTCCCAATGCACAATTTTGAAGTTCCATCCTCCTCAGACCTACGCCACCTTCCTCCTTTCTAAGGCAAGTTGTATTCCAGCTAATTAAGGGAATTCACTTTGTGTCTTTCACTCCTTCCTAGAGGAATCTCCTTATAAATCCTTCGACGTCATCAACTTCTTTATTATTCATCCCAAAACATGACATCGAGTAGATAGGAACAACCACGAACACAGACTTAATCATTAGTATCTTGCCTATGAGATTCAATCATCGACTCTTTCATGCCTCCACTTTCACCCGACACTTCCCAATCATATCCACCCAATGTTCTATCATGCATACACCTTGGAAGAGGGGGGTGCCTAGGTGTTTAGATGGAAGAGATGCGATTGAAAAGTCGAGGATCTCACCACCTTTTTCCTTATCATACCCTTTGTATTGAAAAAGAAAATTTCCAACTTTCCTTTGTTGAGGATTTGGCCAAAAGCAACAATATATCTATCCAAGGCACCCTTGATTACCTCTTCCTCCCTAACAGAAGCCTCCCTGAAGAGCATCATGTCATCTGCGAACTACAAATGTGTGATAGGATCGATGCTTCACTAATTATTATGCCTCTCTAGATCTTAGACTCCTTGTGAACTCGAATATGCCTACTCATCGCCTCAGCCATTATTACAAATAAAAATAGAAAAAGGGGATCTCCCTGTCGTAGCCCATTAGTAGCTCCAAAATAACCATTTACAGATCCATTAACTAATACTGAATAACTAGGGGTAGAAATGAAAAACCGAAACCATACTTAACTAATGATCAGAGAAACCAAACCTGTGCATGAATTTGATTAAGTCCCACCACACCCTGGCATACGCTTTGTTGGTATCCAATTTTATTATCATGCTCCTGAGTCTTTCTGATGTGATCGTGTGGATGGTTTTAGCTGAAGTTATTATACTATGATTATCTCTCTATCTGGAGTAAACACATTTTTCTCTTATGATATTACTTGGCTAGCTTGCCAAGCACCTTCTTCAACCGGTTTTCCATTACTTTAGCCATTATCTTGTAAATCATATTGCAAAGAGCGATTGGTCTGTAATCATCATAGGTTTTTCATTTTGATTTTTTGGGGGATTAAAGCAATTGTCGTATTGTTTACTTCCTTTGCAAATCTCAGCTTCTCCCAAAAGTCCTCCATGAGCTTCAATATATCCTCCCCCATGAAACCTCAACAAATTTAAAAGAATTTGGCCTATAGCCCATCGGGCCCAAGCGCTTTATTAGGGTGTAGACCAAAAATTGTTGCCTTGACCTCCTCTAAATAGAATTTAGCACATAACATCCTATTGTCGTCCTCACCTAAACATGGAGGAATGCAGTCAAGGAAACTTGTGGTGTCCCTAGCCGTATCCCCAACACTGCTCGCTAGCAAGGAACTGAAGAATCTAACAGCTTCATTTTCAATGCCTTCCCTATTTGTTACCACCTTATCATTACCATCCATAATGCTATCTATTTTGTTTCTACTCCTACACATATTTACCAAGTTGTGGAAGAATTTAGTATTAGAGTCTCCCTCTCTGAGCCAAGATTTGTGTGCTTTATCTCTCCAATATAATTCCTCCCTTGCCAATAGTTCAAAGTGCTTAGCCCAAAGATCTTTCTCTTTTTGATATTCTTCCAATGACATATTGTACTTGATTACATATTCATTAAGCATCTCCAAATCCCTTTCAACCACTTCCTTCTCTTTAAAGATATCCCCAAAGATTGTCTTATTCCAAACCTTCAACTTTCCCTTTAAGTTTGCCAACCATTTTATAAAACAAAATCTGACGGTACTCAATACTTGAATATCATCTTTCCACCAATGCTTGATTTTCTTTACTAGCTTGGGATATCGCCACCACATAGAATCAAACTTAAAATAGCTCTTCTTTGGACACTCGCTCGGATTCAACACCAATTCAACTAGGAAGTGGTCAAAGACTGCGGTCGGGAGAAATTTTTATTCCAAAATGAATTCTTCTTGCAACCATCAATCCCTAATTAAGAATCGATCCAAGCGCTCAGAAATATTAGTGAACCCAGCCTACATGTTGGTCCACATGTAGGTTCCATTCTTTGGAATGCAGTCTAGTACACTTAGAGAGTTGACGAAATCCCTAAAATATTTCACGCTATTGGTTTCTTTATTTAGACCATTGCTTTTATCTTTCAGGTCCAAGATGGAGTTAAAATTTCTGCCAAGAATAATCTTTTTGTCCCCCATGGATGTAACCTAAGTTTTAATTTTGTTCCAAACAACAAGCTTCTCATCAGGCTTCATAGGACCATAAATATTAAACAATGGGAAGCTTATATTGATTTGTTTACTCCTGACCAAACATAGTATCCAATACTGATTGGAGATCATAAGCCTACAATCTCCCTTTTCTAGGGACCACAGGAGCCCCAAACCACCTGCTAAGTCGAAAGCATCATTAAAAATTCTAGCCCAATTCCTACAACAACCGCAAAACTTTTTGCCCTCCTTAACACTAATTTTGGTTTCTTGCATGAGCACAATGTCAGCATTACATCTCTCTAAATGGCGCTTTAACAAGTGCCTCTTGTCAAGGGGCATTTAAGCCCCTGACATTCCATGTGGGTATCTTCATTTTCCTCCAAGGGAGATCTTTGCTCCCTTGGATAACAAATAGTCCCTGATGCATGGCAATCCCTTCTCTTCGGCTTCTTCTTCCCTCTTTTGTTTTAGGGTTTTCCTTCCTTTGCCTTTCTTTGATTTGCTTCCCTTCTTGTTCGTCGATTGGATGATATGCCTAGGATCGTAATGAGATAAAAATAACCTCATAAATATAATAAGCCAAATACCCTTCCTTATTTCTCCTAATCACTTTTACCCTGCCAATTATTTATCTTTAGGATTACTAATTGCTTACCTTTTGTGAAAAAAATGTATAATCTTTATTTCCTGAAATCGATTGAAATAAGCTGACTAGTGCTAACATAATGGTATAGTTTTTAATATTATATAGGTCATTATGCATAGCCAAGTGGATTTTAAAGCAAACTTCAAGACAGTTGAAGACAAGTGTCGAAAGTCTAGGCGTCAAAATTTTAGGAAGTGCATAGTGGATCGAGTCTTTTAAAGATTTATGTTATTTTCTATTTAAAGACTTTATGGCTCACTTTGAGCCTTTTAAATGCTTTATGTTATGGACCTAAATCCATGGTTAGTTGAATTCTATTGAAAACTTTTTCAGTGGTGATCTTTCACCATTTGAATTCTAGGATTTTGTTAGAAGTTTTGCATATATATGTAACCACCATAAACAATGCATACTGGATATCATTGTGTTGTCATAATGTTCTCTTGAACTATATCTATGTGTTACATTGATATGAATAAAATAAGCTTTTCCTGTCTTATTTTGAGTTATTAGTATTGTGCGATGGAATTATCTTGGATGGATTAATCTTGAAGAAACAAAAGTTCATGTGATCTGAGCTAAGCGTAGTAGTACCAAGAGATGGCCACTCGAGGGAATCATAGAATAGACAGATAAGTATTTTCATTTTCAATTCTATTGTTTTTATTTTGTACATGATAAATGTGAATGAATGTGATTTGTATGTGTCGAGCTCTATTAAGTTGTTCCTGCAGGTTGTAGTTTGAGTTTATAATCTTTAGCTATGTTTATTTGAAATTCTGAAGCACCCACTTTGGTTATTAGTTGTAGGTTGTTAAGTTTGTTTTCTGTTAACAATTAGATGTTAGTTCATAGTTGTTTTCATTCAAACTTTACAATTTTATTGCAAGCATTTCTTTCTATATAATTTACATGCTTTCTAGTTTAATCATTTTATGCTTTCTAGCTTAATAATTTCATGCTTTCTAGTTTAGAAAACTTTATGCTTTCTAGTTTAATGGCCTTTTAGTTTAATTTTTATTTACAATTGTTCCAAGCATTTAGAAAATCTGAGAACAGTTAGATGTTAGTTTGTTTTCTGTTAACAGTTAGATGTTAGTTCATAGTTGTTGTCATTCAAACTTTACAATTTTATTGCAAGCATTTCTTTCTAGATAAATTACATGCTTTCTAGTTTAATCATTTTATGCTTTCTAGCTTAATAATTTCATGCTTTCTAGTTTATAAAACTTTATGCTTTCTAGTTTAATGGCCTTTTTTTTTAATTTACAATTGTTCCAAGCATTTATTCAAGATGTTTCCTATTGCATATAGCCTCTGAACACTACCCGGTTGATACATTTGATGCATTTTTCAACTAAAACGATAGGACCTAACAACAACCTGTCACTTTTTGGCATTGTTTTCGGGGAACTTCCTTTTCTAGTGTTAGTAGGAGATTGCTTGAATACCTCTTTTAGCAACAAAAATAGTCGCCAAGCTTCTTTTTTTGCATGGTCAGAAAATGAGGTGCACACTGAAGATTCATACCAACCCCCCCCCCCCAAAAAAAAAAGAGACATTCCAACCACAAGCAGGGAGGAGGAAGTCTCAGCTGAAGAACTCACCGAATAATTGATTGAGCAAATCAACCTGAGACCTCCCTATATAACCTAGAAATTCACCCATCAAAACAAACATTTGTAGAGAGTATTCCTTTGCATGTCCCAAAACTTCAACAATTAGAGAAAACTTTTGAAGAGGAACACATTCCTTTCAACGTTATGGGTGACCGTAGAAATGTCGCTAACCCAGCACCGAGAGCACGCATGTTCACTTATCCTATTGCTATTGATGCAGATGACGAGACGCTTATGAAAAATATTTCACTAGCCTTCTTGCCAACCTTCAAAGGTTTATCTTTTGAAGACCCTAGCCAGTTCCTATTTGAGTTTAAAGTCTTTTGTCAGACATATGACTACGATAATGATAACTAGAAATTGAAGCTCTTTCCCTCCACTCTGAAAGACACAGTAATGTGTTGGTTCATGGGATTAGCTTCAAGGTCGATAACATCTTGGGACAATATGGATTCTACTTTTCTGGATAAATACCAGAGTTATTGTAGAGTCAACGATAAGAAAGAAGAGTTATTCAAGCTAAGACAAAATGAATATGAGAGCTTAAAAGATTACCTGGATAGGTTCATCCTCTTATCTAAGCGATGTGGCTGAGAAGCCATAAGTCTGGAGATTCTGAGGACCATATTTCTCAAAGGACTTGATGAAGATGCTAGGAGAAGCCTAGATTTAATGGGAAAAGGAGATGTCTCTCAACTTACACTTGATGATATTTGTGAGTTATGCCCTAATTTCTCCTATACTCGAGGAGGTACTTGTAAAACTACTATTTTTAGAGGTTGCAATGAAATAGGTAAACTATGTGAGGAGATAGCCAATCTTAAAATTGAAATTCTTGTTCAGTTAAATAACACGTTGGATGGAATACAGGCTAAAACATGTAATCCTGAGACCTTATCCATCCACTGTCCTAGGTGTTGAGACAAACATCTATTAAGAGAATGTCCTTTGGACAAAACTGGTGTTTTCCAAGTTTGTGAGAAGAGTCATGCCACTGACCGGTGTGAGATATTGAATGCAATCAAGAATTCCAAGAAAAGAACATCTCTGGTTGAGGGGGAGGTCAACTTCGTAAATCAAAGAGTTGGAGGGAATTTTTCCTATGGGAAAAACTCAAACCCTTCCTGGAGGCCCCAAAACAACTGGAATAATAATAATCAATGGGCAGCATCCTAGCCTCAAGCACCACCTAACTGGGGAGCTTACCCTTGGGGACCACCTGAATGGGAAAATCAATCCTAGGGAAACCCTCAATGGCCAAACCAGACTCAACAACAATGGTATCCTCAAAATCCTGCTCCTCAATGGAATCAACCTCAAAACTAGTTTTACACTGTGCCAAGAAGGATGCCTAATCCATAACAAAATCTTTTACCAGCTCCTCAGAACCCTCAACAAAATGAGCAGTTCAACCAACCACAAATTCTAGCACAACCTATTCCTAATCCAAAGAATAATCATCAGAATACTCCAGTGTATTCTACAAAACAGGAAAATGTTACTGGACTTAATGTTATCCATTGTGGAAATCTGCAGCTAATATTAGGAAAAAAACTCCAATAGCCTACCATAGTTGAGATTCTGGATGAGCCCATTAAGGAATCTATTGAAATGGCTAGGTTAGCTTCCACATCTTTAGAGAAAAACCCAGGATAAGACCCTTCCGCCATCTCCAGCTGGAACTTTTGATTTACCTCAGGAGGAGGGTGGTCAGTCTCCAACTAATCCTTTAAATAAATACTCCACCCTTAAAGAGAAAACTCAAGCATCTTTTCTAGAGCATCTGAAACCAACCACCTTGAAAAATCCTCTGAAAATGTCTTTATCCACCGAAACTGTGTTGATACAAGAGATTAAACAACTACAAATTGAGGTCCCTTTGTTACAATCAATTAAGGAGAATCCTCAATTAAACCAACTGATCAAACAATTGTGCATCAAAACTCTAGGAAGGAAACCAAAGCAGATCAATACTGTTCACATAAACGGTTATCTAGCTGACTTTTTGGCTGGAAAGACCACAGATCTAAAATATGATGACCCAGGTAGTCCACTTATAACAATAACAATCAATGAGGTAGCAATACCTAACACACTTATGGACTTAGGAGCATCCATTAATGTAATTATTGTCGATGTGATGGAAAAGTTGGGACTCACTGATTTACGTCCCACAACTATAGTGTTTTAAATGGAAAATCAATCCATAGCTATTCCCAAGGGTGTCATAGAAAATGTTCTTGTTAAGGTTGATGGTTGGGAATATCCAATGGACTTTCAAATATTTTAGTCCCTCACACCAAAAGATAGTTATCCAATAATCCTTGGAAGACCATGGTTAGCTACTGTTGCAGCCAAGATTGACTGCAAAGAGGGAGGAATGACCATTTCACATGGTCCTCATAGCAAACATTTATCCCTGTATCCTCTCGCCAAGCCTGTTGAACATAACAGAGTATGGGTTGATGAACCAGATGGTCCCAATGAACAAGAGAATCTAGCTTCACTTGCTATGGTAGTCATCAAACAACATGGTGAAGAGTTGGAGGATGAACTAGAAAATAATATGGAAAATTTTACCATGGACTCAAGTGATGAAGAGATGATGGACATAGAAGAGATTCTAGGGAAACCAATCAATGTGCAACACACTAAATTCAATAACACCAACTTCATGAGATTACCTTGTCCTCTAGCTAATATCATTTCAAAAATGGATCATTTATTTGAAGATATTGCCAAATTCCATAGAACCATACCACATAGTTATCCTCTCAACACCTTGACTAGAGAAGTTTATACTGTCACCTCCAACCATCCATGGATCAAAACCATTATGTTACTCCCAGGAAAAACTTTGAACATCAACAGTTGGTTGATAGAGCCAAAAGAGCACAAATTATTTGATAGCTTGGTGAATAGATCTAAAGCTTTTGCTTCGGACTATACAGACATGAGAGGAATACACCCAAGTGTTTGTACCCATCACATGTATACCAAGGATGTTCGACATGTTCGTCAACCACAACGGTGACTCAATCCTACCTTGAAAGACATTGTTAAAATTGAAATTGAGAAACTCCTACAAGTGGGATTTATCTATCCCATTTCTGAAAGCAAATGGGTTTCACCTCTAGTTGTGGTTCCAAAGAAAAATGGGAAGTGGAGAGTGTGCACTAACTATTGGGAACTTAACAAAGCGACCCATAGAGATTACTTCCCCCTACCATTTGTAGACTAGGTCTTGGATAATCTGGCTGGGAGAAAGTATTTTTCAGTTTTGGATGGATTCAATGGATATAACCACATACAGGTAGCATTAGAAGACCAGGATAAAACAACTTTTACTTTCCCATGGGGAAAATTTTCATATCAAGTTCTTCCTTTTGGGCTATGCAACACTCCTGCAACATTTCAGACAGCTATTCTAACCATATTTGTTGAGTTGGCGAATGATTGTGTGGAAGTTTACATGGATGACTTCACTTTGTATGGGTCAACTTTTGATAAATCCCTTCAAAGTCTAGACAAGGTATTGAAGCGATGTGAGGACCATCATCTATCCCTAATCCATGAAAAATGTGTAATAATAGTAGAACAAGAGATAGTGTTGGGACACCACATCTCAATAGAAGGGATAAAATTCGATCCTAAAAAAATTGAGGTGATACAACAACTTGTGACCCCAAAAACCCAAATTGATGTTAGGAGTTTCCTAGGACATGCTGGAGCGTGATCCCAGAATACTAGTTTACAATTTTTGGCCAAACTAGACACTGAACTGATTTTTTCTAACTAAATCTTCACTTTCGAGCACCTATAACAACTAAACCATGAGGAATTTGAAGATGATGCAAACTAGTGATTTGTGACATTTTGTCTTTAGATTCTAAATATATTTTTTTTAGAAAAATTGGAATTAGATTGCACTTCTTTTTCCATCTCCTTCGAAAACTAGTTTTTTTCAATAAACACCATTTTTAAGGAGTGATGCTCACTGTATACAACATAACTTTTTTTCCATGAAGGATAATATTCTATTTTTTTTTAATTTAGATTTGTAACTACGATATCTAGTACTTTCATTTGGTTTCATAGTGTTTTATTGAATGTTTTTTCCTTAATCAAGTTTTGAAGTCAAACCAATTACAATTCAAACATAGGCAGACTGTATTCAACATAACTTTTTTTGTATGTATCGAAATTCAATTTTTTTTGTTGGATCGAGGACTTCAATATCTAGTGCACTGATATTTTAAAAAAAATGATAATCTGCTATTTTTCCACATGTGCAGAACAAAGAGCTTGATTTTTGGTGAAAAACCTATGTTTAATCAAACTAAAAAAACAAATACATAATAAAACCAAAACATATTAAAATTATATTCGAACTAGATAGCTCGTTCTAAGGACTACCATCATCTAGTTGGGTCTGTGAAGTCTCCTCCATTTTCATCCTCAAATTGAGCTTCGAAGGGAAAAATTATGGAGATTTTTGGTGCCAAAGGGGGAGAAGGGGGGAAAAGGGGGGATCTAGCGAACCAGGGTTCTAGAGAACCCCCTGGTTCTAGAGAACACCCCTTTAATACAATTAAAAATGAACCCATTAAAGGAGGGTTCGCTCGAACCCCCCTAGTTCTAGCGAACCCTCCTAGTTCTAGTGAACCCCCTAAAGTGTTTTCCATTTGAAAATGCATTTTTCTTTCCTCAATGGAATTGTAAACCAGTTTTGGGTTTACCCTGGATACTATCGAAAATTCATAGAAAACTTCAACAAGACTGTAGCTCCTATGTTTTCCCTTCTCCAAAAGAATGTAGAGTTTATCTGGACACCTGAGTGTCAATCATCATTTGAAATCATTAAGGAGAAACTCATCTCTACTCCTGTCCTATGTGGACCTAATTGGAACCTCCTGTTCCATATTTATGTTGATGCTTCTAATGATGTTATTAGAGCAATTTTAGGACAGGAGGATGAGAATGGGGGAAAATATGCCTATTTCATAAGAAAAAACTTGACTTCCATCGAATGAAATTACACCACCATGGAAAAAGAATTTTTAGATGTAGTACATGCAATCAAGAAATTTTCACACTACATTACATGGTACAAAGTAATGGTGTACACAGATCATTCAGCAATCAAATACCTAATGAACAAACCTGTAGTGAATGGAAGGATAATCAAGTGGTTATTGCTTCTCCAGGAATTTAACATGACCATTATTGACAAACTTGGGAAGTTCAACGTAGTTGCAGATTTCCTATCCCAAATCAAACAAGATGATGTTGATTGTGCTCCTGTGCAGGATGAATTCCCAGATGGAAATTTGTTTGCCATCTCCACTAAAACCCCTTGGTTTACTGATATTTCCAACTACTTCGACACCTTAGAGTTACCACCTGACTTCATATCAAAACATAAGAAACACCTCATTTGAGAAAGTGCTCCATTCAAGTGGATTAATGAAATCCTATTTCGATGCAATTCTGATATGGTTTTATGACGTTGTGTTAGGACAGATGAAACATATAGTATCCTTAGAGATTTCCATGATGACCCCTCTAGAGGCCATTAAATTTATCAAGAGGATGTCCCATAAGATTTTGGGTGCAGGATATTACTGACCCTCTATGCATAAAGATGTCAAGAAATATGTTCACTAGTATGATGAATTCCAAAGGGTAGGGAGACCTACTGCATCCAATGAAATGCCTCTGCAACCTCAGGTAGTCCTTAAACCATTTGAAAAATGGGGATTGGATTTTATCGATCCTATAGACCCTCCTTCACAAGGAAAAGAGTACATTTTTATTTGTACCGACTATCTAAATAAATGGGAAGAAGTTCAAGCTCTACGAGTTGCTAGGGAGGAACAAGTAGCTGACTTCCTATACAATAAAAAATTTCTCAGGTTTGGAGCCCCTAGGACAATTGTCACATATTAGAGACCCTATTTTATGTCTAAGGTTTTGTTAGCCTTCACTAATCATTTCTAGGTAAGCCATAAGAAGTCATCACCCTATCACCCTCAAGCAAATTGTCAGGTGGAAGTCACTAACAGGGAGCTAGAGAACATTCTAACATAAATAGTTTCATTAGGAAGGAAAGACTGGGCTAGGAAACTACTTGAAGTGGGCTTATAACACAACTTGGAAATCAACCACTGGTTTCAGTCCATACAAGTTAGTTTTTGGGAAGAAAACTCTCCTACTCATTGAGTTTGAACTCCAAACCTTGAGAACAACAATGGAGTTAGGTTTAGATCTCAAACAATCCCAAGTTGAAAGAGTCTTATAGCTTAGTGAGTTGAATGAACTTCATTTGGATGTTGTCCACAAAACTAAGCTTCAACAACAATGGAAGGTCAGGCATAACAAGCATATAAGGGAAAGAGAGTTCCATAATGGGGATTGGTCGTTATTATTTGATTCTTGATATAAAGATCACCAAGGGAAACTCGGGATTCATTGGCTTGGTCCATATGAAATTTCTGAGGTATTCTCAAACGGCGCAATGCAACTCAAACCCATTGATGGTGGCACTCAAACACTTTTGGTCAATGGTCATCGATTATGCATCTACCATAAACAAGTTAACAGGGAGGAATTTACAAAATGGTAGAAATGCATGGAGAAATCCAATGCATTGACTCTGCTATGTGTAAGGAAAGATAAGATGCGGAAAAAACTCTCCTAATGCTAGAACTCAGGGAAGAATGCATATATGACTTTAAATTTTGCAATTACAGTTCAATAAGATACACATGAAAAGAATAACAAAATAGAGAAATAAACACATACACAATTGGACACCAGATTTTCGTGGGAAAACCCTTACGGGAGAAAAACCCACCACACCAAGTAAAGCCTCTTTGTATTATAGTAAACAAAATTACATACAAAGATCAGACTTCACTTTCAGATGTCAATTTTACAGCAACAACATTTCCCTTATCAACCTTGTACAGAACATCACTGTTACAATGCTCTCATAAGCATACAATGAATTCACACACTGATCAATTCGTGTTTAATCAAACAACTCTTTCACCACTGTACTGTACATCATCTTCGACCATTACAAAGAAATCCTTTCCATTCATGGTCTGTTGATCTTCCACACAAGAACGGTCACAACAGTTCAACTGCCAATGGTTCTCCTTCTGCTTCTCTCATTGCTCCAAAACAGACCATGTAGGACAGTCGTTTGGTCAAAAAGTTTAACTGCATCACATGTCGGTGAGACACCAGACCGTGTCTCACCGATGCCAAAGTTCCCGATCATAGATCCATCGGCAAGACCAATGCTATCAACAACATCCTAACAAGTCAAACCAATAGTTCAAGTCTCCCCAATGTCACAAGGAAACCAACTATCCTTATCAGCAAGAGTCACGTCGAAACAAATCCATCGGCCAGACATGCTCTATCCCTAAGACTCTTATAGATCCTTCATGTCACCCTGACCAAGTGTCAGCAGCCAGAGTCACACCAAACGCAAACCCGTCGGCCAGACATGCTCTATCGCTAAGACTCGTATAGATCCTTCATGTCACCCCGACCAAGTATCATCGGCCATAGTCTCCTCGATATACATCATGTGTAAATCCATCGGCAAGACCAACACCATCGGAAAGAGTTCAAGAGGTTTCATCGACAGTTCATGTCACTCCGATATGTCCATCGGCAAGAGTCTCCCTGACATTCAGCATGAACAAATCCATCGGCGAGACTAGCACTGTCAAAAAGAGTCTTAAAGTCACTCTGAAGGTTCATATCTCCCTGATGTCTTCTGTCGCCAAGAGTCTCCCTGATGATCACTAGGAGCCAACCCATCAGTAAGAGATCTACCACTGGAACACGTTAGGAATCTCACTCTGATAGCCCATGTCTTATCGATGAATTCCGTCAGCAAGATAGACCCAATGTTACACCGATCTGACCTCTTCAGGAGTTTAGAACACAGTTGCTTGTTGGCAAGAGATTCTGAGGGTCTCACCGATTTTGCTCTTTTAGGAGTTTCATGTCAGTAAGTTTGAGGCACATTTTCCAACAATACCCCACTTGACAAAGATCTTACTGACACCTCCAAAGCACAACAAAACTATTGAAATTCATGGGCACCAATGCCCATCGAACTGGCACACCACCTATACTTGTCTGTGCTCACTGGTTTCGTCAATGCATCTGCAACATTTTCCAGAGTATCCACTTTTTCTAAAGAGACCTTTCCATCCTCCACCATATCTCGTACAAAATGATACTGCACATCAATATGTTTCGTCCTGGCATGGAAAGTAGGATTTTTCGCAAGACAAATAGCACTCTGACTGTCACAGTAAATTGTAATTTTCCCTACATCAAACCTAATGTTAGAACACAAATGTTTTAACTAGATTGCTTCTTTACAGGCGTGTGTAGCTGCCATGTATTTTGCCTCTGTAGTGGACAAAGCGACCACAGCCTGCTGCTTACTCATCCAACTAACTGCACCACTATTCATCATGAAAATATATCCACTGGTGGATCTTCTGCTGTCAATGTCCCCTGCCCAATCAGAATCCACATACCCTCTAATGCTGAGAGTCCTCTGTGATTCAACCAAATTGCCATGGTAACACAAAGCATATTCTGAAGTGCCCTTCAGATATCTAAACACTCTTTTCACAGCATACCAATGTGTCCTTCTAGGATTCGCCATAAAACGACTAAGTACTCCCACTACTTGGGCAATGTCTGGCCTTGTACAGACCATTGCATACATTAAACTACCAACTGCACTAGCATAAGGCACTCTAGTCATGTCCTCCATCTCAGTAGGATATTTTGGAAAATCTTCAACAAATAGCTTTGTTCCCTGCAAAACTGGAACAACTAGCTGCTTGCACTCAGTCATACAAAATCTCTCTAGAACAGTATTAATATACTTACTCTAGTTGAGCCAAAGTTTTCTACTTTTTCTATCCCTGGTTATTTCCATTCTCAGAATATACCTAGCTGCACCAAGATCTTTCATTTTGAACTTTGCAAACAACTGAGATTTTAGATCAGAAATCATTAACTTACTATTGCCTATGAACAACATATCATCAACATAGAGAGCAATAATAAGAACACGATCATTTTCAGCTTTGAAGTACACACAATGATTAGATTTTGATCTTACAAATCCCAATGACAAAACAAACATGTCAAACTTCTGGTATTGGACATTCTAGGAGATTGTTTTAATCCATACAGAGATTTTTTCAACTTGCAAACCATATTTTCTTTACCTTTTTCCACAAAGTGCTCAGGCTGGGACATATAAATTTCTTCTTCAAGATCACCATGAAGAAATGATGTCTTCACATCCATCTGTTCAATCTCTAAATCATACGCTGCTGCAAGTGACAAAAGAAATCTGATAGACATTAGCTTAGCTACAGGAGAAAAAATTTCTCCATAATCAATTCCCTCTACCTGGGAATATCCCTTCACAATCAACCTTGCCTTATACTTTTCCACATTGCCATCCAGACCTATTTTCTTTTTAAATACCCATTTGCAGCCAACAACTTTTCTTCCTTCAGGCAAGGGCACCAAACTCCAAGTGTCATTCTTTTCTAATGATGCCATTTCTTAATTCATGGCTTCCAACCAAGAGTTTGAATCAGGCATTCTAATTGCCTCTTTGACAGTCCTAGGCTCATAAGTGCTAGAAATTAAAGCATAGGCACAAGTAGAATCTAACATAGAAAACCCATACCTATCAGGTTTCTTTCTTTCACGTGTTGACCTCCTCACGGGCTGAGGCTGAGGTTGTTGTTGTTCTTCAAAACTCTCAGAACTACTTGAGCTCTCCTCAGTTTCAGGTACATTTTGAAATTTCAATTCCTCTTTATCTGGCGTCAGAGGAATTTCAACTACATCCTTTTTATTTTTTTATTTTGTCTCTGACTACAAATCCAAAGTAGAAGGCTTCAACTCATGAAAAATAACACTTCTGTTGTACAAAACCTTCTCCGTATCAGAATTCCAAAGCTTGTATCCTTTTATGCCAGCACTATAACCAATAAAAATAAATTTAACAACCTTGTTTTCCAATTTAGATCTTTTTTAATTTGGCACATATGCATATGCCTCACAGCCAAAGACACGAATGTGTCTCAGAGAGGGCTTCTTTCCAGACCATGCTTCCAAAGGTGTTTTCTCAACAAGAGTGGAATTAGGAGAATGATTTATTAAATAACATGTTATTGCAACTACCTTAGCCCAGAACTTCTCCTCCAAGCCAACACTGCTCAGCATACTTTGTGCTCTTCCCATCACTGTCCTGTTGAACCTTTCAGCAACTCCATTTTGCTACGAAGTGTAGAGTGTAGTTTTATGTCTTTTAATTCCATGATCTTTACAGTACCTTTCAAACTCATCAAAACAAAACTCACCGCCATTGTCAGTCCTTAAACATTTTTTTTTCTAGTCTGATTTTCCACAAGGTTTTTAAATTCCTTAAAACGATTGAATACTTATGATTTACTTTTCAAAAAATAAGCAAATGCCTTTCTTGAATTATCATCAATGAACGATACATAATATCATGATTTAGACAAAGAAGTAACATTTACTGGACCAAAAACATCAGAATGTATGTAATCAAGTAAACCAGAAGATTTATGAGGATTGGAGTAAAATGAAACACAGTCTTGTTTACCATATATACGATGTTCACAAAATTTGAATTTGAGGTTACAGTCATCAAGCCCCTCCACCAGGTTTTTATTTTTCAAAGTTTTTAAACCTTTTTCTCCAATGTGGTCAAGCCTATGATGCCGGAGCATAGTCTTTTCTGCTGGAAGTTTAACTTTCATAGAGTTTGCACTATCAGGAACTTTTTCCTCCTTTTCTCCATGAGTAGCCTTTTGTGACTTTGCAAAGACACTATTGCACTAAACAACAAGTGCGTCCAACTTATACAAGGTACCAATACAAGCACCCCTAGCCAACACTAATGAGCCTCTAGTCATTTTGCAGCCATTTCTAGAGAATGTGACTTGCACTCCAACATCATTCAACTTACTAACATAAAGTAAATTTTTATCCAAACCTGGTATATGCATTACATCATTGATTCCCTTCACTCTTCCATCAAGGAACTGAATTTTGACTGTTCCACAACCAATTATTTCCAAAGATGAATCACTTGCCAAATACACCCTTCCACCATCGTATTTTTCATACTTAGTGAACCAGTCTCTATGAGATGTCATGTGGAAAGATGCTCTAGAATCAATCAGCTAGACATCATCTGATTCCTGAGTTGCCAAGGCTGCAATGAAATCATCTGCATCACTCTGAGAAGAATCATTGTTAGAATTCTTCTTCTTCTTCTTCTTCTTCTTTTTCTCCTCTTTGCAATCCTTTCGGACATGACTAGGCTACCCACAATTCCAACACTTCACCTTAGACTTCTTACTAGGAGACTTCAATCTCCCTTCTAATTTCAATTTGGACTTCTTGTCCTTCTTCTTGCCTTTTTCTTTCGATCTGCCTCGAACAACAAGGGCCTCCTTCACCATCTCAGAATATTTTCTTCTCATCTCTTCTAATAACAAAGAAGTAACAACATCTTCCATCTTAAAAGTGGATGTCGTACTCCCAATAGTTATCACCAAGTGATCCCAAGAATTTGGAAAAGAACATAACAATAGCATACAACAATCTTCTTCATCAATCTTCACACCCATAGATGCTAACTGCGCAATCAGCATGTTGAAAGCATTCAAATGATCAACAACAGACACTCCTTCCTGCATTTTCAAAGAGTACAACTTCTTCCTCAAGAACAACTTATTCACCAAGGACCTGCCTTGATAAATAGTTCTCAGTCTTTTCCACAAAGAAGATGCAATCTTTTCTTCATAAACGTTTAGAAGAATAGAGTATGCCAGATAGATCTTTATCAGCCCCTTTGATTTTTGATCTGTGAGGTCCCAATCCTCTTGCTTCATGCCTGTAGGTTTCGTTCCAAACACAACAAGCCAAAGATCACGATCAACCAACAAATCTTCCATTTTGAGTTTCCACAACTCAAAATTGTTGTCGTTGAATTTCTCAATTTCAATCTTTCCTAATGTGCTTGCCATCTTAATCTATAATTCAAATTTCCAAACTTCTATAAGACTCCCATTGAATAAAATTGACACAAAAAACCCAACCTACCCAAAAGGATAGCACAACTAGCCAGGCTCTGATACCACTTGTAAGGAAAGATAAGATGCGGAAAAAACTCTCCTAATGCCAAAACTCAGGGAAGAATGCAGACATGACTTTAAATTTTGCAATTACAGTTTAATAAGATACACATGAAAAGAATAACAAAATAGAGAAATAAACACATACACAATTGGACACCAGATTTATGTGGGAAAACCCTTATGGGAGAAAAACCCACCACACCAAGTAAAGCCTCTTTGTATTACAGTAAACAAAATTACATATAGAGATCAGACTTCACTTTCAGATGTCAATTTTACAATAGCAACATTTCCATGATCAACCTTGTACAGAACAACACTGTTACAATGCTCTTAGAATCATACAATGAATTCACACACTGATCAATTCGTGTTTAATCGAACAACTCTTTCACCACTGAACTGTTCATCATCTTCGACTATTACAGAGAAATCCTTTTAGTTCATGGTTTGTTGATCTTCCACACAAGAACGGTCACAACAGTTCAACTGCCAATGGTTCTCCTTATGCTTCTCTCATTGGTCCAAAATAGACCATGTAGGACAGTTGTTCAGTCAAAAGTTCAATTGCATCGCATGTCAGTGAGACACCAAACCGTGTCTCACCGATGCCAAAGTTCCTGATCACAGAGCCATCGGCAAGACCAATGCTATCAGCAACATCCTAAGAAGTCAAACCAATAGTTCAAGTCTCCCTGATGTCACAAGGAAACCAACTGTCCTTATCAGCAAGAGTCACACCGAAACAAATCCATCGGCCAAACATGCTCTATCCCTAAGACTCTTATAGATCCTTCATGTCACCCTAACCAAGTGTCATCAGCCAAAGTCACACCGAATGCAAACCCGTCGGCCAGACACGCTCTATCGCTAAGACTCTTATAGATCCTTCATGTTACCCCGACCAAGTATCATCGGCCAGAGTCTTGTTGATATACATCATGTGTAAATCCATTAGCAAGACCAACACCATCGATAAGAGTTCAAGAGGTTGCTTCGACAATTCATGTTACTTTGATATGTCCATCAACAAGAGTCTCCTCGACATTCAGCATGAACAAATCCATCAGTGAGACTAGCACTGTCGGAATGAGTCTTAAAGTCACTCTAAAGGTTCATATCTCCCTGATGTCTTCTGTCACCAAGAGTCTCCCCGACGATCACTAGGAGCCAACCCATCGGCAAGAGATCTACCATTAGAACACGTTAGGAATCTCACTCTGATAGCCCATGTCTTGTCGATGACTTCCGTCGGCAAGACAAACCCAATGTTACACTGATCTTACCTCTTCAGGAGTTTAGAACATAGCTACTTGTTGGCAAGACATTCTGAGGGTCTTACCGATTTTTCTCTTTTAGGAATTTCATGTCAGTAATTTTGAGGCACATTTTCCAACACTATGGCAGAGCCAATGTAGTTTTTATCTTTTTGTCATAAGTCTTACAAAAAAAAATGAAAAAAATTTATGTGTTTGTATTTACTTTTCTTCAGAGCATTTCTTTTCAATTTTTCATCTTTTGGACTTGGCTAAATTTTGTTTCCATCTTGCAAGACTTCATTCTAATCAAACAAAAAATTTGGCACATCTTGCAGTGATGCTCCAGAACTTGTTGGCTCGGTTGTTGCGATGCTCCAGAACTTGCACGCCTAACTGGTGCTATTCCTTATTTTATTCCTTTAGTCTGGTGCATCTTTCAACAATGCTCTGGAAAGTCCAAGTCCAAAGTTCTTCATGTTGCTTCCTTCTTCCGATGGCATCTTTCAGCGGTGCTTCAAAAAGTTTCTTGTTGCATTTTGGCTGCATCTTTCAACGATGTTCTAAAATTTTGTTGTTTCTTCCTTTCGACGATGCTCTGAAAATTTTGCTTTCTTTTTCTAGCTGCATCTTTTGGTGATGCTCCAAAAATATTTTTTTGTTACTTCCGGCTGCATCTTTTGGTGATGCTTCGTAAATATTTCATTGTTGCTACGGTTGCATCTTTCGGTGATGCTCTAGAAATTTTGTTGTTGCATTCCGACGACATCTCTCAATGATGCTCTGAAATTTTTCCACTTCACTTTTTCATTCTGGGTGCATCTCTTAGCATGCTCTTGAACTTTTTATTCTTCATCCTGGCCTCATCTCCTAGTGATGCTCCAAACTTTTTTTGTTGTAAATTATTTTCTTCTCTGAATGCTTTGATTTCTCCAGCGTCATACACATGCCTATTATTCAATTTTGTCATCACCTTGGAATCCACGCCCTACATTACCATTCACCCTACATTACCTTCTCCTATCAAAATTAATTTAAATTATTATGAAAACTTTTCCATCATAATAATTTCACCATTAATTCACAATAAATTCATCTCCACCCTCACCAACTCATACAATTATATCGTTACGTCAACAAAGGTAAGTGATTTTAAAATTGATGACAAAACGTAGGGTATGTACAACTTTTTGCTTTAAGTAGGTAATTATTTTGAATAAAGATAAATAAATTGGCATGATCCCTCATCCTTTCCAAATTTAGTAAAATGTGTGATTGAATGTTTGCTTGAAGTATGATAATTTTTGCACTTTTTCCCATGCAAAGTCATAATGAAAGTACAGTGAATCCCAAATGCAACAATTAATTCATGTCCATCTGTTGTATCAAGTATAGGTGATCAAAAAGTTACATTTTCTTTACTCTACAATTCAGTTTGATTAAGCATATTTCTTTGAGCACCATAGTATTTCAGTAGAAACTAAGCAAAGCTATAAGAAAAACACAGTATGGGAGGAGCTAAACAAAAATTTCAACCAACTTTAGCAAAAAAATTATTCGCATTAAGCAAAATTTCAGAATTGTTCCAGAGAGTGGGGTGGTTGGAGTTTATAAAGAAATTTGAGGGGCACAATGAGCAATTAGTGAAAGAATTCGTGGAGAATTTCACAGATGGACAATATCTAGTGCATGGCAAGCAATTTTGAGTAAGTCCTAAAATCATTTCTCATCTATCTGGTCTTGAAAATAAAGGTATTAATTTGTTAGAGACCACCAATATCTCTTATTAGAAAATGGTAGAGCTTTTTCATAGAGAAGGGGAACCTCATCCTTTGTTAACTGTAAGTACTAGAGGGAAAAACAAAGGATTTCAGAGAATTTCCATCCCAAAGCCCTAGAGAATAGAAATGGCTTGGATTATTAAGTATTTCACTTGCAAAGGAAAATGTGCAGTAGTTGTAGGTCCACCTTTTCGCCTACTTACCCATTTGTGCCATGGCGCTGAAAAACTCTGCCCTTAGGGTTAATTTGTCTGGATTTCTTTTTTATTTTGTTACTAGCATGATCAAAAATTTCAAAATTGGTTAAGGACCACTTAAACACCATGGCCTTATCCAATTAATATGTAAATATCATTTCCGAAAGAAAATGGAAAAGAAATGGCAAAAATTTCTACAAAAATTTGAAAATCCAAAGCCTAAAAGACACCTTGAAGAAGGTGAATCATATAGGTAGGTGACTCAACATTTGGAAGAGCATTCCCATGAGCCTTTAGATGCTCCTGAACCCCAACAAGCCACAATAGCTCTTGACGGAAAAGCACCAAAAAGTTTACCCAATATTTCAAAAGCCCCAGGCCATCAGAAAAATGTAGAAATAATAGATCTAGGATATGAGGAAGCACCTCCTCACAAAAAGAAAAAGAGATCTATAACAACATTGCAAACATCTCCTTCTTTAAGGAGAAGTAAGAGGTTATCTGTTGAAACTAGTGATATTGTAGTTGGTGATAAAATGAGTGCCTCTAAAAAGAAAAGGCATAATACTAAAGCACAATCACTAGAAACTGAGATTCAACCTTGTGAGGAGGCAGTAAAAGGAAATGAAAAATAGACTAGTCAATTCCCTAAGGCCGAAGCGGAGGATATTCCACTTCAGCGAGAACAAGAAGGGGAATGATCACCACATTGTTTGGGTGTTGAAGATGATTTTTTGGAACGGTTATCTCCCTAATTGATAATATTTCTATTCAAACAAGGTTCAATTGAGCTACCTAATGAAGAAAATGTGACCAATGATGATGTAGAAATCCCCAATTTTCCTTTTTTTGCTGATACAGAGGTTGAAAATGAAAAATTTGATCAAAAAGACACAAAGTTAGAGGAGTTAAAAGCATAAATTGCTCAATTGAAATGCCAGTTGTAGAAAAATGAAGATCAAATTAATCAACAACAAGAAGAGATAGATGTGCACGCTGTAGTTTTGCAGGAGAGAGACCAGGAAATTACAAATTTTAAAATTCAAATAGAACAAAAAGATCAAACTATTGAACAATTGCAATTTTAGATACAACAGTTGAATGAGGAAAGTAAAAGGTATGTGATGGATTTGTCTGAAAAAGACAGACAAATCAAAATTTTAACAGATAATTTTATGCAATTATTTACTGTTTTTGAAGAAGAAAAGGACAAACAAAAATCTAAGCTTAATGTGTCTTTAAGAAAAATTGTTGAGTTGGAACACGATTTGCAGGAGATTAATGTTAAGCCAACAATGGAGTCCAAAGAGATACAAACTAAACCAACCGAAATGGAATAGTTCAAGATTCATATACCTCCATTGTTGGTTACATGGATGGAATGATGTTATTTTCTGAGACAGGCAGGTATAGAAAATGCTAGATTGAAGAAGGAGATAGTTTTATTAAAAGAGTCATATGATAGGCTCTATCAAGTTAAAACATATGCATGTCAAATTGGTGAACTATTGCTAGCCTGTAGGAGGTCTTCTAGGTTATATTCCATGTTTTTAAATGAACAACTCTTAAGATGAAAACTATTAAGAATTTCCTGCAACCTTCCACATGATCCTGATGACAAAGAGTTTATAAAAGCATTTATAGAATCAAATCCTGCTCAACAGAACCTACTATGTGAATTATTTGTGCATAATTTATTCCTGGAAAAGCATATTGATTTCTTCATTAATCTCTTTGTGGGTGAAGTTCAACTCAGGTCATTTATGTCAACCATGCAAAACAAGATTCAATGGAAAGAAAGGACAAGAGAATATTCACAAGCAGAAAAGACTGTTGGACTTCAAATGCGGTATCCTAATAGGAAACCTTTTGCTTTCAAGGCTCAATTTCAAAGTATTAATGTCAATGAAACTGTTAGGAGTAAGTATAATGATAACCTACAAACTTGTTTTGAGCATTTCAAAGTATAGGGCCCAAAATTGATAGGAAAAGCATGGAATGATTGTGAAGAAAGGTACATTCCTCTACCTATGAACCTCAAAAGGAGAAAGGTAATTTCACCCACTAATATTAAGTGGTCTTACAGAAGAGAAAAGGCAGTGGCAAATATTCTACAACAACTTAAGACTGACTGGATGGAAATAAGATACAGACCCCCATTAATTCTTTCACCACCCCCTGCAGTGCATGTTACTATAGACCAGAACCTCGAGAATGCACAGTCATGGGGAAAGCAAGGGTTAGATTCAATGAGGGTTTCCTTAGAAACCCCGATGATTGAGATAGAGAGGCAAAGGATCTGTATGACCTTAGTGCTAAGTATGAAGAGTTAAACAAGAATAGGGGAAATTGAAGGCAGGGAACACAAGAAAGAGCAGGAGGACCTGCTCAAGCTTAGGAAAGGGAGAAGTGATGAGGTAAAAATAACCTCATAAATATAATAAGCCAAATTCCCTTCCTTATTTCTCCCAATCACTTTTACCCTACCAATTATTTATCTTTAGGATTAGTAATTGCTTACTTTTTGTGAAAAAAATGTCATCTTTATTTCCTGAAATCGATTGAAATAAGTTGACCAGCGCTAACATAATGGTATAGTTTTTAGTAGTGTATAGGTCATTATGCACAACCGGTCATTATGCACAACCAGGTGGATTTTAAAGTAGACTTCAAGATAGTTGAAGACAAGCATCAAAAGTTGAAGACATGCGTCAAAATTTGAAGACATGCGTCAAAAGTCTAGGCGCTGAAATTTTAGGAAGTGCATAGTGGATCGAGTCTTTTAAAGATTTATGTTATTTTCTATTTAAAAACTTTATGGCTCACTTCAGGCCTTTTAAATTCTTTATGTTATGGACCTAAATCCATGGTTAGTTGAATTCTATTGAAGAATTTTTTAGTGGTGATCTTTCACCATCTTAATTCTAGGATTTTGTTAGAAGTTTTGTATATATATGTAACCGCCACAAACAATGCATACTGGATATCATTATGCTGTCATAATGTGCTCTTGAACTATATCTCTGTGTTACACTGATATGAATAAAATAAGCTTTACCAGTCTTATTTTGAGTTATTAGTATTGTGCGATGGAATTATCTTGGATGGATTAATCTTGAAGAAACAAAAGTTCATACGATCTGAGTTAAGCGTAGTAGTACCGAGAGTTGGCCACTCAAGGGAATCATAGAATAGATAGATAAGTATTTTCATTTTCAATTCTAATTTTTTTATTCTATACATGATAAATGTGAATGAATGTGATTTGTATGTGTCAAGCTCTGTTAAGTTATTCCTGTAGGTTGTAGTTTGAGTTTATAATCTTTAGTTTTGTTTATCTAAAATTCTGGAGCACCCACTCTAGTTATCATTTGTAGGTTGTTAAGTTTGTTTTATGATAACAATTAGATGTTAGTTGATGGTTATTGTCATTCAAACTTTACAATTTTATTTCAAGCATTTATTTCTAGATAATTTGCATGCTTTCTAGTTTAATCATTGTATGCTTACTAGCTTAATAATTTACATGCTTTCTAGTTTAATCATTTTATGCTTTCTAGCTTAATAATTTTGTGCTTTCTAGTTTAGACAACTTTACGCTTTCTAGTTTAATGGCCTTTTATTTTAAGTTTTATTTACAACTGTTCCAACTTTTATAAAATATAAGAGAGTCAGTCAAGATGTTTCCTATTGCATATAGCCTTTGAACACTACTTGATTGATACATTTGATGCATTTTTCAACTAAAGCGATAGGACCTAACGATAACCTATCAGATTGGTGATGTCTAATTCTTCATCCGCAGACGATTCGTCTGAATACTCCATAACCTTAAGAAAGTCATCCTCCAAATTCCCAAAGGTGTCACCTTCGTTCGCCACCTTCAGCCCCAATTTGGGGACATTACTTACATCCCACAGATCTGAGGCACCAACAACAGCCATCGTGCCTATTACAAACCCATTTTCCTTCTTCCTTGGAGTTTTTAAGTTGAGAAGAACCCATCCTCATAGGAGATGCAGTCAATGACACGCACTCAGCCTCATTAGCCTTTTCCTTTCCTCTGGGAGAAGGTGCAACTAGTGACTTTTCTTTTGAAATTTCCTTTCCCACCATTAGCCTATCGGGACAATCAAGAATCAAATTCGATGCTTGAAGGGCTCTTGGATGCAAAATCCTCTTCAATTTCTGGCATTGTTTACACTAGGTCTCTAAATGTTTTCTACTCCCACTTGGTAAGAACAAAACCTTATCCTCTTCGACATCCACTGTTATCACTCAGTGGTTTCTGCCTACGCAAAGTTGAATCTCTTGAGGCAACTTGATGATCGCCACTATTTGCAGTCTAGCATAAAGATAAGAATCACTATCTAAAATATCTTAATCTACTTCCATTAGGGTACCCAGTGTGCGCCCAAGTTTCTCCAAGCATTCTTCCACCTAGTATTCCAATGGTAGATTGTAAAGGCGAATCCAAATGGGTTTCTCATACGGAGTCACAGAGACTAGGTCAAAATTAGGGCTCCATAGCTCCATGTAAATCAACCATCCTTCAATCTTCCAGAAACCATTCTGTAACACCTACAACCAATCTTCCTTGGATGTGAAAATAGCCACAAAAAAGCCTTTAGGCAAAAATTTTGTGATCACCACTCGCTTGTAGTTTTTCGCTAGCCCAGATCTAATCCTGCACCACATGAATTTTGGAACAATGATCCAACACATAAATTTTGCAAGATCCCCCAGCATGCACATGTTCAGGCCATCCTCCTTTATGAGATCAATGGTAAGCAGGAAATCATGAGCCTCATCTTGGCATCCCTGCGCAGCCGCACTGTTGTCTTCTCTTGCTTCATCCTCTGCCTCCAACGCTACGAAATTTTGCACCCCTCGCTCATAGCTCGCCATTTCTTAATAATAAGTATTATATATAATAAGTTAATTTGTAATTAAAGATAAATTCTAATTAATTAAATAATATAGAATAATAAATATAATTATAATACTAATTATATTTAAAATAAATAAACATATAATTCATAATATTAGAATTATACCCATGATTCTTTATTTAACTTATTTTAAATAAATAAACTTAATATAATAAACAAACTAAACCCAATTTAAATGTCTTTAGTCGACTAGTTTTTTGGCTCTTTTGTTAGGTTAATATTGGGTAATGGCTTGATAAGCTTGAATTGTGTTTATTTACTCTCTATTTTTGGTCCAAAGATCATTTACTTGTTGGGAACTTATGGCAGGTTATACCTGCCTTATTTGAATTTTTGGGTCGATGATAATATGGTCTGGGTAAAACTTTATTGGCTCTTGGATAGGATTGTATGTTTTGATTTTGTTGGTGTTGGTTGATGTTTGTTTTTGGTTAGTTTTGGTGAGAAGATGTGGTGTTGTTTCTAGTTTTGTTATCTCCTCTATTTTGTTGGTTTGTCTGGGTGTTGCTTCTTCGGACTGTTTTGTTGTTTCTATAGGGGATCAAGGCCTTTCCCCTGCCTAATGAGTCAAAAACAAACTAAACCCAAAAAAAATACATATAATATATTTTATTATATAATTTAATATAAAACTTACCAACTAAATAATATTTTTTTCCTAAACAAAGGTATAAATAAAAGTTTTAAAGCTAAAGGAAAATTGAATATATGCTTAAACGCCAATGATGGAAAATGGAAAAAAATTTATGACCATCATGGCGAAGTAGATAATTTCGAGACAGTTGCAACTTGGAGTTTTAAATGGAAGCGTCATGAGTTGGATAATCACGTGAATGCGAACGAAAAGTGGTGCATTTACTCATATGGTTTGAATTTACTCACCTTTCGACACCAGTCAATCAAAAATGACAAATGAAAAACAATGTAAATTCAATGGTTGGGATGGTTTTAATCATCTTGCATCTCATTTTAAAAAAATTGCACTGTCGATGCTCAAAATCAGTCAGTTCATTTCAAATAGGATAGGCCTTCAGCCCAATTAATAGAAGAATTTTTTTAGAAAATATAAAAATTGTGGATAATTAGACTAAGAATAATTAATTAATTGTAATTGAAGTTTAATAAAGGTTAAATATTAGATTTAGTGTAGTTTGAAATTTAATAGAATTTTTTATTTAATATGATTTTTTATTTAGTTCTTAAATAAGTAGGTCATGTAATAATAATTTATATATCAAATATTTTAAGATGGACTAAACTAGCAATCACACCTTGGTGTGCAATGGGTATGTTGAAGAGGTTTTGAAAGTCAAGTACAATAAATTTTGGTCTATTTTTTTGCATACGTTAATGCAATACATGATGTCAATTGGAAGGTCATTTAGAAAATGATTTTATTTGTGCAACAAAGGTATCAATGCAGAAGTGATAGCTTCAAATAAAATATGCATCCACTTAGAGCCCGATCCAAACACAACTGAAACAAAACCTTTGAATCAGGAAGATAATCTTGTCCCATTACGAAAAGGCTCATATTATGTTTGAAATATGGAGAGAGATGGAGAGATAGGGATAGAAAGCGGGATATATAGAGGGGGAAGAGAGAGAGAGAGATAGATACAGTGTGATATACAAAGATAAAGAGGGATATGGAAAGAGATAAAGAGACAAGGAGACAGTGATAGAGAAAGATATGAATAGAAAGAGATAGAGAAAGGAGTGAGAGGAAGATAGAGATATAGAGTAGGAGAGATGGAGGAAGAGATGGATTGAATAAGAGAGTGAGAGAGAGAAGAGGGGGAGAGAGGGAGAGGATAGGCCAATAGATAGAGAGGGAGAAAGGAGTGGTATAGATAGAGAGAGATAAAAAAAAATATAGAGAAAGATAGGGAGAGAGATAGGGAGACATTAAGAGATAGAGGTAGAGAGATATGGACAGAAAGAGATAGAGAGAGAGATAATGATATATAGATAGAAAGGAGGAGGGAGAGATAGGGAGATGGACATAAAGAGGGAAAGAGTGAGAGAGAAAGAAGGTGATAGAGACAAGTAATATAGAGGTATAGAGAGGGAGTGAGAGAGATAGAGAGGGGGAAGATATAAATAGAGATAGAGAGATATGGAGAGAGAGAGAGAGATAGAGAGGGAGATAAATATAAATAGATAGAGGGGGATTTAAAGAGAGAGAGGGAGGGAGTGTGTGTGTGTGTGAGAGAGAGATATAGAGATAAAGATAGGGAGGGAGAAATAAAGGGAGTGTGTGTGTTTGTGTGAGAGATATAGAGTTTGAGATATTGGGAGAAAGATATCAATAAATCGATAGAGAGAGGGGGAGAGAAGAGAGCAGATAGAGTTAATTATTTGAAACTTTTACAATTTAGTTCCCATGTATTTCAGAATTTGACTCTTCAATTTATCATTATTTTATTCATGTGAATCTTGAAAGCAAGTGACATGTTCACTTATTGATGTCCTGTGTAGATATTGATAAGGTAATTTTGATACTTTCACAAATAATGTCACATTATACATACGTTGCATCTATTATTTAACCTTTGGTCATTTATAAATGTACATAGTGTTAGGCTTAGGTAAACCTTATTAAAATTGTAAATCCCATTCATCAATAAATTTTCCAAACCACGAGGAGTCATAGATTTTGAATTAGGTTGACTAAATTAATCTTACTTCCTTTCTTGGAATTATAATCTTTAATATACTTTTGGAATGACAAATTATAGTGAACAATAGTTGGATCACCATTTTGAAATCTCTAATGGTTTTGTGATTAGATTTATAGAGCCCATTGACAATACCATGTGGTTGGTAGAGCTTCTTAGTGGGAAGGCTTATTTCATGATGATATGTCTTCCATTGACACTAAATTATCTAATTTTTTATTCTTTAACTTTAGCTAGTTAATTATGTAAATTATCATTGATTATGGTATCCCAATCAATATATTCCTTTGCCCCCAAAATCTTGGTTATTAATTGGAAAATCTAGGGATTGAACTCTTTTACATTTGAGTTACCATAGATTCAATTTAGAAAGGTGATGAAATTATTGATATCTTCATGGAATTTACTCCCATGAAGTGTATCGGGGTATCTAGTCATGGATAAACCTTAGAAAACCCATATTAATAAGAGTAGCTTTTGTTAGGGCTGAGGGGAAATGGAGCTTGAATAATATGAAGGGCAAGATCTTTTGGCTCCTTTTTTCAAGCTTAAAGTGTATCCACCTCTTGTTAACATGTGGAAATATTAGAAATATATTGCCAAATTATTGAAATGGTGGGATACTTCTCTTTGGCATGGTCTCAAATTATTTACCTCTATTTGGTGGAACAAGTTGATTTAAAGGGAAAACTTGAACCTTTTTCTCTCTTCCTCATTCCTCAAGCCCATTGTTTCTTTCATAAATTTGTGTAGCATTTTAGTGGTCTTCGAGATGTCTTTGATTTTGAAGCTTATGAAACCACATTGTATGACCCCTCTCTACATGACAAGAGTGTGACTAATCTTATCCTTGTCCTATGAAATCTAGATTAAACTCTCCATACAAGTCCCTTTTAGCTTCCTCAATTATTGGCCCTAGCTATCTCTACCTAACACTCCACCTTGTTTCCTTTCAAAATTATCTACATTTAAGAGATGAGAAAGGGCCAACTATTTGGAATCATAATGTTTTTGGTTTTGAAATGTACCATATCTTATAGGAATTAGGTAACTCGGTCCTCAATACAAGCCAAAGTGAGCTTTCTTGGGAGAGCTTCCAGTATACTACAAATACTCTTCTTCCATAACTAAACTTTACAAGAGGCAACAAACTGGTGTTGAGGCTTACAAATGGTACTTATGGCAGTGGAAAAGACTATTATTATCTCTCTTTAGATGGGCAGTCCTTAATCAAATTATATTACATGAAGGAAATGTAAGGCCTGATACCGAAACCTCACTGGCAGTCAGAAGGAAGCTTCCTGAAAGTCAACCTGAATGAAAATGGATTTCTCAATACAAGCAACATGGACACTTCTATGTTGATCATGGCGTCCAACTGTGGTGAGCATATTTGCTTGAGAGCAATGGGAACCTTTGGCTATATAGTTGGGACATGAATTCTTCTTATCCTTCATGGGTTGTAGTGTGGGAAGCAGTCTTACAACATTGTACAATCCATGGGTATCATGGAGAGAATGTTGTGTGTAATGTCAACCAAAAGTGGGAAACAAACTGCAAGTGCCTGTCCAATTTCAAGCACAACCCTATCAATTATCAAAGCTACAAGGCGATCACTAATATAATCGAATCTGTAAGGTGGTCATTGATAATCAAAGCTGCAAGGTGGTCATTAAGCCCAACGTATGCCAATTACATTCGCTTGAAAATTTCAAAGCTTTTTCATCAAATTCATTTAGGTGTGCACTGACATGGAATAAAGGAGAATGCAAGTGGATGGTTGAGATTAATTCTATCATCTTGCATATATATGTTGTGCTTTTTAAGGTTCTATAAGGTTAGGACGTCAAATTTAGTCCATAAAAGGTTATAGCACTGGATACAAATTCCAAGCATTGATAGTTGAAGGGTTAGAATTATGTATTAATAAATATTTTGAATCCTTATTACAAGAACCATTATAGCATGCTCAACCAAATAATAAAGATGAGAGTAGATCTAGGGTATAAATATTTCAAACCTGATGAGGTTTTTGACCTAGAGCCTTGAGATCCATGTATTTCATAAGAAAATTATAAAAGGTTGGATTAATAGTGTATAAGGTTAGTAGGAAAAGCATTCGTATGCATAGGTCCTGTGGATAAGGACATAATTGTAACATCTCTAGTTACCCTTTAAATTAGTTCAATACCATTTATAAGGCTTTACACAACATCTTAGATGGAGATTACTAAAAAAATGAAGAGCAACAAAATAGGACAATTTGTTCCTCTTTGAGATACATGATGAAAATATTTGTAAGATATGTATGTGTGTGACATACTTATAACCAATGTCATATCCTCATAATTCTAAGACTCAATAAGAGAAAAAACAACTTCTAAATTGGAATTTTGACAATGATGAGAAAAAGGTTAGTTGTCAACCATAATTATTATAGAAGTAATGAGAAATCTAACTTGAAAAATTACCCAAAATAGTTTAGTCATGAGGCAAGTTATGATTATATACAAAGAATTGATGATTGGGAATTTGAGTCATATGATGGGATACCTTGTGGAAGCCCATCTAAAATTATGCCCATCAAGATGATAAGATTCACGACAGTAGAAGCTTAAAAGCATGTCTCATTTTTTGGCTTAAGTGAGTCACTCAAACCAACAATTTCAACTTTTTGGTGTAATTAATTATTTAATTACACCTACATAAGTTTACTTAGGACATAAGATTCTTTCTAGAAGTCTTAGTTGGATTTTCTAGAACTTATCTTATCTAGCTAATGCATAATTTTCCTAGGTGATTAGTTTGTTGGTTGTCTCATGTCATAGGATTATGACATTTGCCAACATCATGTTCATTACTACATTTCAACCTTACCTATATAAGGAATGTATTTGCACTCATTTGTATTATACTTTATACCTCATCATTTGATAGGTCTTAATATCAAGCAAGCTCATTTTCTCGCATATCCTCTTGTAGAAGGTTTTCATTGTTTTTGCAAGTGGTTTTGGGTGTTGAGCTAATATCTTCAGCTCTTACATGGTATCAGAGCTACAGTACTACAGACTTCTTCCCAGATCTGAGGGCTAATCTTAGCATTAAAGTTTTTTTGGGTGCAAGTTGGGGTCTTGAGAGCCTCGCCCTTGAATCCAAGACATCAGAGAAAGTCTAGATTGACTTTTGTTTCGTCAAAATATGGCATATTTTGTCAAATCTACAAGGGTTTGATCTAGTCATTTTTATTGGAGTCATTTTTTTTCTTTTTTGCTTCAGAAATCTAGCTTCCACTCATTTGTGAGAAAAACAATTTCTGGGTTTTGTAGCTAGGGTCAAAATATCAACTGAGTATCTTTTAGATTTTAGATATCTTGCACAAATATAAAGAAAAATTCTGTACAAAAATCGTCATGTCATTTTTCTCCTAGCTAAAGGTTAAAAAAAATCAAAATTTTCATCTTTTGCTTGTTGGATCAAAAAATGATTTCTAGGTTTTGTTTTTAGCTTCAAAATATTTTTGGGTGTTTGTTATTGTCTACAAATAGTGAGTAGATTTTTTAGAAATCAAATCAGAAGTAAACTTTTTTTTTGCTAGAAAACTTGTTTCTTGTAGGCTAAATTCAGTTTTTATGAAAAATTCATAACTTTTGGCCACGGTGTCTGTTTTTGGCAAACAAGATATTGACGGAAAGCTAGTTTCGAGTACTTCACAGTGGTGTTGGCCATTTTTCATATTTTGCAATCTACACAAATTTGAGGTTATTTTTCATCATGGAGGTAGATGTGAACATTTATCAGTGCATGCACTATTTCTTTTTTTGTGTGCATTAAGTTTTCATTTTCTCTACACTTCATTTCAATTCCAAATCGTCTTTCAATCGACTGTTGCTTCATAGATTCCAGAGTTGTGCCAGTTTGCAAGTTTTCCAGTGTTCCTTGGCATTGGGTCTATTGTTGCTTTTCATGATTTCAACTTGAGTCCTTGAGTGACTCTAATATGGTTTCTAACAAACAGAAGTATCTTTCCTTACTTGTTGAATTAAGGATTCTAGTGTTACTCACAATGTACTTGCAGTGCTTCTCTTGCAACAAGATATCTCCTTATGGGGGGGCTGAATGGTCTCTCTTTTCATCCTTTGTGTGGATGGAGATTGATTGGATTTGTGATGGATATCATTATTATTTTGCATTTCATCTCTCTTTTGGAGAGGATTTTTGTCCCACTGGGTTTTCTCCTTCTCTCTATTTGTGAGAGACTTTTTTACATTGCATTTGTACATGGGTACCTAACATGGCCTCGTAGTCGGGACCCATCATTGCATCTTTGCATCATTTGCATAGTAATCTTCTCCCTCAGTTGCACTTATTGGGGGGTGTTGGTGTAATTAATTATTTAATTACACGTACATAAGTTTACTTAGGACATAAGATTCTTTCTAGAAGTCTTAGTTGGCTTTTCTAGAACTTATCTTATCTAGCTAATGCATCATTTTCCTAGGTGATTAGTTTGTTGGTTATCTCATGTCATAGGATTATGACATTTGTCAACATCATGTTCATTACTACATTTCAACCTTGCCTATATAAGGAAGGTCTTTGTACTCATTTGTAATATACTTCATACCTCATCATTTGATAGGTCTTAATATCAAGCAAGCTCATTTTCTTGCATATCCTCTTGTAGAAGATTTTCATTGTTTTTGCAAGTGGTCTTGGGTGTTGAGCTAATATCTTCAGCTTTGACACAACTAAATTTTTATTTTCTATCAATTATAGTGAGAAAACCATTCACATTTTGAAGATAATGTAAACTAATGATTTATAATATTTTCTATGTAGATTCTAAATCTATTTTTATTTTAAAATAATTTATCATTTTGAAATATTTGTCAATAAATTATTTATCATATATTTATTAGGTAATATTTTATGATAATACATAACTTGAGGTACAAATAAGATCTTTTTATAACTTATTAAACATTGATTTTAACACCAATATCTAGGGCACACATACGTTTTCATAATTTTTTGTTGTATATTTTATTTATTATTAATTTTTTAATTGAGACTAATTATAATTTAAACATATTTTCTCATAATGTGTCATTTTTGTATACATATAAAAAAATGAAACACAGGTCAAATCAATACAAATGGTAGTCATATTTTTCTAATATTTTTTAATGTTATTTTTTCTACATGTACTAAATAGAGGTATTTATGTACAATCCTAAGGTTGTGTTTGTGTAAAATTTCATATTATGATATCTTTATTTTATCATCAAAACATTATCCCAATTAGTTATTTATGTCCAATAAAAGGTCAACATGCAAAATGGGGGCCACTTAGGCACCTTTTAATGAAGGATCCTTGATTGAGAAAGTCAATGACATGTGGAATAGCCGAGATATTTTGAGAATCTTTCTAATAAATAAAAACTTTCATTTAAAGGGAATTCCAACTTTTTTACCTTGCATAACTCATTTTTAAAAATATCCCACAAGTAAGATAGGCTTTACACTTCTAACCAATGTTTAAACCTTGTCATGCCCATAATTTTCTCAACCTAGTACAAGACAACCTCAAATTTTATTTTATTTTGTATTTTTTTTAAAAGAATCCATGACAATATTAGTTTATAACGTCAATAAAATGCTCACACCCAAAAAAACAAGGAATGAAATCATCATCTAGTCTAAGAATACACCATATGGTATATTTAGTTTTCTTAGTAGTTTTATGTGACTACAAAGGTCTATGCAATAGAGTATTTTTTATTTGACAATTTTTTTCTTAACTAATGATTCTATATCATATTTTAAATTTATTTGATCCTAGAATATTAAATTCATAATTAATACCTTAACAATAGTAAGCCCACTAAATTTCAAACCAAAATCATACATCAACAACCGAATAATTGTTTAACATCTATTACAAACAAGTATTATAAAATTGGTGGTAGAACTAAAATTGAATTTCAGCCACTCAAAATTAATTAGACTAAATTTAATTATAACTATAAGAAAGGGAAAGAATTAGTGAATATCATATCACTTTTCATAACTGAAAAATTGTGCTAATCATGGAAGAATGATTATTTCTTACTAATTTTCAACTTTTAAATTTTGTATTGATAATTTTAATCTAAAAATCTCAAAGGTAAATAAAATAAAGATTTTAACCATACATAGATATTTAAACTTACCTTTTTGCGAATTCACAATTCACTTCACTAACTCCATTCACTACAAGTTGAATTAAAAGGTAATGTACACTAGTTTATTTTGAATTTTAAATTGTGAATTCTTGAACTATTAAATTGGGCTAACTGAAAATTAATTTATTTTATCTAACAACCAACTTCTAACTATTAATTTATCTTCTTGGACTTCATTCTATTCTTGTTTTCAATGGGGAAATTTCATGGTTTTAAAGTTCCCAATCTAACTTGTTTTCAAATTGATTATTTGATATAGTGAACTTCTTAAACATAATTACTCAATATGAACATAATTTCCATGCTATACAAAGTTAATTGATGGTATTTTAAAATTCATTATCGGAATCTAAATAATCAAATTAAAATAAGAAAAACAATTAATTAGAACACTTAGTAAACTAATCCAACTTAAATTAAGTAATCATCTTTTTATTTTGTTATTACAACCCAAAAGAACATTAATTAAGGGTTTACGTTCACCATCTTAATTATATTTTTATTTCCAATTTCTTTTAGATTTTCAATTTAATTAAGATCTATGTCACATCAAAGTTGTGACTCCATAAACTAGAATTAATGTTCTAAAATCTATTGGAATAAGAAAAGAAATTTTCTATCTTAAAATCGATTTTAATTCTTTTATTCCTCAATCTTCAAAATTTCTTTTAAAATAGAATTAATTTTCTAATTAACAATGAAAGAGATGTAATTTTCTTTTCCTTTGGATTTATTAAATCATTTAACTAAAAACTGAATTTCTTAACTAAAAACTAACTCAACCAATTGAAATTTCTATTAATATCTCTTCCTTTTTCTTTTATGATTTTGGGTTTGCAAGGAAAACTATCAAATGTTTGATTTTAATATACTCTTTTGAATAAATCCTCTATTTTTTCCTAGTGTTTGTAGGTTCAAAGATTAGAAAAATCAATTTGTTTCAATTCAATATGATTCTATACAAAATCATTTACACAATGCATACATATACATGTATGGTAGGGACAGAGAGAGATTAAAAAATAAATAAAATGAGAGATTAAAAAATAAATAAAATGAACTACAGAGAATTCATTTGTTGCAATCTATAGTTTGCAACTTTCATGACGTAGAGCATATATTACATTTATTTATTTCATTATATATTTTTTTTCTAAATGTTAATGTTTTTTAAAAATATTATCATGGGCACTATGAGGCTCACAACTCCATGGAGCCCACGACTCTCATGGGTCGTGGCCTTCCCTCAGGTTTGAGGAGGGGTTGGCCTGTATAAGTAGGCCACCCCTCTTCAACTTGCAAGGGGGTCAGCCTCTTAGTTTTATAAAAAAAATTATATACTTTTCATTATAATTTATATTTTATTATTGTTTATTATATATTAATTATTTATAATTATATTATCTGCAATTTATAACTTTATATAATATATATATATATATATATATATTATAAATCTTTTTAAATTTATTTATAATTTTATAAATAAATATTATATAGTATAATATATTTATTTATTTATTTTGTTTTGAAATCAATAATTTAAGTATAATTTATTATATAAAAATTTCTCTCAATTTTTTATTCTTTTTGACAAAGTAAATTATATTATAAATAAAAATAAAATAAATTATAGGATAATCACTTCGATTTTATGTGCCTTATGAATAAAGAAATTGATTTACCTAAGGGGATTAAGGTTTGAAGTTCAAAATTTTGTAAAACAACAAGAGAGTTATTTATTGAGATGGAGATTACCCATAACCTTTATCACTTTATAGTTTTTCTTTTAAGTCATTTATTTAATTTATATTTCAACATGTTCAAGTCCATCTTTCACCTACTTTAAATGCAACTACCCAAATAAAGGAATAATGATGAATGATCAAGTGATTTAATTTCTTTTCCTTCATTTTTTTCTAATTACACTAATTAATTATGAAAATCTATAATGTGGACTCAATATTTCTTTTAAAATAACTACTTTTACAAATCAATATGTTTGGATAACCATACTCCTTATCATACACATACTACTTTTCAATGTTGGTTAGAAGTCACAAAAAATAAGACTAATTTCACTAGGGATGGTTAGTTTGTTTATCTCATCCCTATACATGTATTATGAATTAATATTGTATGAATCCCCTTTTTAAAAATTCCTTCTAACTAGTAAGGTAGCACCTTTTCTAGTTCATATTAATCAAAATATGGTTTCCTTTGTAATCTTCAATTGGATGCACACCAAGGTATTCTCCAACTTCTTCACATTAATTTGAAGAGAAATAATAAAAAAATAAAGTCCACATGGGCTATTGGGCTCTCCACCCAACCGTAGGATTGAAATTCAATCCACCCCTGAGCTAGGGTCACATAGATCTTCCATAAAATAGATTTTAAAACAATTATACATACACCACATAAATTCACATTACTAAGTTTGAATATTACAACCACTTCATCTCACATCCTATTATTCCTTCACCTAAAACACATATATGGTTTCTTCTCTTAAAATGGACAAGGAAAGTGCTCAAACCCAATAGTAAACCTAAACACAATTCACAACAAAGAGCATAAACATTCACCATAAAATTCACAATTATAAGAACATCCCAAGCTTTCTTTTCACACATCAAAACAAAGATCAACAAAAGAAAAGTTTAATTTCTACCATAAGAGATGCTATCCAAGTTGAGAAGTCTTCCCAAGCCCTTCCTTCCATCTTTCCTTCATCCACCCTTCTTCTCTTTCTCCCTCCAACTTGATTTTTCCTCCTCAATGAAAACTAAAAGGAACTAAAGAACCATCCAAAAGGAAAAATCCCTTTCTCCACTCAAGGAGAAAGAATATATAGAAGGATAAAAGGAACTAATTTTACTTAACCACTTAACTACCCAACCAACTCTAATTTTCTTCATTTTTGAAAAGTGGGTAAATAGAGTGGGTTCTAAACTTTATTTAAGTGGTTTTATAAGATAAAATGATCCCTAACCTATAATTCCATCACCTAGGGGACTTTTTAAACAATAAAAACCACATAAGAACTCTATAAATCATAAAATAAGTAAACATATTAAAGGATAACTCAAGGGATTAATAAAATAACTCTTACCTATACACACAACCCCTATGAAACATAAAAAAAGCATCAAAAAAATAAATTACATGTCCTTGACAAGATCATAAATTCACAAGGGTAAGATAATATAAGTAGCTATGTGACCCCAATCAACATTGGCTAAATTCACATGTTTACTCAACTGAAAAAGTGTCAGTACAACAAATGAACAATAATAGTTGAAGCAACTATCACATGTAAAGTATCATTTCAAGAATAATATTCAACTAGAAAATCTAATCTAATCATATAAACAAGTAACAATATGAAATTTGCATTCCTAACATCCACTTACATAACACCTAATAAAAATCAAGTAATAATTAATCATCCAACACATTAGCACAATATCAACACCTCTAGCGACAACCTTTTGAAAACCATCTTATAATTGATACTAACATAAGTAAATAATATATCAAATGTCATCTCCATAACAACACCTACTCACACATCCATATTACGTAATCACCTTGTAATACTTCCACCCAATGGAAATAAAACAATAATCTCAACATCCCCTAACACATAATACAATCCATCCATTAAACATAATAATACTATCACTAACCATAAATAACCTATAACCCATCATAACTAAACATCTCGATCAACCCATACTTACATAATAAATCAAGGAACTCATCTAGTTATCACAGCAAAATCACAACAACCATTATTTTGATAGAATTAGTTAGTTAACCATATCATAAAAATATGAACATTATTGATGTATAGGAACAATCATCATTCATAAACTCATGTATAATATTTAACTTAGAAGCACATAAAATATTGGACGAGAACTATCAAACACATAGACTCAATAAGATCACCAAAAGGTGGGGTCTTACAAACCCAAGACCATTGTGAAAATGCCAAAGTTAAAGTTAGAGAAAAAATAATGGCTCAACTTATGTATTTTAAAATTCTCCATTATTATGGACCTCCTTGAACACCTAAGTTTCTTATCAAGAAGACAAAGACTACTATAGAAAAAAATGAACAATTAGCACAAATTTATAAGTATAGAACAAGGATTTGACCCCTTGTTTCATATAAGAATCCATTGGTTATTTTCTAAGATGAATAAGCACGCATGTTTTAGTAGAAATGTTATCATGAGAATAATAAATCTAATTTGTTTGATATTAGGGGTAAATATGGGTTTTTGAACACACAAAAAGCAAGAAACAAGATTCTACAAGAAATAGATTACCTAAAATATTAACCACAAGCAAAACCCAATAACAAAATTAAAACATAGTGACAGTAGAGAGAATTAACTAGAGGACATAATTTTTAAGTTTTTTTTACATTATATTCCTCTTTGAGGAATCTTAGTTGTTCCTCCATGACGTCGCTATTCACATTAATAACCTCTTTTTAATTGTCACTTTTTTGGATCAAGTTCTTTTACTTGGACCATTACCATTCACCTGAGCTTTTCTCTTGAGCATGTAATCATGTAGCATGGTGATGCTAACTGTACACACCTAAAATTGACACCTCATCATTACCTGACTATTTCTTCTATAATTAATTGAATACAACCCATATTATTCAATTAATTATCTCATTCCCATCCCTTTATTAATTAAATAATATTTTATTATTTAATTTCTAAAACCATTATTCATCACTATTCACCTACGTCTATTTCTAGTGTTAATCATTTAATCATCAAGTCCTCCTATAGTACATCTTAGGTAAATAAATCCAATTATTTATTTGTCTAAGTCCCCCATCCTTTTCTCAATAATTAAATAAATATTTTATTTCCCTATTTTCCTCTACTTTTTATTAAGTGGGCTAATCCACTTAATCCCCTAATCCCCCTAAAGAGGTTGGAGAAGATTGAAGGCAAACAAAAGAAGATAAAAGAAATACAAAGCGTAATACCTTCACTTATAATATTTGCTTCTCTCCTTGATGAGTAGAAATGGAGTGCACCCTTATTCCATTTGATTTTCTCTTTGACATGATATATGGATTGCTCAATGTTCTAGCATAACTTTGATATGATTTGATAATGATAATGATAGTGATAAGCTTGATAGTCTTGATACGATCAAAATGATAGCATGTAGGTATGATAGCTTGATAAGTGACTTGATGAAGGATGCATTCAAGATGTACAAGAGCAATAGGAGCCTTGATGAAGGATGGAAGCCTCTAGATATAGAGTCTTAAAGAGGAAAAACCAATGTCTAGAAATGATTTATTATGATAGGATCTAGGTTTAGGATTGAGATAAGGACAAAAATCCTTATAGCAATTGTGAGGATTAAGAGGTTAAATGAGATGAGTGGATAAGATGAAAATTTAATTTGACTTTTAGCTAGGTTGTCTAGGTTCAATAAATCTAGACAAGGAGTTAGTTAGACATGTGAAGGGGACATTTATCCATGAGGATAAATTTAGATTATGATCCATGTGAACAAGATGGAGGGACAAGATTAGATGGACAAGGATAGAGGATAAAAGGTAATTAATCAAATAAATAAAGTATTTATTTAATTAATGGGATCATGGCGAAGGGATAATAATTAAATAAATGATGATCATTAACTTGTGATTTGGTTTATTGGTTGGGGAAAAGCAGGATGGCACTAAGTTTCTCTTGGGCGCTACTGCAAGTGAACGACTTGTAGCAGGTTGTGGCCTGCACGGCCCCTTCCTCTCTTGCATGCATGATTTTATTTATTTTAGCGGTTGTGGGTGTTGGTTCAATTCATGGGTGGGGTCTTTCTTGAGTGTTTTAGGGTGGGGGAGCTTTGGTTATCGGGGGTTTTGTCTTCTATGAGGCATGGTTCTTTTTTTCGTTTCCTTTATTCTATTTTGGTTGCTTGGAGCTAGAATCTACTCCTAAGAGTTCATACTTAATGTCTTTTTTGATGTGGTTATGGGGATTGATTTCTCCCCATCTAACCATGAAGAGGATACAAAGTTTATGGGTAATGCTTCAACTGGTGTTGGGTCTTCTCAGGAATGTATTTCTCAAATTCCAAAGGTGAATGTTTGTCTACTCAAGAGTGAAACTCACTCAGTTTTGGTTATCTAATCAAAGTCTATTATGGAGGATGTAGATAATTGGAGGAATTGTGCTTTAATTTGTAAGTTAATGGGAATCAGAGTATCTCTCTCATTTCTTGAATCATGGGCTCATTGGACTTGGAACCTAGAGGGAGACATGGAGGTAATGCAAGCTGTGAATGGTTATTTTATGGTGGTATTTTCTTTCCTAATAGACTGAAATAAAGCATTTGAAGGGGGTCCCTTCTTCTACAACTAGGTGGGATTATTTATTAAACCTTGGCACATGGGTTTTAATTCAACTAAGGAACTTTCATCAAGGGTTCCAATCTTGGTGCAGCTTCCTTGGCTCTCGATTTAGTTCTAGAGGAATGACATCTTGCACATGATTGCTTTGTTATCATGCAATCTGTTGGATCCTTCACAAAAAACTCTAGAGAAGAAGGTTCTCTCCTTGGATCATATTTGTGTGGAGATTGATCTAAATAACCATCTATCAGATACTTTGGAACTTCAAGTTGGGTCTACTTCACGGATTCAACAATTGGACTATGAGACTTTTCCCTTCAGGTGTTGAATCTACCATGCATATGGTCACCTACAACGTAAATTTCCTAAACTTAATATTCTAGTTTCTAGTGGTAGGGCTCCAACTAAGATGCCTCCTCACTCTACACCAATGAGAGATAAAGGGAAAACCCCTATGCCTAAAGGAGAAATAGATAAGGAGGATTTTGTTTCAATGAAGTCTCGTAATAAGGGAAGAGGCAAAAAAAAACCCTTATGAATAGGCAAGATGTTACCTGTTTTAATCATTTTGAGGCCCTAGAAGACTTGGAACAACATATGGATGTCCTCAATAAGGGTAAAAATGTCAGTTCTCTCTTGGAGGAGGGGCAGTTGGCCTATCACAAGGAAAAGAGCGATAATTTTTAGAGGAGATGGGTACTAAGTCTTTATTGGTTCTGATCTTATTCTAGAGGCTCCTGCTTTGCTAGGTATTCTAATGGTAACGGAGGTGGATGTTGGACCAACCATGGTTTGTTTGAATTCACAACTTGGGGTGGTGTTTCAGGATCCTAGTAAGGGAAACAAGGGCTCACCTACATTGGGCTTGCACTAGAAGAATTTCAAGAAGGGGAACTCATAGAAGGCTTCCAAGGTTGGGAGGAAGAAAGACCAGGATAAGATCAAGCTAATGGGGGAGAATTTGGTGGAGTCAGAATTAGTCAAACCTCTTGACTCCCATTTTATAACCTCCAAAAATGATAGTTCTCTCTTGGAATGTAAGGGGTTTGAACAACATCCCTCGATAAAAGGTTGTTCAGGAAATGATCAAGGCTTATTCTCCTGATGTTATGTTGAAACTAAGTTATCTGTGAATGGTATCACTAAGGTAACCCCCAAGCTTTGGTGGCATGGCCAGTGTTAGTGCTTAGGGGCTTTGGGTAGTGTTGGTGGGATTGCATGTCTTTGGGATAAGCGTAAGGTCTTTCCTCTATGGTGGATTGTGGGTAGGCATTCCTTAACCATAGTTGCTTCAAGTTTTGAATCTAGAGAGATCTTGTTGCTCTCTAATTCCTACACTCCAAATGATTTGGCTGGTAAGCTCCACCTATGGGATCATATAAGGTATTTGTGATCCTTAGCTCCTCTGTTTCCCTAGGTTGTGGCCGAGGATTTTAATTCTATTCTAAGTCTTGATGAAAAGTTGGGTGGTCTAGATCGTCTGGAGTCTTCTTCGTCTATATTTAGAGATAATATATCACTACTGAATTCAATTGATATTAAGCCTCTCAATGGTTTGTTCACCTGGAGTAATAGGAGTAAGGTGGATTTTATCTATGAGAGGCTTGACAGGTTCTTGGTTTCTAGTTTTTGGTTAGGCAGCCAGTGGATCTCCAATTCAGATATTCTTGATTGAAGGGGCTCAGATCATTAGCCTATAAAATTTTATGCACTTGGTAGGGGAAATGCTAAAAATCCCTCCATCATCATCTTCATCATTATCATCATCTTCCACAGCCGTTGAAGGGACCTTTCAAACAATGACAGATCTTGATCCACTAGAGAAGGGTACTTTTGAGTTCCCCATAACTGATCAAGCCATAACTACTATGCTGAAAAATATTCCACCATCAACATTACCAATATTTATGGCTTGGTAATGGATGACCCAGATACTTTCCTCTTTGAGTTTGATGTCTTGTGCAGAAGTTATGATTACACTTCTGATGCCCACCAACTTAAACTCTTCACATCCACTCTTAAGGATTTTGCCCTTACATTGGGGCACCATGAAGACAAAGTTCTTGGAAAAATACAAGGACTATTGAAGAGGATTAGACAGAAGAAGAGATGAAATTATCTCAATGTCTCAAAAAGAGGATGAGCCACTAGAGGACTATGTGGAAAGAATTCAATTTTCTTTGAAGAAGAGCCCACAACATAAACTGTTAGAGGAATCCCTTAAACTTGTATTTTTAAGGGGAGTTAATGAAGAAAGTATGGATGCCCTCAACCTTATTGGGGGAGGAGACATTACTACTAGACCATTTTAAGACATCTGCAAAGTCTGTAGAAATTATTCCAGGTCTCTTTTTAGGAAGGCAAGAGGGGAGAGGTCATCCATCACAAGTAAGTCCTCTAATGGGGTTTCTAAAGTTGAAATCAACAATTTATTGTCCAACATGAAATAGGATATAATCAATCATCTAGCAACATAGTTGGAAACCCTCCACATCAAAAAGAAGCAGGAGGAAGCAGAATCCATGCTCACTGAGCACTGTCCTGACTATAGGCAGAGGAAAGCCAATTGTAAGTGCAAGCGAGTGGCTAGTATCTAGCAGGAAAGGATTGAGAAACCAAATTTCCTGTAAATGGAAGATGATGATGGATAAATTTTCTACATAGCACAAAGGAGGCCTTGGTAGCAAAAACAAGGTATGCCACCAGACCCCTTTCTTTTAATCCATCTTTTCCTGTAAGAAATCAAAACTTTTATGCTTGGAATACCCAGCCCTAGCAAGCAAATCAAAACCAGTGGCAGAATTCTCAACCATGGCCACAAGCCTAGTCAAATTGGAACCAGCAGCCAAATCCATGGCAACAACAAAACTTTCAAGGTTCCAACTACAATCCAAAATGGCCAACCCAACAGAATCAATGGCAACCTCAGTGGCAGAAATGCCAACAATGGCAGCAAAATATGAATTACTAGTAGCCTATGCTACCTCCTCCTCCACCTCAACAACAAGCTCTAATGCCTCCATCAAATCCTCAGTATCAGCCACCTAAACCATCTCAAATACCTACCCAACCTGCACCTAACCCTAACACTAAGCCTATTCAACAGGCTTATACTAATGAAGTTGTTGAATACCCCACATATGGGGTAGAGGTGAGTGATCTTCATCTCAGATTATGGAAGTAGTTTGCAGGACCTTCATCTCCTAGAATTATAGAATTAGATGATGAACCTGCAAAGGAATTCTCAGATAACCCACCTTTGAAATCCTAGTCCAATCAAGGGCTCCAACCCACATCACATCTGAAGCCTCCATTCCCTAAACATTTGGCTATCCAACAACAACATACACAAGTTGAAACAGACCTTTTGGGCCAGTTGAAGGATGTTAGCATTAAAATCCCTTTAATCCAAGCTATCAAAGATATTCCCATGTATACTAAGACTATTAGGGATCTTTGCCTTAAGAATCTAGGAAGGAAGAGAAAAGACCCACAAATAGTTCATGTTTTGGGTAATCTTGCTTATATAATGCTTGGAAATATAACTGACCCCAAATATACAAATCCTGGCAATCCAGGAGTGGATGTCAAAATCAATGGAACTCTTATTAAAAATACTTTGATAGACCTAGGTGATGTAATTGATGTGATGACCAAGGAAACCATAAAGCTACTATAGTTATCCAACCTTAGGCCTACTCAGACAGTCTTACAATTAGCTGATAGGTCTACAGTTAAGCCTAAAGGAGTTATTGAGGACCTAGTCATTGCATTAGATTCCTGGGATTACCCTGTTGACTTGATAGTTTTTCAACCCAAAGTTAATCTTGTTGGTTATCCATTGATCTTAGGTCGACCTTGGTTAGCCACAACCAATGCCTTCATAGGTTGTACATCAGGCAAAATGATCATATCCAACATAATTGTAACCAAGAATCTAGTACTTTATCCACTGGATCAGCCACATCAAGACCTTGGGCAGACCATTTGGCCAACCCTAGATGATGAGGAAAGCTATTCATTGCAAACCTCAATGACCATAGAGCGTAGTCCTTTGCTAGATATTCAAGATGAGGATAAATTGATAGCTCATATCATACAAAATGACTGTGGTAGGCACCCATAGTAGCAGGGTTGTTTATCCTATTTGCAAGATCCTTTGGAAAGCATAATACCTACCAATTGCTCACAAGAAGTATCCCAAATAATCCATACTTTGTTACCCCAGCAATACTTGTTAATAATACCCAGCGTTGATCTATCCTATGTACAAAACATGTCTATGCAATTGGAGGTCAAGCCTGGAAAGATGTTGAATGTTAATAGTCCATTGACTGACGAACACCAAAAATCTTTGCATACTGTGCTACAGGCACATGCAACAAATTTTGCATGGGATTATAGTGATATGAAAGGCATTGATCCTACCTTATGCATGCACAAGATTTACATCAATGATGGCTACAGACCCATAAGGCAACCACAAAGACGTATGAATCTAACCCTTAGAGAAATTGTAAAATTTGAACTACAAAAGCTTTTGAATGCAGGATTCATATATCCTATCTCAGATAGTGAATGGGTTTCACCATTAGTCATAGTACCTAAAAAGGGTGGTAAATGGAGAGTTTGTGTTGAGTACAGGGAACTCAATACTGCTACCAGGAAAAATCATTTTCCATTGCCATTCATTGACCAAGGTTTAGATTCTTTGGCAAGGAAGAAATAATTCTCCTTTCTTGATGGTTTTAGTGGTTACAACCAAATCAAGATTGCCCCTGAAGATCAGGACAAAACCGCATTTACTTGTCCCTGGGGTACCTATGCATACTTTGTTTTACCTTTTGGTTTGTGCAATGCTCCAGCCACATTTCAAAGAGTAGTGCTTAGTATATTTTCTAATATTGCACATGATAAGATGGAGATTTATGTGGATGATTTCACTACATATGGTGAAGCATTTGATCAAGCTTTTCAAAATCTAGAAATAGTCTTGAAAAGATGCACTGAAAACAATTTATCATTGAGCAATGAGAAATGTTTTATGATGATGACAAAAGGCATTGTCTTGGGACATTTCATTTCTAGTGCAAGGATACAAGTTGACCCTAAGAAGATTGAGATCATATCTACTCTACCTATTCCTCATAAACAAAAGGATGTGAGAAGATTTCTTGGACATGCAGGTTATTATAGAAGATTCATCCAAGATTGTAGTAAAATGGTTGCACCTTTGTTTACTTTGTTGACAAAGGATATTGAATTTCAGTGGACTCCTGACTGTCAGCAATCCTTTAACAAGTTAAAGACAACCTTGACTAATGCACCAGTTTTGAGAGGTCTAAATTGGACATTGCCATTTCACATTCACACTGATGCATCAAATTTTGCAATTGGAGTTGTCCTGGGGCAAAAAGAAGGAAATAAGGAATATGCCATATATTATATCAAGAAAAACCTATAGGGAGCAAAATTGAACTACACTGTGATAGAGAAAGAAATGCTTGTAGTTGTCTACACCATTAACAAGTTTAGACATTATATTACAAGTTATCAAGTATTCATACACACATATCATACAACAATTAGATACTTGATGAATAAGCTAGTAGTAGGTGGATGACTTGTAAGGTGGTTGTTGCTGCTGCAAGAATTTGATATAACCATAGTTGATAAACTAGGAAAAGCTAATGTGGTTTCTGATTTTTTGTCCAAACTGGCCACAACATCTGATGATGGAGTAGTTGATGATTCTTTCCTTAATGAACATTTATTTGGTTTAAATATTCATAATCCATGGTATGCTAATATAGCTAACTACTTGGTCACAGGGTAGGTTCCAACTTACTTCTCTCCTAGAGAGAAAAGACAGTTAGTTCATAAATGCTTTCCCTATTATTGGATTTTTGGATTCTTATTCTACACTTGTCCAAACAACATTATGCAAATATGTATCATGGAGGATGAAGTGTTTGAAATATTGAAAGCCTGCCATGATAAACCTTGTGGTGTACATTTTGTAGCTAAGAGGACAACTTTTAAAATCTTGAAAATAGGATATTATTGGCCAAATCTTCATAAAGATTTTGTTAAGTATACTGGAAGTTGTGACAAATTCTAGAGAATGGGAAGACCTACTAGAAGTGATGATATTCCAATGGAACCTCAAATAGCCTTAGCTCCTTTTGACAAATGGGGGCTAGATTTTGTTGGCCCTATCTCACCCACTTCAAATAACAAAGAATATATACTAGTATGTACTGATTACTTAACCAAATGGGTAGAAGTAAAGGCATTACAGTTTGCCAGAGATGACAATGTTGCCAAATTCCTATATGAGGAAATCTTCACTAGGTATGGTGTTCCTAAGGAGATAGTGACTGATCAAGGGCCACAATTCACATCAGACCTCATAGCTCAGCTGGTTAAGGAATATCAGATAAGGCATAAGAAATCTACCCCATATCATCCTTAGGAAAATGGACAAGTTAAGGTCACCAACAAGGATATTGAGAACATACTGACAAAAATAGTACAACTTCATAGGAGAGATTGGGTACCTAGATTGCCAAAAGTTGTTTGAGCATACATAACTACCTGGAAGACAACTACATGGTTTACCCCTTATGAGTTGGTTTATGGAAAAACAACAATGTTACCCATTGAGTTTGAATACAAAACCCTACGTACGATAATTGACCTAGGGATGGACTTAACAAAATCTTAGAAAGAAAGGTTACAACCTTTAAATGCCCTAGATGAAATTAGACTACAAGCATTGCACCATACAGAGGTTATCTAGAAACAAAGAATTAAATGGCATGACTAATACATAAAGACTAAAGAATTTGTTGTAGGTGATTGGGCACTTCTATATGATTCTAGGTATAAATCTTTTCCAAGAAAATTACAGTCACGATGGCTAGGACCTTATGAGATCAAGCAGGTACTTCCTAATGGTGCAATTCAACTGTAGACCATTGATGAGGTCAAATTCTCCCTTCTGATTAATGGACATAGACTTAAACTGTACAAGAAACCACTTGAGCATGATGATTTCATCCTATATCTGATGGATGAATATGGTTTACACAGTTCAGTTGATTCATGATTTGGGACGCAAGATGATGTTCCCACATGAAGTGACTTACCCACCATGTCTAGTAGTATAGAGGTCGAGTTACACAACTCCACCTATGAGATTACCCAGGCCTAATTTTCTATGCTTTAAATCACATGCACACACTACATAATATCTGTAATGACAATGTTATCACTTCAGCAGGACCTGTACTTTTGACTTCTCGGGACCCGATCACACGGGACCTAACATTTATATTTCAATCGGGCCCTGTGCTTCGTGTACTTGTAGCAATACTCATTGCATGCATGCTACACTTACTTGGCAAATTCAAATTTTTTTCCCATGAATTATTCTATTGCACACATGTGTCCTTTACTCTCCAATAAAGTGCATGTCGATGGTACAACCGCCACTTTTCATCAACTCCTATGCAATCAATACAAATCACATCACATGTATGTCGCACTATGTGCCTTATTCACTTCATTACTACACCGAGTATTACTTTCCATTTCACACGTATAAAAGGTAACTTCATGTAATTAAATCTAGCTTTCTTTTCAAATCCATTATTATTTATTGTTTAAACTATGCATGTGAATTTCATCACCATTTCTTTTCATCATTATCCTATCACCCTAACCCAGTTTCGCATGAAGTGCGGTCACTTCACTTTAAGTTGGGGGGAGGAGTATCATTGTTAATAACTTTTGCTATCAATTTTTTTTATTTTTCCACCTAAGTTTGTCAGGCTACATTAATACCATCCTTTTAAAACTAGAAAAACTTCTTTGTATTTCTAATAAGTGTGATTTCTTCCCTGAGAAGAGCTAAGGAATAGAATTTGAATGCTTTATTGAACTAAGATAGAAGGATTATGAGTATTGGGTACAAAGAATACATTTGGAGAAGCAACTGATTGAGGGTTTTTAGGTGGTGAAGTTGAATTTACAGAATTTGAACTTCTTGAGGTTACAAGAATTGACAAAATAATGGGAGGTGATGTAATTCGTAGAGAACCATCTGCTCACAAATAAATATTAGAGGATACGATGATTATACCTCTATTCTTTTGTGGGAAATGTATTGCTTATATTATCAAATACCTTACTTGTGATGGTTGCCATAATCTGTTGCATACTGTTCATTTAAGTTGTTGAACCATTTACTCCATGATCAATTTGTCAATGTACCCAATTTTCTATACAACATGCTGAAAAGAATGGCCTCTGAATATCAGAGGAGGCAAGCTGATACTACATTGTCTCACCATTATCTGATAACCCTACTAGTTAAGAGGAGTTTAAGAATTCAACATCCCCAAGTTGATTGGGAAGCTTTTAAAAATTGCAAAGAAATTACTGAATTGCTTGAGGCACCCGAAGCAGATGATGAACCCTTACTTGAGTCTGAACCAGAAGATGACTTGGGGCATGATGGGCTTGAAAGAGAAGATTCCCATGTTACACCAATAGCTTCACCTACCCACAACCAAAGTGAGACCAAGAAACATGATATGCCAACTATGGAAATAGAGGAACCCTCGTCCTCCAAAACCCTAGAGCTAGAGGAAGTACTACATCAACATCCTCAAAAGGAAAAAGGAAGAGGAGAGGAGTTGTTAAGCAAGAGAATGTTGTGAGGGAGGAGGACAAAGGTAGAAAAAAGAGGAGTAAAAGGGGGAAGGAGAGTAAAGTTACACAAGAAACTACTACTCCCCGCCGCTTAGGAAGGATAAGAAGACAAAAACTTGAGAAGAAGGACCTGGAGGATCTGTTTATGAAAGGAAAGGTCGAGGAACAACAACATCATATTCCAATGATGATTGATATAGACCCAGATAGGGAAAGAGTTGACCCTGACAGTGTTCATACTGAAAATGTTGATGTACTTGCTAGGAGGAAAAGATATATATCATCATCTTCCTTCGATTCTGACTCAAAGGATGCTTTCATTGCCAAGAAAACCAGAAGGAAAGTTTCCAGTGACTCTCTTAAGGAAATTTTTTATGCCATGGGTAATATCAGTGACAGTTTGAATTTCAAAGAAGAAAAGTTGTTAGAGGATAGAAATATAAGAAAGGAACTTCAAGAAGCCCTTGTCAGGTTAAAGCAATTGGAAGAACAAGTACAAGGGTATGAGAAAAAATACAAGGAAAAAGAAATGAGAATCAAGGAGATGGAAGAAAAAGTACAAACCTATGGCCATGGAAATAAATTGGATGTATTGGCACAGATGGCCGAAGGTAAAATGGGGATTGAAACTAATTTGAATCTACAACCCCCTATTGCAAAAACACCAGCCTACCATACTACTTTGTCTTTGGGCTTTGAATTGATGAAAATTAATGTTACCTAATTTTCACCCTCAGGCTCAATCAGGCAGGATAATTAGGTGTTAGATCTTCAAAGGCCAAATGGAGCATTTGGCCTAGGGCCAAAGTCATGAATCTAATGCTAGGTCATAGGGAACTCAGTGAAGAAGCCTACCTTGTTCAGGTTCAGCATGAAAATCTTCTAAGGACAGAGTCGCCAAGACCCCAAGAGTGTCACAGCGATCACAGGTCTTCTGCATTCTTCATTCGGTAAGATGGTTCTATTGTTTTGGCGACCATGGAGGCTTCTATCAGCATATGTCTTAGCTGTCAGGGTTGCATCTTACCGATCTCAACATGTCTCCCTAACTATGTATATGGTGGTTCATTGGCAGAGCTAGGCGATATCGGCATTATGTCTCAGCGAGGTTTTCTTGTCTCGCTGACTGGAGGAACAGAGTGCATCGTATCGGCATGAGTTCACTTTTGTCTCATCAATCGGTGGCAGAAGGATGTGCTCATCGGTGTAGGTTGGGGCGATTGCTATAAGGTCTCGGCGAGTGACCTTTGGTCTTGCCGATGGGAAAATAATGAAGGATCCTTGTCGGCGTAACAATTGCCTTGTCTCGGTGACTTTGAATGCATGAGGCCTTTTGGTGTAGCAAACGCAGTCTATGTGAGGTCTCCCCGACAGATGGAAGCTACAACGACACACTTGGGATAGGTAGACTCATCGGTGGGAGATACATTATGTCTTAGTGACCCGAGAGTAGTTGAGGTCTTTCTGAATAACAGGGTGCATTCTATATGATGTCTTGCCGATAGTGGAACGTCACAGCGATGGAAAACGGATGGACTTGTCGACAAGATAAAGCATGGGTCTCGGTGAAATATTTTGCTGAGATGAGGAGGTTATGCCGACACCAAGGGAAAGCAACCGCATCACCAGGCAGGATGGAGGCTATCGCCATAAGGTCTGGCCGACAGGAAAAATCTCCCCGACGCAAAAGAGAAAGGGACCTCGGCAAGACTAAGGGCATTCGCCGAGATGTCTCGGCGACTATAAGACGTCTCCCTAAAGCGAGGGGCCTTCAGCATAAAATTTGGAGTTCGAGAGGACCTCTTCTCGACCGGCGGGAGTCTCAGCGAAGGAAAAGAAGAGCTCGGACAAAATGAGGGTGGGGTCGGCAGGATGTCTTGCCGACCAAGCAAGCTTTCTTCGAACTCAAGGTGAACTTTCGGCAAAGCAAGGAGACTTCGATATAGAGTCTCAGTGAATGGAGTATGTCTCGGCGACAAAGGGAGATGTCGATATGGCAGAAGACGCTCGATATGAAGTTTGGCCGACAAGCCAAGGTCCTAATGAAAGAAGAGCATCAACAAAATGATAGCCTTGCTAAGATGTCTTCCCGACTCGATAGTGTCTTGCTGAAGGAGTTTGAGCCCGAAGGAGAAAAGCAAGCTCGGGGTAAATTAAATGAGCTCGCCATAAGCTCTCAGCGATAGCTCCATGTTATGCCAATAGCTTCAGGAGGGAATAATCGCATCGGTGAGACACTTCCAGTGTCTCGTCGAGATGTGATTTTGATCAAAGGAGTTTTGACCGATCAAAGAGGCTACGTGGAATTTACTCAACCAATCAGAGAGATTTGAGGGTAAACCATGACTGTCTAAAGAATGTCAACAGGATAACAAGCGACGTGTATTTGTTGCAAGCTTAGGGCATTCAAGATGCAGCTGAAGTAGCTAAACAAGACACGATGGATCAATGAATGTGGTAGCTGTGAAATATCAGAGGGCTTCTATGAGGGTAGCTCTTCACCGACACACACAGTGGGGACACGCAGGCTTCAACAGTAATTTCAATCAAAAAGATCTGAAGATTGATCTTTCTGGGCCCGATATTTTGTAAGCCCTAAGGGGGTCGTCATAGTCTGTATATAAGGCAATTTTTTCCTTTTTTGTAGTTAGTTCGGGTTATGCATTCAAGGGAGTTAGTGATTTTTTTATCAATCCTTCCTCAATTAATTTATGTTTCTGTAACTCAACTAGAATCCTGAATATAACATAGAGTTTACCTGGGAAGTTTGTGTTCGCGTTTGTATTAATTCTCATTTCTGTATCTTTCCTTTGAACATGCAAGTCTTTAACTATGTTTTATAATTCTGTATTCATATCTTAGAGCTGTGAAATTAATCTTTCCTTCCTAAGATGTGTATGTAGATCAAACCTGTTAGTACTAAAGCATTAAATCTGAAAGAGGTTGTTCTGAGAATAGCAATCAGGATTTCAAGTGTATGTTCTTCCTATGTTCATTTAATGATTTCTCAAACAGTTTGGTGTATCACCCTAGTGTAGTCCTTTAATTTATGTACTCCTTATCCCTTTCCCTTCAAAGAATTAGTAGTCTAGGTGATACCAAAGGAAGTTGGCCTTCTCCGGAGGTTCATTTCAATTATAGGTAACCCACAGCCTTGAGATGATCCCATGTTGCTCTAGAAAGCTCAGTTTTACAAACTTTGCGCAGGGTGCAATTCTAGGTGACAACAGCTTCTGGCATGCCCGGTGGGACTGTCGAACAGATAGTTTGGAAATTATATGTTTATTACTGGTTTTTGATATGCAGCCACTAAATTACAGGCCTTTCAGAGGCAAAATATCAGCATATCATGGCGACTCCAACTTCATAATAACTGGTTCCAGCAGCCCAAGTGTCTACAATTAATAAGGTTTGATCTTCAGGCTTGTTTTACTTCATGTCTTATCTCTGCAATGATTAGTTATCAGCCATACTATACAGAACAACCTATTATTTTTATGTCAAAAGACCCGGTATTAGCAGGTTACCAATATTTCCATCATGTTTTCCACCCCCCATCCCTGCTCAGTCTCAATATCAACCAACCTATGATCAAAATCAACCCCAAGAAGAGGTCTTTGATGCCAACCAACATGATTATCTGCATAGTCAGCCTCAAGAACACCCCTATCAGAATATAATGGACCTGCTCCAACAGTTTGACCGTGTGTTGTGGGCTCTGAGCCAGAGGTTTGAACATATGCAGATTAATGATGTTAGTAGGGTGTTCTCCTACATGTATGGAATGTTGGTCAATGTCAAGAAGCAAAAAAGGCTTATTTCACAGCAACAGGAGTTGGGATGTCAGGTTGAAGAAGATCTTGAGGGAGAGATAGCAGCCGCAGAGGAACAAATGAAATTCTTATCTGCTCAGGTACAAGGTAGTCGGGCTTATTTAGATTATCAAGCACAAAGGTATGAAACATAGGCAACCCTTTCCATTCCTAGTTTCAGCCCACCTCCTTCTGTAATGTTGAATCATCCAATGAAGGAGGAGGCTTCCGAATATAGGTTTCTTAGCTTTAAACAAGAGAAGCCTTTCGAGCTCTTTAGTGAGCATGTCAATGAGTCTTCTACCTTCAGGATTCCAAATCTCAGTCACCTTTTGAGTTTCCTTCACCTATCATGCAACTCAAATCATGATACCAAAAGGAAGCCGACCTTCTTCGGAGGTTCATTTCAATTATAAGTAACCCACAACCTTGAGATGATCCCATGTTGCTCTAGAAAGCTCTGTTTTACAAACTTTGTGCAGGGTGCAATTCTAGGTGACAACAATTACTACTCAATTCAAGCAAGAAAAAGAAAACTGGGAAAAAGAAAAACAAATCTTGAATGAAACTAAGAATTTGGAATTGAAAAGACTAGAGGAGAAATTGATAGAGGTGGTTGATAGAGCTATCCAAATAATTGAATGTAGACCTCTTTCTAGAGTTTATAAATAGTTTTTAAAGGAGAAATTTCTTAGTTTTCAGTTCAATAAGTTTATTAATGACCAGTCTTTTGCTTTTAAAGATAAGAGATATAGTTTTCTCACTTTCTTTAGTAAAATAAATTTGGAGGAGCAAGACCAATTATGTGAATATTATTTGCATAACTATGTGATGGAAGAAGACATTGAGTGGAATCCTCTGATTTATGTTGGGGATTTGCAAGTGAGAGATCTTGTGTCTTACTTCAGAAATGAGCAGCTTTTTGGGGAGTTAATGGAGAAGTATGAAGAAAAGGAGAAGACAATGACACTGCAGATTAGAAAGGAAGCAATGAATCCTGACATAGTTGTTTCTCAATGGTTGAGACTCCTTCCTCATAGGGGGCCAGGGAAAACAATTATAGACTTAAGACTCGTGGATTATAGAAGGATTCAACAGTTGGTAGTGACCACTGTTCAAAATTTCCTAGTATATTTAAGGAATAGATGGGACAGTCTAACTCCAGAGTTGTAGAGGAAGGAGCCTCACTCCCTCTATAATTTTATGAGCATGTTTGAGAGGTTACGCAAGTACATTAACCTCTCAGGAGTAAGGGGAGTGGAGTGACTTCCATTGACCTACCACCCTCCTATCCTACTTCACCCAATTCCACATTAGACTGGGCAGATTACTAATGAGGATAGGGATGTAGAATTGGACAAGATGAACATACTTGCATGCTACAATGGTTTCTACCTCAAACATGGGCAGGGAGTCAATACAGTCATGGATCTCAGGTAGATTTATCTATTTTATAATCTTCTCCCCTAGGTGATCTAGTTTGATATTTTTGCTTGAGGACAAGCAAAATGACAATTTGAGGGGAATGATGATTTTGGTTAGTAATATTTTTTTATTGCTTTTTATATACTTTTAAGACACTTTACATATGTTTTTGAAGTATCTCTTAGACAATAACTCCATAGTATGCTATCCTATTATGCATACCATGCCACCTTGAACCCATTTTGTGGAAATGAAATATGGTGAAATAATTCATATAATTGCATGGATTAAATATGAATATATATGTATGTGAATGGATGTTGTGGTTTAATTATGGTAGTTAGCTATATATGTGTGTTGGATGGATTAATCTATTTTGCAACTTAGCACGTGGTAGAAAGGAGGGAGTATTTGTAGCAAGTACCAAGTAGCAGAGCAGGGGATTAATGAGTTTGAGCTAATCAAAGTGAAGGGAACAGTCTGACTCTAGAGTTGTAGAGGACAAGCAAAATGACAAGTTGAGGGGAATGATGATTTTGGTTAGTAATATTGGCAGTGACCACTGTTCAAAATTTCCTAGTATATGTAAGGAATAGATGGGACAGTCTGACTCCAGAGTTGTAGAGGAAGGAGCCTCACTCCCTCTACAATTTTATGAGCATGTTTGAGAGGTTATGCAAGTACATTGAACTCTCAGGAGTAAGGGGAGTGGAGTGGCTTCCATTGACCTACCACCCTCCTATCCTACTTCATCCAATTCCACATTAGACTGGGCGGATTACTGATGAGGATAGGGATGTAGAATTGAACAAGATGAACAGACTTGCATGCTACAATGGTTTCTACCTCAAACATGGGCAGGGAGTCAATACAGTCATGGATCTCAGGTAGATTGCTCTATTTTATAATCTTCTCCCCTAGGTGATCTAGTTTGATATTTTTGCTTGAGGACAAGCAAAATGACAAGTTGAGGGGAATGATGATTTTGGTTAGTAATATTTTTTTATTGCTTTTTACATACTTTTAAGACACTTTACATATGTTTTTGAAGTATCTCTTAGACAATAACTCCATAGTATGCTATCCTATTATGCATACCATGCCACCTTGAACCCATTTTGTGGAAATGAATTATGGTGAAATCATTCATATAATTGCATGGATTAAATATGAATATATATTTATGTGAATGGATGTTGTGCTTTAATTATGGTAGTTAGCTATATATGTGTGTTGGATGGATTAATCTATTTTGCAACTTAGCACGTGGTAGAAAGGAGGGAGTATTTGTAGCAAGTACCAAGTAGCAGAGCAGGGGATTAATGAGTTCGAGCTAATCAAAGTGAAGGGAACTATGGAGCTGAATGTGGTCATTATAGAAGAAATAAATGTTGGAAGATATCTATTCTTGAATGTTGGACGGTTATCCATGTGTTTCACATGCAAGCTATCCTTATCTAAATAGGTCTCTTTTCTAGTTAGATGAATAATTCAAATCATTATTCCACCTCCTCGTATCTAGGAGTGAGATTTATGATTGTTGTTAGTTAGTTAGTTGGCAGTTCAAATAAGACTCTTCCCATTTTGTATAAAGTCGGGTGATGAGCTCATAGATTAGTTAGTTGATTTTGTTACAAATTTCCAGCAGTTAGTAGTTTTCCATCTTTTCAGTTATCCAAAGACATGTTGTTACAATGAAGTTATGAAATAAAATCTAAAGAAGGATTATGTCGGATATCTGGTGTTGTGCAATGAATGGTGTTGTATGATTCATGGATGTATGAGAATTTGAATTAGATCTTTTTTTTAGTTAAGTGAGGCAGTCTTCTGAGCTAGCCACTCAGGTATTGTTCATCACTTCATTTATCTTTCAGTTATTTATGTGTTTTCATTAACTATGTTTTCTTTATCTTACACGTACATTACAAGTAAATGGTTTATGGTTAGTTAAGTCATGAATTTTCATGAACAAAGATAGGACATTGTTCTCCAGAGATTAGGATTGATTGTTTTATCTTTTTAAATAGCTTCAAATTGATTTTGCATATGTAGATTTTTAGCAGTCACCTAAAACTTATGTTGCAGGTACCCGTAGCCACTATGTTTTGTAATTAGTTTCATTGTTTTTACAATTCTGTTAATTCCAACAGGGTAGACTAGTTTGAATAAGTTTGAGTAGAGTAGTTTAGGTTAGAACAAGCCCATGAAGACACATATAGTGGAGTACCATCATAAGTTTATGCACCTTGATTGATAATTTAATGTAGGCTTGCAATGTCAAGAGGACTGTTCAGCTTGGCATACCCCTGAATTGTGTAATATTTACCAAGTCCATAATACATTAGTTTTCCTCTACAAAGACCAAGGAATTTTCTCTTGAGGTGTTGGATTAATGATTAAAATATTTAAATACTCTCTTACAATAAACTATTTCCACTACACATTGTATCCCAATACTAGTATCACAAAATACCTATGTTGGAATGGACATGTCAGGCGATGCACATAATCAAAAAATAATTTACCATGTACTTATCAATTAAATATTTTTTTTTATGATGAGCCCTTATATATTATACACATTCATACATGGCAGTAGACCACACACACTAACAAAAAATAAAAAATGTTTAATTGATTGATTTTGAGTGCATTAAGGATGAAGGGGAGATAAAGAAAATATTAGACCAATGCCTTGATCTAGTTGGGCAACCGAGTCTCTATATTCACACAAAACATGTAACAACAACAAGCAAGGTGATGCATTGATCAATACACCACAAAAGACTAGGTTTTTTAAGAATGCATATGCAAATTGGACTCTACACATACATTCAAAAAACTACAAATAGTTGTAAAATATTAAGATATTCTACTTATTAATCCATAACCATCCACACAAATTTCTTTTATAATGTTGGAAGATACCTCACAGAGGATTTGAAATGATTTTACAGTCATCCAGCTGGCCAACTAAACAACACACATCCATAAATGAAAAACATACAAATGGAGACACTTAATGAAGGTTGATTCTTTCAATAATCAGATGATCTATAATGGTTGTACAAGTGTTATTATAAACTTTGGGACAAACCCAAATCATTATAGTTTAAAAATGTCTATACCTAGAGCTAGAAACTATGAAACTTTCAGTTTTGCTATGTGAGTTTTATATTATTTTCTATGCTCCTCTCCTGAAAATGTTATGCTTTGTCTCTCACCTTTAAGAAATAAATCCAAGGCAGATATACCATGGATAGGATCTCTACAAACTATTAGAAGGCTACACAAGGACAAAAGAAAACCCTAGTCATAGCCTCATCCCATGCCCAAGTGATATGTGGTCTCTACAAATGAATTTGATCACAAAGAGGTGTGAAAAGTGATATTTTGACATGCACCATGCCTCTCCATTGATGAGTCATGTGTGTGAGTGTAAAATGTAATAGAAAACACCTAGAAAAATTCCTGGCAATGGTGAGTTGAAGGTGTCATGAAACTCAAAAATTGTCTGTAGATGAGTAGTGAGGTATGGAAGAAATACAATCCCCTAAATATACACCAAAATAACATAAATGCAAATAGGAAAATTCCTATACCAATTTCCAACAGTTGTAGGAGTAGGCGAGCATTGATGGAAATAACTAAAACTGAGTTTCAATGATTTTAGACTATTGAAAAAATTCATCCTATCATCCCCTATAGAAAAATGAGCTTCATGTGGCTACAAGAATCTAACATAAATCAACTCATGTAGTGAAAACATGCTCAAGGAAGAAGTCGTGACCATCATTTTGTGGGAAACTATACTTGAAATTCCACTACAGAGTTTCAAGCCCCATCTTCCATTGTGGAGGTTCAATTGATATTGAAACATGTCCATTGAGCCACGAAAAACCCATAACATCTCGATGCACCCAAAAATCTAGCAAGGACATCACTTGAAAAAATTCTCCTCCTAAACAAACACATGGGAAGATGGCTTCCAAGGATGTAGCATGGAAGAGCAGCCTTGGGAATCACATCACATTATCACCCAATAGAAAAACTACTTGAAAATCACTTACAAAATTTTCGGCCCTAGGCAAATGAGTTCAAATGTAATTACAAACTCTGCAAAGGTCCTAATGTTTGGTTCACTTCCTAAAATCCGCATTTCCTTCCTCCTTTGCCATATATCCATTGTGAAAAATTCACTCCTATTTTCCTTGCATAGAAAATAGGCTCGTAAGTGCATCACAAGAAATTTCCCTCCATCCACCCATGTAAAAAATACCATTCTAATAGCCATGTTGAAAAACAACTGGCATGTGAACATGCAATAAAATCATGGGCAAGTGAACCTAACCATTTACAATATTTCCATTCATATGAGAAAGCTCGTTGATGACATCAACAATGTGACATCAACATGATATCATAAGTGGAGTTTGGGACCCTTGGATGAGATGATGACACCATGCCATCATCATGTATAGATGTGGGAAGTTGGACCCCATAAGCCTATCACTTGACTAAACTATTTTTTGAATTTTGAAGGATCATATGAGAAAAGGTCCTCCAAGTGCACCTACCAAAAAGTTATCTACATGTGCACAAACTAAGTTCAATTTGGATAGAAAAACTCACAAGTATAGATGAACCCGTTTGACTCGTCAATGTTTTGATGGACCTTGAGAGTCTGCATTGCAATAAATTGCTTGTTTTTCGTGAAAACCTGAATCAAATCATATTTGTAAGTGCCCATTAATTCCCTCTTCAAGATTCATGAGGTTTTACAATTCCATACCTGGTTGAATTTTTATTTTTGATGCAACACCATGGGAATCCTCTAGATGGCATGTGCCACACAAAATTGTCCTTGAAGAACTGGTTCATATGGAAGTATCCTTTTCACTCAGTCAAACCACCAAAACTTTAAGATGCTTGCAGAGAAAATGTGGCCGCAAAAACTTTATAGGTTTTTGACCTCCATCTACCTAAGGTGAAAAAACCCATCTGAACAGGATAAGATAAACATTTGGTTCAATAGCTAAAGCTTATGGACTAGTTTCCAAACACAGTTTTGCAAAAGCAAACATATGGAAAAATCCAGGCCAAGTGCACTCATAGATTCCATCCATCCAAACATAAAAATCTATCTTCAAACCAGATAAATGCACATGAAAAGTGAAGTTGACTTGGAAAAAGTTATAAACCTGATGATGTCAATACTACAAGAAGATGGGCCTCATCCACCTACAATAATGAACTTACTTGATTTTCATAACGCTTTTACAAGAAAACTATGCGCATGTAGATATGCAAAAAAATGGCTAACAACTGCACTTAGGGTGGTTTGGACAAAAAAGTATGCAATGGAAGATGGACCATGTTTTTTTGAATTGTGGAAAAATACAAGAGAAATGAATGAATAACATGAAAATGAAGTTCACTTGACCCAAAGAACCTTGGTGCGAAAAAAATCATCTAAATTGGACAAGGTAAAAGAAAATATTCTAACTACGCCTATTGTAGGAAAGATGATTCCATTTAGATGGCAGATGAAAAATTGCATGAGAATAACCTTTTCCCCTTAGTGAATTTCACAAAAATTTAGAAGACAACCTAACTTAATTTTTATGCCCGACTTGTTGGTGCAAAGAAAATCAACCCTATCAAATATCTTAGATTTGTTATAATTTTGGGAAAATTTGGCTAAGGCACAAAATGGGACTCATAATTTTGGAGTTCCAATAGGTAAAAAATAAATTGTTTTATTGATTTCAAAATATTGATCATCTGACTTGAGCTTGAGTGTAGGATTGCAAATTATTCCTAATTGTTCTTGCCTCTTTGCACTTTCTAACCTTGTAAATCATAACATCATTCGTGAATTATTGTTATGAGATGGGAACAAAATTCTTTATGATAGAGACCCATTCTCATTTACCAAAAATGGAAGTCAATTGAATAGGATGACCCAACACATTATCCATAATAAAAAATAAAATGGGGAAAGGGGATCTCCTTATGAAGTCCTCTGGAAGCTTCAAAGAGACCTCGGGGGGAACCATTCACAATCAAAAAATATTTCAGATTGGCTATAATACTAAAAATATAATCCAACTAATGTTTATTTAAACCAAAATCTTCCAAAACTTTTAAATAAAAATCTCTAATCTGGACCCTATCATAGGTCTTCTTAAAGTCAAGTTTCAAAATTATGCTAGTATTATACAATAATTACCCATCCAAAATAGATCTTCCAAGCACAAAACCATTTTGATATTCTACAAAAATATAAGGCAAGAGGAGTTTTAGTATATTAGCTATTACTTTGGCAATGATTTTGTAAATAGTATTACAAAGAGAGATAGGCTTGAAGCCTTCAAAGGAGTTGACAACTTCTTTTAGAATGAGTGTAATAAACATATTGTTAAGTTATTTCAATATCCTCCCTTTTCTCCCTTGATTATTCTACTATAAACCATACATCTTTATCAATCATATGCCAAAATTTATAAAAATAATCAAGAAACCATCAAGGCTAAGGGCCTTGTTAGGATGAAGCTGCATGAATGCTACTCCAATCTCTTCTTTAGACAAAGGACTAAGTAGGAGATTGTCTTGATCCTCCTTTATGAGGTTCAATATATTTCTAAAAATTAACTTTTGTTTTCCCAAATCTAACCCCTCACTATTGTTCAACAACTTTTGAAAATAAAGAACATATTCTTCTTTCATTGTTTTATCATCATCAACAAGTTCCCTGAATCTATTTTAATCATGTACACATGGTTCTAAAACCTTTGAAATTTAGTAGAATTGTGAAATAATTTGATATTCTTATCCCCATATTTTTACCAAATATCTCTAAAAATTTTCCTCCAAACAATTTCTTCCTTTGTCAAGAGCTCAAAATTTTCACCTAGCAGAGATTTTTCTTCCTTATAAGTCTCTCGATTCATACAATTGTAGATGATAACATTGTTGAGCTTTCTATTTTTTTCTCAAGTTGCTCCTTCTTAATAAAGATATCTATAAAATAAGTTTTGTTCTAGGATCTCAATTGTTCCTTCATGTATTTAAGTTTCACAAAGATAGTGAACATTTTTGTACCTTTTTGGAAAATATATAATGACCACTTCTCAATATTGGTGAGGAAATATGGATCTATTATCCACATATTCTCAAAATTAAAAGGGCATATCTCTAGTTTTTGTTCCTCCTTTAATTGAAGTTGAAGTAGATAATGGTCAAAACTCGAGATGGGAAAAATTTAAAATTCATACAATCTCAAAAAGAACCCCAATCCCCATACAAAGAAATGTATCCAATCTTTAAGCAATATTGTTGAACCCCTGTCTATGATTTGTCCAATTGTAACTTCCATTCTTGGGGGAATATCTTATAGATTTTTTTGGATAATAAAATCCATAAAATCCAACTGGGATAAGAAAAATTTAATTACCTTCCTTTGTTAAATCTTCATTATTCAGAATAACATTAAAGTCTCCCTAATAACAAAGAAAGAATTGGGAAAAATAATTTAAAATATAAGCTACTTTTGATCATACTTGATTTTTTTGAGTATACAAAGTAGGTCCATAAATGTTAATTAAAAATTATTACATATTAGAGATCAAACAAGTTAACTTTTTTTACTATCCAATTTGGAGAATTCCCTGTTAACTCCATATTAACATATTAACTTTACTGATTTGTTAGAGTAACTAGTCCCATTGAGGCCCCATTGGATTCCACAAAATAACTCCTTCCATATTTTCAATTTCAACTCCAAAATTTTAGCCTCTTTGATGTTAAGTTTTGTTTCCTAAATAAGAAATATATATCCAAATCTATTATACCCATATAACACTTAACTAAGCACTTTTATTAGGGGATTAAGGTCCTAGCATTCCAATAAATTATCTTCATTGCTCACTTGGAAGGGGAATTCCCTTTCAAGGCCTCAACGTCATATTTATTTTCATTAGGTTTGTTGATTTTACTAGTAGTTTGATAGGCCCCCCTTGTCTCCAAAGAGTTAATGTCATCTTATGCCACTTTTTCAACTAGGGGATCCTCTACTCACCCTATGCTTGTTTTCTATAGTGATAATTCCTCCTTCCTCATCTCCATTTCCCCCCAAAACAACTTCAACAATTGTGCCTAAAACAAACTTGCTAGGGGTTATTCTACTCCTTATTACCTTTTGAGATCCAAAAAAGAACTAAGATAGCATCAAAAGTATTAATGTCTGGAGAAAAAATTAACAATTTTGTAATAACTATATTAAATTCTTCTTCATTCAAATCCTTGCCCTTAATTTCTTAGACTTGAACCTAAGGAAGGGAGTTGCTATGCCCCTAACCCTATAGTGTGCATAGGTTATGAGTAGCCAACTTGTAACTACCTTAGCTCTTAATTAAGTCACATTATTATTATTATTATATTCTTATTTAGTTATTTAGGTTAACCTAGGGCTTACATGTTATCTAAGTCATCTTAGGTGATATTCTTGGCACAAGTTTGATATATATAAGAGGTAGAGGTTATTTATTATCATCATGTTGAGTATTGAGTTCTTCTTGAAGACTATTGGAGGTACCCCCCTCGAAGTGGATTAGGTGGTTTCCCCCTCAAATTGGCACATTATTTTCAAGTATCTACAAGATATAGTTTCTATTGTGCCACTTCAAGGGGGCAACCTCCTAATACACTTCGAGTGGGATACCTCTAATAGTCTTCAAGAAGAACTCAATACTCAACATGATGATAATAACTAACCTCTACCTCATTATACCACACTTATGCCAAGGATATCACCCAAGCCACATCTTAGATAACAACATATAGGCCCTAGGCTGACCTAAATAACTAAATACCAATATAATAATGATAATATGATTTAATTAAGAGTCAAGGTAGTCACAAGCTGCCTACTTGTAACCCAATACACACTATAGGGTTAGGGGCATAACAAGAGCTCTTAGAGGTTGTGGAATGATCCCAGTGGGAATAAATATGGGTGATTCTTGAGATTTTATGCTACCCTTATATTCTATGTCTTTCAAACTTTCAACCTCAATTTTCAACAACCAAGTCCTATATTTAGCTTTGATTTTAATATTTGTAGTGATTTCTTCCACTACATTAAGATTAACACATATTTGTACCATACATATAAATTATAAAGTCCTTGTGATCTACATTCTTATCAACCACCATGAGAGAACTCAAAATATTCATAATCCCCCTTAAAGTGGACTCATACCAATATTTTGATGGTGGGTTTTATAACCTAACCCACATTGAAGTGACGATGTGGTTTATTGGATCAAAATTCAAAATATAATCATTGATATAAAAACCTACACCATTCATAACCCATCGACCACCACTTATGTAATGTCCCCATTTTGGCCATACACTCTTCTTTTAGATTTAGCCTATTTCCAGAAATCCTTAGGCTAAGCTGAAGTATAAAACTAGGGTTTCCTCTTTCAGATACTGCTCAGTTGGCGTTCAGAGGATGTTGTGCAGACTTACTATTTATAGCAGTTTGCTATTTTTTAGCAAGTCTATCTTTTGGCAGTATCTATCTAGCATCAATTCCATCCTTTGCAGTTCAGTGTTCAGTTTGACTTTCTGATGGTTTTGAAGTTAACTTACTATTTTTGGCATTTACTATTTTTAGTAAGTTCATTTTTGGCAGAAGCATCATCATCAACTTGGTTCAGTTTGGCATTTGTCAGTTTGCTTTTTTTAGCAATTCATCGGTTGCAGCTTAGGCATTGTATTTGGTTATCTCCTTGGACTGAGTTTCAGACTTAGTAAATTTCATAATCTTGAAGTTATTTTATTTTCAGAGCGATGACTTTAAGTTGTTTTTCAAGAAGGGACAGACATAAAAGGGGTCAAGTGAGCATTTAATTATTTAATAAATGCTTTTATTGTTACAATATATGAAATGGATACTAAAGGGAAGTTAGATGTTTTTATTTATTTTAAAAGTAAAAAGGAGAAAAAGGTCGTCCACTTTTAGGAATTTGAAGTGGTCCAACTTCTTGTAATTTGAAGAGTTCTTGTTGCTTCATTTGCCAACTAAAGCTTTATATAATGTTATTTGTTGTTTGAAGAGTTGATTATCAATATTTTTATGTTAATGATATGTTGTCGAAATGACAACTTGTTTAATACTTTGAGGGATGCTTACCTCCTAGTTCAATCAATTTCATGTTTGAAGCTGGCACCTAGTTGGTCATTTCTGTGCTTTTTCAAGGTATTCTAGCGGTTGAAACAATAGTTGAAGATTTTTGATGAAATTTCCAGGTTTGAAGTTGTTGATCTGGTCATAAGTTGAAGGTAGTTTTGCATCTGACTTTTACGTTATGAATTTATTTTGGTTAGCGTTATTTGATCATTGCATTTCTATGATAATGGCGACCATATTTGGAGGTTTTCAGATTTTAATTCCAAGTTTCTGATTTTTTCCAAGAGAAATCGCCCCTCTACAGGGCCGTACCATCTCATGAGTGCTTTGGGATTCGTGCAAGAATAATATCTTGAGTTTTTGATGCAGTTTTGTAGTTTGAGTTTGGGTGCCATCCTCCTAGGTCTTTGCAAAACATTTCAGCTTATTCGGAGGTATTTAGAAGGAGTTGTGAACATTTTTATGAGTTTGCTGTTTGCTGATAGACATTTCCAGATTGCAGATTTTTATATCAGACTTGTTAGTTTTTGATATAATGCTAGTTTGAGCTACATTTTTATATCATTATTGTATTGTAAGAGTTAGAGGGAGTATTGCTCTAATAATTTGATGAATTGGAAGCATATCTTTCTTATTTGCGGTAACACCTATTCATTGTAAAGCTAGTTAGTAGTACTAACGGCTATTTCATTTTATTGTTGCAATTTATACTTGATTACACTCCCACAATTGAGTTGTTGAGTTTTAGAATAAACATCTTTCTTGATTGTAAATTCCCCCCATAAAATAAGTGGTTGTGTGGACTGTATTCCCCCCATGTTAATAAGTGGAAGTGAGGATTTAAATGGTTGGCTTGCCGCCTCTAATAATGTAACAATCTTACCCACTGAATAAGTGGAGTATACTTGCTTAATGGATGCATCGCTTGGATGAATTGTAATTTTAGTTCAATTTATTCCTAAGGATCCTCTGACCATATGCTATCACCTCGCTCACATTGGGATCTTGGTGAACATTCTTAGTTAGAGTTACTTTCCATGTTGATTTGCATTTGGAGCTAACGCTAATCAGTGATTGGTTGTTGATTTGTGTGTTAAATTTTGGGAAAAAATTAAGGGGAATATTTCCAACTTATAATAATCTCCTCGGTGTAGATTCACACTCAATAAGAAAAACCTTTAAGGAGAGAAGTTCTTGATTTTTACTTATGGTCCTAGTTTTCTAAACACCAATTGGACATTTTTTTCTAAAGCGTACCACCAAATTCACCCATTTCAAGAAAAATATTTTTTCTTTCAGATGTTGAATTGATTTTTCTAATTTTTTTTGTATCTTAAATTTGAAAATTCCTTTTTCTTTTAACTTTTTTCCCCAAGGGATTTCTATTAGCTCTAGTTACAAAGCTTGGGAGGAAATGATCATGATGTTGATCATAGGGGGCTTCCAATTTCATTAGAATATGTGATTTTACATCAAAATCCTTTTTTCTTTTCTATTTTTAATTTTGTACCCTAGGAAGGGTTTTGGCAATAGGATTATCTTGTTAAATTAAGGTTGTTTAGGATTAATTCTTTTTTGACTTTGGAAACCTTCCCAACAATATTTGAGAAAAATTGTGAATTTCCCTAGACAAATTGAAAGGAGGATACTTCCTCTAATCTCCATATGATCAACCTATAACGCCCTCTCAAGAGAAACTAATAAACATTAATCAAAGAAAACAATACTAGAGATTAGTTTATTTTTAGTTTGTTTATTTATTAAAAACTAAAGCATTATTATTTTATTTTATTTTAATATAGTTTATTTTTAGTTTATTTTAGTTTAATGTTAATATTGTTTGCAATATATTAATTATATTTTTTAGTACCTTTTTTTACAATTTTAATTCTATTTTTTAATTATTTATTCTCAATAAGTTTATTATTTAGTATTTTTAAAAATTATTTGTTTAAAATGGATATTTTAATTTTGCATTTCCTTTATAGTATGATTTAACTTTGAAATTTATTTTACATATTTATTTATGTTTATGAAATTACAAATTATAATTAAAAGTTATTAGAAATAATTTAATTTATAATTATTCATGTTATTAAATTTTAATTGTTGTAGAATAATTATATTTTAAATTTTTATTCTAATTTATATAATAAAATAAATTTCAAATTTCAAATCTAAATTAAATGTTATTGAGAGAGAGAGAGAGACTAACTTTTGATTAGTTGCTTCATACCAACAATCCAAGCATTACATGTGTCCCTGGGGAGTTATGCTCATGGTAGCATGTTATTTGATTAAGGATATGATAATTCACCTTTCAAACCTCTTCAGTGTACCCATTGCACATTTAATGAAGATAGAGAAGATAAAAAGAGGAAAAGGGAGAAAAAGAGAAAGAAAGGGGGAGAGAGAGAGAGAGAAGCAAAGATAAAAACATACAGATATAGAGAGGGAGAGAGAGATACATAAAGAGAAAAGAGAGAAAGATAAATAGAGAGATGGAGAGATAGAGAGGGATACAAAGACATATAGAGAGATAGAAAGAGAGATAGAGATATACAAATAGAGATAGAGGTAGAGATATAGAGGAATAAATAAGGAGAGAGAGAAAGATAGAGATAGTATGAGAGAGAGAGAGAATATAAGAGACATAGATAGATATAAAGTACCATAGGGGGAGAGATAAAGAGATAGATAAAGAGAAATAGGAGACACAAAGATATAGAAGTAGAGAGAGGGGAAGATAAATATGGACAGTAAAGGAGTAAGGTAGAGAGATAGGGAGAGAGAAAAAGAGATAATGGAAGAAAAATATAAAGAGAAATTGAGAGATAATGAGAAACATAGAGATTGAGAGGGAGACATAGATAGAAAGAGTGTTTCTCTCTTTCTCTTCCCATCTTTATACATATATCTCCTTATCTCTACCTCTCTTTATACATAACTTCCTATCTCTATCTTTCTATCCTTACAACACCCCCTCTCTCATTCTCTCCCTCTTCCTTATCCTCTCTCCTTCCATCCCTCTCTTTCTCTCTCTTCCCCCTCCATCTTTCCCACTATCCATCTCTCTATCTCTCCCTCTTTCTAGATCTCTATCTCTATTTCTCTCTCTTCCTTTTTCTATATCTCTAATTTACCTCTATCCTCTCTCCATTTCTCTCCCTCTCTCCCTATATATATCCCTCTCTATCTCTATCTTTGTATCTCTCTTTCTCACACACACACACACACACTCTATTTCTCCCTCCTTATCTTTATCTCTATCTCTCCCCCTCTCTATATCTCTCCCCCTCTCTATTTATCTCTTCATCTCTTTATTACTTGTCTTTGTCATAGGTTATCTCTCACTCTTTCCTTCTCTACATATCCCTCTCTCTACCTTTATATTTATCACTTCTTATATATTTATCTTTCTATCTCTCCACCCCCCTCTCTCATTTGTCTCCCTCTTAATATCTCTATTTCTCCCTCTCCATCTCTCTCTAAAACCCTCTATCTTTCCTAAGTTATATCTATCTCTATCTCTCCTTTCTATCCATATCTCTCCCTCTTTCTATCCCTATCTCTCCCCCTCTCTCCCTCTCTCTCTATTACTCCCTCTTCTATATCTCTTTCCTTGTTTCTTCTCTCTCTATTTCTCTACCCCCCTCTCCTTCCCTCTCTATCTATTTATACAAATCTCTATCTCTATCTCTCTCCATATATCTTTCTCACTCATACACACACACACACACTCCCTATTCCTCCCTCACTATATCTATCTCTATCTCTCTATAATCTATACCTCTCTCTTCATTACTTTTCTTTGTCATTCCTTATTTCTCTCTCTCTCCCCCTCTATCTCTATCTCCATATCTATCCCTGCCCCTCCTTATATATATCACATTATATATGCCTCTCTTATTCACTCTCTCCTCTCTCTCTATCTCTTCATATCTAGGTATATCTCTCTATATCTCTCCCTCTCCCTCTCCCTCTATATATCAAGCTATATCTCCCCCTCTTCGTCCTCTCTTCTCTCTCTCCCTCTCTACCTATCTCTCCCCATCTCTCTCTCTCTCTCTCTCTCTCTCTCTCTCTCTCTCTCTCTACCTATCTCCCTCCCTTTCTCTCCCTCCCTCTCTTTATATCTCCCCTCTATCTATCCCCATCTCTCCCTTCCTCACTCCCTCTCTATCCCCCTATCCATCTCTCTATCCTTGCCTCTCTATCTATTTTTCTCCCTCTATCCCTCTCTCTATCCATTCACCTCTCTCCCTCTATTTCTCTCTACCTCTTCCTAGACCTCCATATCTATATCTCTTTGCCTTGCTATCTTTATCTCTCCCTCTCTATCTCTCTCTATATATAACTTCCTATGCCTATCTTTATATTTTTGTTTATCCCTCTCTCTCCTCTCCATACCCCTCTCCATCTCCATCCCCATATCTATCTTCCTCTTTACCTCTCTCTCACTCTTCCCCTATTTCTATCCATATATCTCCCTCTATCTCCCTCTCTCCCTACGATAAACATAACATGAGCCTACTACTAATGAAGCCCGATTATCTTCTTGATTCAAAGGTTTTGTTTCTTTCATGTTTGGATACTGGTAAGTGGATGCATATTTCATTTGAAGCTATCACTCTCCATTGAGACCTTTGTTGCACAAACAAAATCATTTACTAAATGGCCTACAATCGATCTCCTGCATTGCATTGATGTATGCAAAATATAGACAAAAAAAAATTCCCTAATGGATATTCTAGACCTCTTCGGCGTACCCATTGCACACCAAGGTGCAATGGGTCCGCCGAAGAGGTTTGGATGGTAAATTTGTCTATTTTTTTTAGAAATTTGTGCAAATGATGTGTAACATAGGTTTCAAAGGAGAGGTTATAACTTCATTTCAACTATGCATTTGAGAAGTTATTCATTTAAGATGGAGAGGAGAGAGTAGGATAAAGAGATAGAGGAGAGAAGGATAGCTAGAGATGGAAGAGATAAATATATATATGGGAGAGATAAAATTATAAATATAGAGATAGAAAGTTATATAAAGAAAGAGGTAGAGAGAAGGTGAGATCTAGGGGTAGAGAGAAATGGAGAGATAACAAGAGAGAGATCGAGAGGCAAATAGATATAGATATAGAGGTCTATTAAGAGGGGGAGGGAGAAAGATGGATGCATAGAGAGATGAAGACATGTCTAGAGATAAAGGGGGAGTGAGTATGATAAAGGTAGAGATGAAAATAGAGTGAGATAGGAAGAGAGACTAATAGAATAATAGAGAGATAAAGAGAGGTAGAGGGAGAGATAATGATAAACATATATGGAGATAAAGAGGGAAAGATAGAGAGGAAGATATAAAGAGATATAAATGAAGAGGAAGAATAACGATATAGATGGTGAGATAGAGTGATAGAGAGATAGAGATATAAGGATATATATATATAATAATATTTTAAAATAATATTTAATAATGTATATCATGTTAAATTTAGAAATTATATATATAATAATAAATAAATATATTCAATAATAAAGATAAGATATATATTATATAATTAAATAACATAAATAAAGAATAAACATATATGATAATAAAATGTGTTATATTTAAATTACTTTATTTAATAAAAATAAAATAAGTTTTTTTTTTTTTGATTGGTAATCGCTTTTGACTAGAGCTTTGAACCAGTGAGGCCACAATTTATGAGCGACCTCATCCTGATGTTTGTCTAGTATTAATGCCAGTCCATTCTCCTCTACCACTTCCTTTCTCTGTCATCCCTCCTTCATCCTCCTTCTTTCCCATCTCTCCACTTCCTTCTTGGTCCTCCTTCCTCTGTCATTCCTTCTTTTTCCTCCCCTTCTTCCTCCCGTTTCACCACTCCCTCCTCGAGCTCACCCCTCCTTCCTATCTCCTTCCTTTTGTCCTCCACTTCCTCCTCGGGCTTGCCCCTTATCCTCCATCTTGTACTATGTTTGCTCCTTTTCTTTTCTTCCTTCACTCCTTATATCTCCACCTCAGCGCCTTCCTTATTTCTCCCTATCCCCCGTCCTTCGTCTGCTTCTCGTCATCCCTCCTTCCTTCCTTCCTTCCTTCCTCCCTTCGTCTCCTCCTACTCCCTCCGTCAACTCTCCTTACCTTCTTCAACTCCTTCTCTCTTCCACCTCCTTGCACCACCACACGTCCCATCTCCTCTACCCCATACTCTATTTCCTCTGTTCTCCCTTCTTTCTGTATCTCACCACCTGCGGTACCTTCCTTATCCCTCCACATAGTTGTTGCCACCGTCTGTTGGCTTCACCATGTCCTCCCTTCAGCACGTACACCTTCATTCCACTTCTACTACCAGGCGATCCATTCCACTGCCATCGGTCCCACCTCAGATCCTTGGCCTGCTTTTCCACTCACAACCTTCCTTATCGTCGTATGCCTTCTTCTAGTTCTAGTGAGACTAAAACACCTGAACACCGTATCAACACAGTGTTGCAATAGTTCTGGTGAGACTCGAACACTTGACCACCGTATCAACACGGTGTTGCAACTACTGTTGCAATGTGGGGTGAAACCCATAAAATAAGTATATTTATTATATAAGTTATTTTATAATATATAATATTAATATTATAGTTATTAATATCTATAATATATAAATAATATATATTAATAAGTATAAATTAAATAATATAATAAATATATTATATTATATAATTATATATTAGAAATAAGTATAATACATTATTAATAACTATTTTATTTCCAGTTCTAAGTGGTGATTATTATAATTAGTTGAAGGGGAAGGGAGAGAAAATTAAACTAAAATTAGAATTATATGTATATATTTTAAGTATAATATTATATTATAATGTATATTTGAATTAAATATATTTATTTATTATTTATATTATATTTTAATTGTTCTATAATTTAAATTATTATATATACTTTACAAATATTATTCTATTTTAGAAGTATATATTTGTATCAAATATGTTAATTATTTAACACATATTTATTGTTTAATTATATATCAAATTTAAATTATATTTTTACTTATTATTGTATATTATATTCTATATAATATATATTATTAAATATATAATTTATAAAAAAAAAAAAAAAGTGAAAATTTGAAGTTAGAATCATAAGCCCATTACCTATTAAAGTCCCCCTCCATAATAGTGTACAAAATTAGTGTCAATCAAATTGTTTTGGCATCCACTTGATGTTTTTCCACCCAATCACAAACAACTATTTTCTTTAGGGAAGACACAAATTCCCCCACCATGGGCAAAAATAGTATGATAATAATTGTAAATATATTGTTATTGTATTAATTAATGTTGAGTTAAAGTTAAAAAAAATAGTCATGAAGGTTGAGAAGATTTAAAATGATTAATTAGAAATAAGAGCATACAAAATATCATTGCAAACGAGATACTCATATTATGTACAAACAAATATCAATAAAAATATGTTTTGTAGAAGAATTTATTTTATCCGTGTAATGTTTTAATAATTTCAACTTTCTACTATTACATACTCGAGTATTATATCAATTAACATGAAAATTAAAGAAGTAAAATCTACTTAAAAGTTATTTTATTATAATGTAAATGTATTTAAGAGTTATTTTTTTATTTATCTAAAAGTTATTTTGATTTCTTCTACACCTATTCAATTTTTTTTTAATTTAAATTTTTTATTTAATAATCCAATAACAATAATAAATAGCAAGTAAAAAATATGTAAAATAATTTACAATAAATAAATGATATAAGTAAGGCAATATATTTTTAGTAAATCTAAGTAATTAAAAATAACTCTTTAATTAAAAATAAAGTAAAAAATATTAAATAATATTTTAATAGTCTTTAAAAAATAAAATCATTAATTTTTTATATAAGTATATTTATTTTATTTTTCACTTTGAGAACCATTTTTATTTATTTAAAATTCTATTTACAATAATGAATTAAACAAGACTAATTATAATAATATATTTATAAAAATAAATACTATCAAATATTTTATTTTATTTATTATACTGAATGATTTTAAAATAGCTTGAAATAATTTTAATTTTATACATATTATTATTAAATTTAACTACTTAATTATTTAATACTAAACATTGGGATAAAGATATTGACTTTCGCCATCACAAGTGTGCATTGTATTAGAAGCGGTGCAAGATGGTTGAATAAATCTCAGCCGTCATTTCTTGACCGTGGATGAGATTTCTTTTAGTTTAATTTATTCTTAATAATTTTTAATGTTAAAAAAATATTGAGTTTTTATTGTAAGTTTTAGTAAATTTATATTTATATTAAATATTTTTATTACAATTATTTTAATATACATTTTAAATTAAATTACATAAAATTTATTAAAATTAAATCAAATCAAATTAATATTATTTATATTTAATTACAAATTAATTTTTTACCTTTTCATTTTATTTTTTAAGTTTAATCTTGTAATTTTTAATATAAAAGTTAAAATTTTAGTTTTAACAGTTTTAATATAGTTTATTTTTATTTTATTTTATTTTATTTTAATATAGTTTATTTTTAGTTTATTTTTAGTTTATTTTAGTTTAATGTTAATATTGTTTGCAATATATTAATTATATTTTTTAGTACATTTTTTTACAATTTTAATTCTAATTTTTAATTATTTATTCTCAATAAGTTTATTATTTAGTATTTTTAAAAATCATTTGTTTAAAATGGATATTTTAATTTTGCATTTCCTTTATAGTATGATTTAACTTTGAAATTTATTTTACATATTTATTTATGTTTATGAAATTACAAATTATAATTAAAAGTTATTAGAAATAATTTAATTTATAATTATTCATGTTATTAAATTTTAATTATTGTAGAATAATTATATTTTAAATTTTTATTCTAATTTATATAATAAAATAAATTTCAAACTTAAAATCTAAATTAAACGTTATTGAGAGAGAGAGAGACTAACTTTTGATTAGTCGCTTCATACCAACAATCCAAGGATTACATGTGTCCCTAGGGAGTTATGCTCAGGGTAGCATGTTATTTGATTAAGGATATGATAATTCACCTTTCAAACCTCTTTAGTGTACCCATTGCACACTTAAGGAAGATAGAGAAGATATAAAGAGGCAAAGGGAGAGAGAGAGAGAGAGAGAGAGAGAGAGAGAGCAAAGATAAAAGCATATGGATATAGAGAGGGAGAGAGATATACATAAAGAGAAAAGAGAGATAAATAAAGAGATGGAGAGATAGAGAGGGATACAAAGACATATAGAGAGATAGAAAGAGAGATAGAGATATAGAGGAATAAATAAGGAGAGAGAGAAAGATAAAGATAGTATGAGAGAGAGAGAGAGAATATAAGAGACATAGATAGATATAAAGTACCATAGGGGGAGAGATAAAGAGATAGATAAAGAGAAATAGGAGACAAAGATATATAGAAGTAGAGAGAGGGGGAGATAAATAGGGACAGTAAAGGAGTAAGGTAGAGAGATAGGGAGAGAGAGGAAGAGAGAATGGAAGAAAAATATAAAGAGAAATTGAGAGATAATGAGAAACATAGAGATTGAGAGGGAGACATAGATAGAAAGAGTCTCTCTCTCTTTCTCTTTCTCTTCCCATCTTTATAGATATATCTCCTTATCTCTACCTCTCTTTATATATAACTTCCTATCTCTATCTTTCTATCCTTCCAACACCCCCTCTCTCATTCTCTCCCTCTTCCCTTTCCTCTCTCCTTCCATCTCTCTCTTTCTCTCACTTCCCCCTCCATCTTTCCCACTATCTATCTCTCTATCTCTCCCTCTTTCTAGATCTCTCTCCCTATTGCTTCCTCTTTCTATATCTCTAATTTACCTTTATCCTCTCTCCATTTCTCTCCCTCTCTCCCTATGTATATCCCTCTCTATCTCTATCTTCATATCTCTCTCTCTCACACACACATACACACTCCATTTCTCCCTCGTCTTTATCTCTATCTCTCCCCCTCTCTATTTATCTCTTCATCTCTTTATCACTTGTTTTTATCACAGGTTATCTCTCACTCTCTCCTTCTCTACATATTTCTCTTTCTACCTCTCTATATTTATCACTTATATATTTATCTTTCTATCTCTCCATCCCCCTCTCATTGTCTCCCTCTTAATATCTCTATTTCTCCCTCTCCATCTCTCTCTCAACCCCTCTAGATATCTTTCCTAAGTTATATCTATCTCTATCTCTCCTCCTTTCTATCCCTGTCTCTCCCCCTCTCTCCCTCTCTCTCCCTCTCTATTACTCCCTCTTCTATGTCTATTTCCTTGTTTCTCCTCTCTCTATTTCTCTACCTCCCTCTCCTTCCCTCTCTATCTATTTATACAAATCTCCCTATCTATCTCTCTCCATATATCTTTCTCACTCATACACACACACACACTCCAGATTCCTCCCTCACTATATCTATCTCTATCTCTCTCTATCTCTCTCTCTCTCTCTCTCTCTCTCTCTATCTATACCTCTCTCTTCATTACTTTTCTTCGTCATTCCTTATTTCTCTCTCACTCTCTCCCCCTCTATCTCTATCTCCCTTAATGTTCAAAAGACAATAGAGCACTTTGTTCAGTTAAAAAACCTCAAGAGATGTCTCATGGAATACTAGATTGAAAAATGAGTGCAAAATTGGCTTGTTGAAGCATGGTGCTTTGGATGACCACACCAATCTTTACAGAGATCCCCAGATCATGTCTCAAATATAAGCCAATCACCACGTAGTCGAAAGACTAGATGGTCAACACAAAACTTACGTAGAAAAATGAAAATATGGGGACGCATTACGTTGGAAACCCCTTCAATGGAAGACAATGGTGGGTGACAATTAAAGGACAAAATCAATGATATTAACTCGGTCATGTTAGTTGTAGATAATGGAATATTTTTTGTGAGCCGGTTGCTGCAAGGATAATCCTCCTTCGATCCTTGGGCGTAATCTCAGACCCTTCAAGAGTCGAAGAGGTTTGTTTGTGTGACATTACTGAAAGTATTGACTTCATTGTGAATGATATGATTTCGTTAAGAGCAAGTCGATGGGTAAGGCATAAGTGATTTTTAGAGACATGTAAGCTCACCCTGGTTCGAGAAAGCCAGAATGACTAGATATGGCAATGCGAATTGTTGATAGTCCTTGTGGAAATGTAAGCAACAACAGTGGTCTAAGAATAAGCTTATATTGCATACATGGATTTAGAAGAATCTTGAATCACTTGATCCTACAAAATTATAGAGGTTCTTATATACTTCTAGAACTAGCAAACGCACCTTGGGGTGCAATAGGTACGCCAAAGACAATATAGAGTAATTTGGTTGTTAAAATTGTTTATTTGAAAATGGGAAGACCAATTGACAACCATAAATGACAATCGAAGCAAAATATATTAAATCTATAGCAAAACACAAATCTTTCTAAAAATGGGAAAATACACAATTCAGAAACCTTAAAAAATGCAATAAAATAAATATACACCAAGAAAACAGAAAATAAAGCCTATGCATTGAATAAGTTGGGAGTAGTACACAGCGGTAAAATCCACAATCGAAATGTTGCGCACTGAAATTTGTGCAGCTTGAAAATTAACTTTAAAAGCCCTTCCAATATCTGCAACTTGACAATAAAAGCGTATGTAAACTCTTTGAAGATGCTCAATCAGACAAAATAACTCACATGTAGAGATAAGACAAGCTTCACTGAAGAAAATTAGTTAAATACAGAGCTGGGCAATTAGATCTTCTACAGTCTGCTCATATTTTTCATAGTCAATAATGTAGTGCAAGGAAAATGCCTAAATGATAGTGTGTATTGAGTAATTGTTAATCCATTCCACAATGGAAACGTTGCGCAAAGAAATTTGTGCAGCTTGAAAATTAACTTTAAAAGCCCTTCCAATATCTGCAACTTGACATTAAAAGCATATGTAAACTCTTTGAAGATGCTCAATCAGACAAAATAACTCACATGTAGAGATAGGACAAGCTTCACTAAAGAAAAATTAGTTAAATACAGAGCTGGGCAATTAGATCTTCTACAGTCTGCTCATATTTTTCGTAGTCAATAATGCAGTGCAAGGAAAATGCCTAAATGATAGTGTGTATTAACTTGTTAATCCATTTAACAACAGAGTTTTTGAAGGTGATGATTTTTGCAGACATCATGCAGTACAATCAAAGTTGTATGAGATTTGATTTGGCTGAGCATTTGAGCCTTTGCTGGAAGTACATATGGGCATCTTCAACATTTTGAAAATCAGCTCTGTGGTACAATGCTTTCCATAAAGTGATTTGTAACAAGACAAAAAAAAATGAAATCAGTTAGTGTAGCAACCTATTGTATACTGGATAATAAAAGTATACAAAAAATGAAGTCGCAAGGTTTGACAAATAAATAAAACTATGAAAGATGCTGGATAATAAAAATTAGTTTAAAAAAATTTGATGCATAACAAGTAATATTCGCCAATGAAGATTAAAATAGAAGGTTGAAAAGATAATATTGGGCACATAATTACCTCCTCATTGTAATTAGCTTCAGCGCCCAACATGCCAACAATAGACCAGTACAGAATGCTGCAAAACCGAGCAAGACATGCATAAATATCCAGTGTAAGAAACACACAATATATTGTGTAAGTTCTTATTGTAGCATTAACAAGTAGCAGTAAAGATCTAACAAGAAATGGACTATATAAATCAATACATGCGAAACAAGCAAGGAATCTAGGTTATGAGGAATGTATAACACAAGTTTAAAGATTAGTTGAATGAGAGTACAATATATAGGTGAAAGAAGATTTGTAAATAAGTAATGTTTTACCGCTGTGAACATAATTGACAGGGGAGTACTCCATTGTAAACAATAGCTTCAGTAGAAGATGCTGGAAGACCACTTGTATGTTGATTGAGCAGTTGTTGGAGAAGAAATCTGTGTTGAATGTAATATGCTTGTGTTTATATACTTTGTGTTGAAAGGGTTGATCGCGCCTACAATTCAAATGTGGTAAGCGAAAGGACTAAGCAATAATCAATGAAAGAGAAAGGACTAAGTAATAAGATAACGTACCTATTACGTTTTTATTCAGTGAAAAGAAGTTGAGCAGCTCATTTGGTTGATGCCGATAGTGCTGAGAATCGAGCTTCCTCACTGATCCTGCGTGCAACATAAGGGCTTTGTTGCATGGGTGTGTATCTATCAAATGTGAATGCAGGGTGGATACGAAGGCCGGAGAGTTGAGTCACTCTTGAAATTGCTGTGAACGTCAAGCCCTACCGGTTGATGTTGCCAATGTCAATGGTGGCCATATCAAGTATAAGCCCCTGTGATTTGTGGATGGTTAAGGCCCATGCCATTTTAAGTGGAATTTGGTGCCGTCCACCACGACTCATCGGTGTAATAGGGACATCTTTTGGATTGTTTGTATCCCAGGCAGGGCCAATGTAATTCTTGAATCAAACAACAACAAATAAAGGGAGTTGGGATGGTTTTTCGCTCTCCTTGTACACTATTTTTGTTACTATGATAAGAGCTCCATTAACAAGGCCAATATCAGTCCATAGATTACAAGATAGCATAACCTTTTGGTTGACACATAGTAGAATCTTTTATTGGAGTTGCTCATCATCTGGATTTGAGTTGAAAGAGTTCCCTATTTGCTCTGCAGTGGCTACGGCAACGGGCTGTGCTAGAGACAACATCATGTGCTTATTGTGGAGTGAGACTTTATTATTGGTTGCATAAAGATGTATGGATGATAAGAAAGCAATTTGTTTTGTAGATGTTAGTATCGAGCTTGACCTTGACATTAGCAGTTGCCAATCTGCAATAGTAGGCTCAGCCTTTCTTAAATTGCACAAGAGCTCACGAAATAGAAGTTGAGTTGGATCGTCTCCTACTTGGTGAAATATTTTGTTCAGTGTAAATACTATTTGAAAGCTCTGCCATAGGGTCCCCCCGTAGGAAGTAAAAGAGTACATAGGAATGTCTTTGACCAGCGGTAGCTGGTCGAGGTCTCCAAAGAGCAAGATTGAGCGGCCTCCAAAGGGGTTGTGGTTGTGTGCCGGGAAAGCTTCGTGCAAGCAATAGTTAATGCGCTCAAGCAACCTGGGGCCGATGAAGCTCATTTCATCTATTAAAATGTAGCAAACAAAGTGCATTCTCTCTTGGAAGCTTGTTAGTGTCTGGCCTTGCAAGGGAGCCATCTCTTTGATGGGTATGCGAAGTGCGGAATGAATTGTTGATGCTCCAATGTTGAATGTTGCAATGCCTGTTGGTGCGAGAAGTAATAGTGATGTTTTCCTATTTGGAGCGGAACAATTGAGTGCAAACCTGATTTGTTTAATTAGGTGTGACTTTCCAATTTCTACAGTGCCTTGAACTATTATTTTGAGTGGTGATTGGTAAGTGGTGGAGGATAGGTGTGACAACACTAAATCCAATGTTTTCTTTTGTTCCAATGAAAGGTCGTGTTGGGTATTTAGATAGGGCGGTTGGGCAACTTGATATGTTGTGCGGTTTGAGTCTACGAAGCTGGATGCTACATTGAGTTCTATTGGATCCATGGAATGAGTATTCCAGTCATGGTTAAGGTCTATTTCACGGTTACCTAGCATGTCAAGCGCATCCAAGTGGAGTGGATGGCTTGGGTGTACACTTGACAACACTTGCCATTCGGATTGGCTGCAATGATGTGGGGGTTCTGCATCGCTTGAAGGAGAGTCGAGGTCTGTATTGGAGGTCGTATCTGGTAGAATTCGCCGCACATGCCATGAATGGTAAGTGCATGCCATCCTCTCCCACTGTGCCACTATTTGAGTTGTGGACAAACCAAGATCAACTATAATGTTATGAAAAGGTTTGTAGAGAACTAGTTCAATCCAACAGAAGTTGTGGAAACTCGAGTCATCCTTTGGAGGAATGCTTGTGAAACGGGGGGAGACTCGAACAATTGCTTGAGAAGAACGTTCTTTCCAATGGTTCGTTTTACGGGATGTTTTGAAGCTCCACTTTTGAGTGACTTCAATCAATGGCAATGCCTCCAAACAAATAGGACATGCCATGTATGCATCAATGTAGTTTGTGTGTGCTAATGCAAATGTGGCTGAGAGTGAAACGCGTTGATAGTTTTGTTTTACATTTAGAGAAACAAACATTTGACTACAAAAGCAAAGCGGGAGTTTTAGTAAAAGGTGGCAACTTTCTTGGGCACTTATATCATGATCAACAAGGTTGTCAACAAGCATTTTCCTAAAAGCAATTGGTGTTGGCTTGTTAGGATCATAAGTTGTCGAAATACGGGAAAGTATTGCATGATATGTTTCGGATTTGGTTTCTACTTTAGCTGCATACTTTGCTATATATTTGAGCACTGCATCTATTGAGAGAACGGGCTAGCAATCTACATTTGCGCGCCAAATAGAGAGGATAGTGGGGTTGTGAAGATTCACTCGGTCATCATTACGAGCAGGGGTGTGCTTTGGCTGGCCACTCTCATTTGAGAGGGCTGAAATATCTTGCATGGTCCAAGGGGCTTTGTAGCGGCATTCAACTATAGATCCTTTTGTCCACAAACATGTTTGTAAGGTACGTGTATGGCATTGAACGCAGTTGAGCAGTTCGTTGTAGTCATGTGAACAGGTGGACAACATAATCATTCTTGTGTCCATTAAGCAAGGGTTGTCAAAGGTAGACCGTGGATTTCTTTCATTTGAGCTTTGGTGGGGACGCGGGTTCCAAGCAAAGACATACTTGTCAATGTAGTCCATTGCATTTTGTACTGATGCAAGATTATTCCATTGTAGTTTCGAAATATCAGGTGCGTCTTTGAGCCAAAGGAAACTGTGGACATGTGCAAAGCCACGGTGTTGCCATTCATACCTGGACAGAGGAGATGTTATTAAGCAAATGATGTACAAAAGAAGTATAAATGATGTTGGAAGTATGCTTCAGTGTAAAAGTAGTCATTTGTGCAGAGAATCTTCTCTAGTACCTCCTCACAAAATGCAGTAAATCTGTGATGCATGTAAATTGTAGCGAGGTGTGGGTTTTGCACTATATTTTGGATCCTCCACCGAGCAGCTGTAGTAGGATTTGTTGGTGCGGGGGACATCATGGCATTGTGCAAGTCTAGCCATTTAGTATCTGCTGCATTGACGGTGAAGAATAGAGTTGGACAACCAACCTAGATAACCATGTCAAATAGTTCCCCCCTACGGTGAGTCCAAATGGGACATGTACCATAGATTTTTGAGCCAAACCGCATAACCTAGTCTGCAAGGTGTTCATCAAGGAGGTCCTTGAGTTTGTGGCGCAAGTCAAGTATTGTTGTTGACAATCTACTTTCTAAGTGTTTCTTAACGAATACAGAAGTTGTGGCCTGGCTACGGTGGCACATAAGAATATTAAAGATTAAGTATCTAATCCGTGGGTGTTGGTCAAACCTATTATCATGGTATCTAAGAAGATGGAGAGCATATTCATCTAGCTTGACCTCTTTCATAGTTTGTTGGTTGAATGCAGCTCTGCTCTTTGGAAACAATGTCGGAAATGCCATAACAAACAATCCTTTAGTGGTGTATTCATTGAGGGACGTAAGAGAAACTGGTGGCCAATCAATTGTAGGGGGCGGGAATCCTTCCCCTAACTGCAACAACACTCGCAATTCTTGAACTTTTGTGCATGCAGGGGGCTGGTTTGCCACAAATGATGTTGTTGCTTGCAAATTATCTTGCAATTGTTCTTCGGTTGTATTATCTATTTCCATGAAACTAACATCAAGGAAGTCTAAAGTTGAGGTTGTTTCATTTAGAAGGTCAAGGAGGCAATAGGCAAGCATAAGAGGGGGGCCTCATCTAATTGGACATCTTTGTAGTAAGGGTATTACAAATCTTAAATTGCAAAGCCTCATGAACATGTGCTCTACAAACATAGAAACTATATTGTTGGGAATCAACATTTTTTTTGTTTACTATGAGTATATCCAAGTCATGTATATGACATGGCAAGTAATTTGCAATTACTGTAATATCTTGAGAAAAACAAATAGTGTGGCCACTGTATTTTAGCTGTCCCCCTTTTGCATAAGTAACTTGGAGGATAGGGCTAACTCTTGATATGAGCATCTCCTCGATCTAAAATAGGTGTTGTAAACAAGCAGGCTACTCTCCAGGGTCCATGTTGTTCCACTTTGAGAAGCGATTGCCATTTTTTTCTAAAATGCATCTTGAACAAGCACTACTACCATTTAGTAGCTTAGTTTTTATTCCCGGATATCGTTCCATGCATACTTGGCATGTTGAAATGTTTGATAGGTTGTCCAACTTTGCATGGAAGGAATTCCTAGTGATGTAATAGTTTGCAAGAAATAGTGGAGGATGGTGGTTTTGGGAGGCTGAACTGGGGTGTAATGTAGACTGCATTTGGGGTGTGGGTGGCTGCAAAGGGGAGGGGTTGTTCGAAAGGCAAGGTGGGGATGTGGAGGAGCTTGCAAGGTGATTGTGATGGTTTTCTCTTCTTCATCTATTAATAGACTCCTTATTTGCCTGGTACCTTAAACGTTGCAAATGATTACGACGATATCGCTGTGCTTCCATACTTTTAGTTGGGGTTTCCATGATAGGGGTTGCTGAGGAATAGAGCAATGCAATATTAATTTGCAGTACAATTCTTGAAAATGGAGAAAGAAGTTGTAAAAGTTAGGTGTGTAAAAGCAAGAAGTCATATTTTATTAGAATACATTGCATGTAAAATCAAGAAATCATATTTTGAAACAGGTGCACAAGATAACTTTGTGGTATGAAAAAAGGATTTGTATACATTTTATTTATAATTGTACAAACACATGGTTACAATTGGTGATATTGACAACAACAAAAGTTGTACAATTTAAGCAAAGACTATATAGTCTTGTGGAAAGCAAGAGGTACTTGCAAACTTTAAACAGGTTTTTTCGTTGTAATTACAAAGCTTTGTATTTCTTTCCCAGCAAATGAATTCATTGTGATGGCCACTTCAAAGAAAAAAATGGCGTCTAAGAACTTGATCCAACACGTGTTTAGCAGCATCAAGATCCACCAGAAGTAGTTGAAAATTTTCAGTTGATACACCAAACAAGCCATTTGTAGGTCCTTCGAATGCAATGGCTTTAAGAAGAGCACCTGGTCCATCCTCCAAATCCACTTTAACCATGTAGCTAAAATCACAACCAGGGAGATCACTAGAACACTTTGGGCAATGAAAGCTATTGGGGCTCTTTTGTACAACCTTCTTCTTACATTTCTTATTGCCCACCATGAGGACAAGAGAGGTAATTAAAGTTGTCCAAGTGGACTTTTGATATGCTTGCTTTTACACAAACATTTCTTTTTTCAGGAGAGTTTGTATTAGTGATCAATGCAATGTCAACTGGATTTGAAAACTTGTTGGAAGAAAGATGATCTATTGAGAGGGAAATGAAAGGTGTGTCATTCCCTATAGTGGCATACCAGTCATGCAATGTTGAAGCTTCTAACAATTTTGGATTTATTACAATTGTAGTTGCAAATATAGTATAAAGAGCTTTTCCACGCTAGGAGGTTATACGTCCAAATTTGATCAAAATAATTGGAGAGGTTGGTAGAAGAGGCAAATCAGATAATTCTTTTCCTTCAAATTCACAATGACGACCCCAAAGTGTAACATCAATGGTCAAACATGACATGTCTGTGATTGTTGCAGTACACTTGATTGTTTCGGTTCCATCTCTCTTACGAATGGTTGATGCAAGGGAGATAGATAAAAGTATGCCAAGAACATCAACAAGGGAATTAATAGGCAGTGACAATAGGGAATCAATGCTCTTGATATGCAAGCTATCCATGGGGATTGTAGAGTCTACACATGGTGAAGGAGTTATAGTTGATGATTTTTGTAGGAAAATTTCAAATGGGTTCGTTGAGCTGCAGTATTTTTTATTAGCAACTTGTATGCGACCATTAGAGATAATGTATAGACCATTAGAGTGCACCACATTGTAGAACTCATCAACAAGTTCATTGAAGCATGTGACATGAATTTTGGAGCCTGCTTTGTCAATGAGGTCAAAGCCAAAAATTTTCCTTCTTGGTCAGCCTTGTGAAACTCATGGATTGGAGTCTTTGTTAATGCTCTACCCTCAATGGACCAATGCTTATAGTATGGGGTCAAAGTTTTGATGGGGAGTATTTCAGAAGGGGCTATGGTTGGTTGTTGGGTAGAGCTTACATCTTGGTGTAAAGCAACTGGGGCCTATGAGCTAGCAGATGGCAAACAACATGTAGCCTGCAGAAGAGGAGTTGGAGTGCCAACAAGCGGTGCTTTATTTGAGACCATTTCAAGATTGTTGATAATTATAGCCCTACAATCAAACGTCGTAAATGATTTACAAAAAGCAAATCAATGAATGAGAGTACTATTCAAAAATAGAGTATTAATGGACATACGTGTATTTGTCGAACACCTTGGATGTATATTCTTTAAGGCAGACAATAGACCCAGTGACCATTGCTTCTTCAACAACAAGATTGTTGAATTGGCTGGGAAGCAAAGTTGGATGGGTGTGGACACCATCAGAGAGTCGAGCCCGGTATTTAACATTTGTTGAATGAGCCTGTTGTATAGTGTCTATGGATGTAACCTGTAGTGTAGGCTCAAGATCAAACATGCTTGAAAGAAATCCTTCAATGGCATTTGGAGTTAGAGTTTCCATTTGGGAGGTGAGAGCAAGTTCAAGTGTTGTGCCTGCAGGCAAGTTGTGAGTGTTAGAATTGGCTATTATGACATGTAAAATAAAGGTGTTTCTTAACTATACGATTGTTGTTAATGGGGAAAACCACAATTGAAAGGTAAAGAAGGGAACCATACACTTCATAGTGTACGGCCACATTGTTTATGTAGATGTTTATCAAACCAATGGTTTGTGAAAGACGTAAATTTGATGCAAGCTATATAGTATAACACTTTGTTGGAGTTTTGTATTTGAAAACAATATTTATTGACATATTAGGTGTTTAGTTTTTAAGATTTTAAAATACCTACAACTTTCATATGGAAACAAGCATCTAAGTATTTAGTAAAGTTTAATTTGAAAGAATGAAAATTGGAAAAACACCATTTATTTTCATGGTGAGCAAATATATTTATAATATCGAAGCTCTTCTCGGAAAAGAAAATACATGGAAAATTTGTTGCTTTATCTTGTTTGTAACAGTATTAGAGTCGACTATAGAAGTCTATCTTGTTTCTTTACATTGGAGCCATAAGTAGGCATACTATAGGCACAACAAAAAAGTGCATATTATAGTCGACTATAGAAGACTATCTTGTTTCTTTACATTGGAGCCATAAGTAGGCATAGCATAGGCACAACAAAAAAGACTTATAATGAACTACAAGCTATCAAGGTAAATCTGGAACGCAGCGATTATTATGGGTGTTGCAGCAGTATTATAGTGTTGATCATATTTAAGCTCCCTTAGGAAATTGCACAAACCCTCTAGTTTTGTGCAGCTGGATTGGTAAGTTGAAACTGAGGCCTGAAGCATCTCGACATCCAATTCTTCGATAGGACTTGTTGTCTGACACATAGTTTGCAGACTTTGCGGACTTGCCGCGGACTCGAGAGTCCATGGCCTAGCCAAGTCAACTCGCCACGAACTCGGGAGTTGAGTCCAGGAGAGTCCTAGGTCGAGACTCCCGAGTCCTGAGCTCAGACTCGGGAGTCCCGACCTAGGACTCTCCTGCGTGGCTGAGTCTTAAAATGGGTTAAAAACCCATGTTTCTTTATTAAAAAAAAATCATTTTAACACTCTCAATTGTGAAAAACAGGTCTGCAAATTGATTTGGGGTTGATTGAAGCAAGGAGAACGAACTAAAAAGATCAAAATAGAGCCAAGTAAGTGATCTAACAATTCTTTTTTTTGTTTTCTTGCATTCAAAATCAAGAAAAATAAGGCGAAATGCTACCAATTTTTTTTCTATTTTCCTTAATAGCCTAATTCTTACTATTTCTAGCTTGGTTTTGCATTCTTTTTCTTTTGCAAATGTTTGAAACTTTGAATCACATTTATTTGCTACTTTTTTAGCAAACCTTGCCATGTTACTATGGCGGCAACAAAAGGAAATATGAAATCATATGGTGCATCATTGATCGGAGATGGACACACCAACTCCACCAGCCGATTCATGCCTTTGCCTACTTCTTGAATCCGAAGTTCTACTTCTCGGACACATTTAAGGCGGATGACGAGGTCATGGAAGGTCTTGTCATGTGCATTGATAGGATGTTGCTTGATCGTGAGCTGAGAGATAAAGTGCTTGATGAGTTGGAGGTGAGATTTGTTACATCTTATTTATGAATTTGCAATGTTGAGCCTTGACTATCTATGAATTTTCTATATTTGATTTACTTTTTCTTTTATCTATTCAAGGTCTACAAGGGTGCAAAGGGGAGACTCTTTTCCTCCCAGCAAGCAATTGAAAGGAGAGGAAAACAACAACCAGGTAAAAAATGAAATTAGAAACTTGATTCTTACATATAGATTGTTTACTTTATTCTTATTTCTTAATACTTATATTTTTTAAACATGTTTTTGTAGATCTATGGTGGGAGAACTATGGTGCTAGCACACCAAATCTTCAAAAGCTAGCCATACGTGTCTTGTCACAGCCATGCAGCGCTTCTGGGTGTGAACGGAATTGGAGTTTATTTGAGAACATTCACACAAAGAAGAGGAATAGGTTGACTCAGCAGCGCCTAAATGATTTAGTTTTTGTTTGGTACAACCTTCGCCTTCGAACTAGAAAGGTGGAGGGTGTTTCACACGAGTCCATCGACTTGGATGACATTGATCCATATGGTGAATGGACTATTGATGAACAAAATGATGAGGCTGATGTCTTCCTTATTGATGAGGATCTTGCTGAATTAGAGAGAGCAGCAGCAGAAGAAGAAGAAGCAGCAAGATTGGATGCCATGGAGGACGATGAAGACACATTCGAATATCATGTTTCCCCTTCTCGATCTCCTAGTCCTCGTTTGGCTACTATAGCACGGGCACCTTCTAGTTCTAGGCCTCCAAAATTGAGTACCATTGGGAGGGGAAAGAGGAAGATGTAGATTACACGTGGTTGTTAATGTTTTCCTCTTTTTGACATGATTATATGTAAACATTTATAAACTTATGATGTTGTTATACATTGAAACTATGAGTATTTGATGACTATGAATGATGAAATTTCAATTATTGAGTGTTTGATGATCATATATGACATGTGTAATCTTTGAAAATTTATGAGTGTTTGATAATCAAATTAGGCTCTCATGTTCTCTAAAATTCTAAATGCATTAATTTGTTCTTGTTTTTTTGTAAAACTACAGTTTTTTTTTTTTCCGAGTCCTAGCCGAGTCTTTTCTCGAGTCCATGCCGAGTCCCGAGTTTGAGTCATATTTTGGGCTG
>VDFB02047230.1:3139576-3318191 GCA_007258455.2 Sequoia sempervirens | reverse complement strand
AACAAAAGAAAAGTTTAATTTCTACCATAAGAGATGCTATCCAAGTTGAGAAGTCTTCCCAAGCCCTTCCTTCCATCTTTCCTTCATCCACCCTTCTTCTCTTTCTCCCTCCAACTTGATTTTTCCTCCTCAATGAAAACTAAAAGGAACTAAAGAACCATCCAAAAGGAAAAATCCCTTTCTCCACTCAAGGAGAAAGAATATATAGAAGGATAAAAGGAACTAATTTTACTTAACCACTTAACTACCCAACCAACTCTAATTTTCTTCATTTTTGAAAAGTGGGTAAATAGAGTGGGTTCTAAACTTTATTTAAGTGGTTTTATAAGATAAAATGATCCCTAACCTATAATTCCATCACCTAGGGGACTTTTTAAACAATAAAAACCACATAAGAACTCTATAAATCATAAAATAAGTAAACATATTAAAGGATAACTCAAGGGATTAATAAAATAACTCTTACCTATACACACAACCCCTATGAAACATAAAAAAAGCATCAAAAAAATAAATTACATGTCCTTGACAAGATCATAAATTCACAAGGGTAAGATAATATAAGTAGCTATGTGACCCCAATCAACATTGGCTAAATTCACATGTTTACTCAACTGAAAAAGTGTCAGTACAACAAATGAACAATAATAGTTGAAGCAACTATCACATGTAAAGTATCATTTCAAGAATAATATTCAACTAGAAAATCTAATCTAATCATATAAACAAGTAACAATATGAAATTTGCATTCCTAACATCCACTTACATAACACCTAATAAAAATCAAGTAATAATTAATCATCCAACACATTAGCACAATATCAACACCTCTAGCGACAACCTTTTGAAAACCATCTTATAATTGATACTAACATAAGTAAATAATATATCAAATGTCATCTCCATAACAACACCTACTCACACATCCATATTACGTAATCACCTTGTAATACTTCCACCCAATGGAAATAAAACAATAATCTCAACATCCCCTAACACATAATACAATCCATCCATTAAACATAATAATACTATCACTAACCATAAATAACCTATAACCCATCATAACTAAACATCTCGATCAACCCATACTTACATAATAAATCAAGGAACTCATCTAGTTATCACAGCAAAATCACAACAACCATTATTTTGATAGAATTAGTTAGTTAACCATATCATAAAAATATGAACATTATTGATGTATAGGAACAATCATCATTCATAAACTCATGTATAATATTTAACTTAGAAGCACATAAAATATTGGACGAGAACTATCAAACACATAGACTCAATAAGATCACCAAAAGGTGGGGTCTTACAAACCCAAGACCATTGTGAAAATGCCAAAGTTAAAGTTAGAGAAAAAATAATGGCTCAACTTATGTATTTTAAAATTCTCCATTATTATGGACCTCCTTGAACACCTAAGTTTCTTATCAAGAAGACAAAGACTACTATAGAAAAAAATGAACAATTAGCACAAATTTATAAGTATAGAACAAGGATTTGACCCCTTGTTTCATATAAGAATCCATTGGTTATTTTCTAAGATGAATAAGCACGCATGTTTTAGTAGAAATGTTATCATGAGAATAATAAATCTAATTTGTTTGATATTAGGGGTAAATATGGGTTTTTGAACACACAAAAAGCAAGAAACAAGATTCTACAAGAAATAGATTACCTAAAATATTAACCACAAGCAAAACCCAATAACAAAATTAAAACATAGTGACAGTAGAGAGAATTAACTAGAGGACATAATTTTTAAGTTTTTTTTACATTATATTCCTCTTTGAGGAATCTTAGTTGTTCCTCCATGACGTCGCTATTCACATTAATAACCTCTTTTTAATTGTCACTTTTTTGGATCAAGTTCTTTTACTTGGACCATTACCATTCACCTGAGCTTTTCTCTTGAGCATGTAATCATGTAGCATGGTGATGCTAACTGTACACACCTAAAATTGACACCTCATCATTACCTGACTATTTCTTCTATAATTAATTGAATACAACCCATATTATTCAATTAATTATCTCATTCCCATCCCTTTATTAATTAAATAATATTTTATTATTTAATTTCTAAAACCATTATTCATCACTATTCACCTACGTCTATTTCTAGTGTTAATCATTTAATCATCAAGTCCTCCTATAGTACATCTTAGGTAAATAAATCCAATTATTTATTTGTCTAAGTCCCCCATCCTTTTCTCAATAATTAAATAAATATTTTATTTCCCTATTTTCCTCTACTTTTTATTAAGTGGGCTAATCCACTTAATCCCCTAATCCCCCTAAAGAGGTTGGAGAAGATTGAAGGCAAACAAAAGAAGATAAAAGAAATACAAAGCGTAATACCTTCACTTATAATATTTGCTTCTCTCCTTGATGAGTAGAAATGGAGTGCACCCTTATTCCATTTGATTTTCTCTTTGACATGATATATGGATTGCTCAATGTTCTAGCATAACTTTGATATGATTTGATAATGATAATGATAGTGATAAGCTTGATAGTCTTGATACGATCAAAATGATAGCATGTAGGTATGATAGCTTGATAAGTGACTTGATGAAGGATGCATTCAAGATGTACAAGAGCAATAGGAGCCTTGATGAAGGATGGAAGCCTCTAGATATAGAGTCTTAAAGAGGAAAAACCAATGTCTAGAAATGATTTATTATGATAGGATCTAGGTTTAGGATTGAGATAAGGACAAAAATCCTTATAGCAATTGTGAGGATTAAGAGGTTAAATGAGATGAGTGGATAAGATGAAAATTTAATTTGACTTTTAGCTAGGTTGTCTAGGTTCAATAAATCTAGACAAGGAGTTAGTTAGACATGTGAAGGGGACATTTATCCATGAGGATAAATTTAGATTATGATCCATGTGAACAAGATGGAGGGACAAGATTAGATGGACAAGGATAGAGGATAAAAGGTAATTAATCAAATAAATAAAGTATTTATTTAATTAATGGGATCATGGCGAAGGGATAATAATTAAATAAATGATGATCATTAACTTGTGATTTGGTTTATTGGTTGGGGAAAAGCAGGATGGCACTAAGTTTCTCTTGGGCGCTACTGCAAGTGAACGACTTGTAGCAGGTTGTGGCCTGCACGGCCCCTTCCTCTCTTGCATGCATGATTTTATTTATTTTAGCGGTTGTGGGTGTTGGTTCAATTCATGGGTGGGGTCTTTCTTGAGTGTTTTAGGGTGGGGGAGCTTTGGTTATCGGGGGTTTTGTCTTCTATGAGGCATGGTTCTTTTTTTCGTTTCCTTTATTCTATTTTGGTTGCTTGGAGCTAGAATCTACTCCTAAGAGTTCATACTTAATGTCTTTTTTGATGTGGTTATGGGGATTGATTTCTCCCCATCTAACCATGAAGAGGATACAAAGTTTATGGGTAATGCTTCAACTGGTGTTGGGTCTTCTCAGGAATGTATTTCTCAAATTCCAAAGGTGAATGTTTGTCTACTCAAGAGTGAAACTCACTCAGTTTTGGTTATCTAATCAAAGTCTATTATGGAGGATGTAGATAATTGGAGGAATTGTGCTTTAATTTGTAAGTTAATGGGAATCAGAGTATCTCTCTCATTTCTTGAATCATGGGCTCATTGGACTTGGAACCTAGAGGGAGACATGGAGGTAATGCAAGCTGTGAATGGTTATTTTATGGTGGTATTTTCTTTCCTAATAGACTGAAATAAAGCATTTGAAGGGGGTCCCTTCTTCTACAACTAGGTGGGATTATTTATTAAACCTTGGCACATGGGTTTTAATTCAACTAAGGAACTTTCATCAAGGGTTCCAATCTTGGTGCAGCTTCCTTGGCTCTCGATTTAGTTCTAGAGGAATGACATCTTGCACATGATTGCTTTGTTATCATGCAATCTGTTGGATCCTTCACAAAAAACTCTAGAGAAGAAGGTTCTCTCCTTGGATCATATTTGTGTGGAGATTGATCTAAATAACCATCTATCAGATACTTTGGAACTTCAAGTTGGGTCTACTTCACGGATTCAACAATTGGACTATGAGACTTTTCCCTTCAGGTGTTGAATCTACCATGCATATGGTCACCTACAACGTAAATTTCCTAAACTTAATATTCTAGTTTCTAGTGGTAGGGCTCCAACTAAGATGCCTCCTCACTCTACACCAATGAGAGATAAAGGGAAAACCCCTATGCCTAAAGGAGAAATAGATAAGGAGGATTTTGTTTCAATGAAGTCTCGTAATAAGGGAAGAGGCAAAAAAAAACCCTTATGAATAGGCAAGATGTTACCTGTTTTAATCATTTTGAGGCCCTAGAAGACTTGGAACAACATATGGATGTCCTCAATAAGGGTAAAAATGTCAGTTCTCTCTTGGAGGAGGGGCAGTTGGCCTATCACAAGGAAAAGAGCGATAATTTTTAGAGGAGATGGGTACTAAGTCTTTATTGGTTCTGATCTTATTCTAGAGGCTCCTGCTTTGCTAGGTATTCTAATGGTAACGGAGGTGGATGTTGGACCAACCATGGTTTGTTTGAATTCACAACTTGGGGTGGTGTTTCAGGATCCTAGTAAGGGAAACAAGGGCTCACCTACATTGGGCTTGCACTAGAAGAATTTCAAGAAGGGGAACTCATAGAAGGCTTCCAAGGTTGGGAGGAAGAAAGACCAGGATAAGATCAAGCTAATGGGGGAGAATTTGGTGGAGTCAGAATTAGTCAAACCTCTTGACTCCCATTTTATAACCTCCAAAAATGATAGTTCTCTCTTGGAATGTAAGGGGTTTGAACAACATCCCTCGATAAAAGGTTGTTCAGGAAATGATCAAGGCTTATTCTCCTGATGTTATGTTGAAACTAAGTTATCTGTGAATGGTATCACTAAGGTAACCCCCAAGCTTTGGTGGCATGGCCAGTGTTAGTGCTTAGGGGCTTTGGGTAGTGTTGGTGGGATTGCATGTCTTTGGGATAAGCGTAAGGTCTTTCCTCTATGGTGGATTGTGGGTAGGCATTCCTTAACCATAGTTGCTTCAAGTTTTGAATCTAGAGAGATCTTGTTGCTCTCTAATTCCTACACTCCAAATGATTTGGCTGGTAAGCTCCACCTATGGGATCATATAAGGTATTTGTGATCCTTAGCTCCTCTGTTTCCCTAGGTTGTGGCCGAGGATTTTAATTCTATTCTAAGTCTTGATGAAAAGTTGGGTGGTCTAGATCGTCTGGAGTCTTCTTCGTCTATATTTAGAGATAATATATCACTACTGAATTCAATTGATATTAAGCCTCTCAATGGTTTGTTCACCTGGAGTAATAGGAGTAAGGTGGATTTTATCTATGAGAGGCTTGACAGGTTCTTGGTTTCTAGTTTTTGGTTAGGCAGCCAGTGGATCTCCAATTCAGATATTCTTGATTGAAGGGGCTCAGATCATTAGCCTATAAAATTTTATGCACTTGGTAGGGGAAATGCTAAAAATCCCTCCATCATCATCTTCATCATTATCATCATCTTCCACAGCCGTTGAAGGGACCTTTCAAACAATGACAGATCTTGATCCACTAGAGAAGGGTACTTTTGAGTTCCCCATAACTGATCAAGCCATAACTACTATGCTGAAAAATATTCCACCATCAACATTACCAATATTTATGGCTTGGTAATGGATGACCCAGATACTTTCCTCTTTGAGTTTGATGTCTTGTGCAGAAGTTATGATTACACTTCTGATGCCCACCAACTTAAACTCTTCACATCCACTCTTAAGGATTTTGCCCTTACATTGGGGCACCATGAAGACAAAGTTCTTGGAAAAATACAAGGACTATTGAAGAGGATTAGACAGAAGAAGAGATGAAATTATCTCAATGTCTCAAAAAGAGGATGAGCCACTAGAGGACTATGTGGAAAGAATTCAATTTTCTTTGAAGAAGAGCCCACAACATAAACTGTTAGAGGAATCCCTTAAACTTGTATTTTTAAGGGGAGTTAATGAAGAAAGTATGGATGCCCTCAACCTTATTGGGGGAGGAGACATTACTACTAGACCATTTTAAGACATCTGCAAAGTCTGTAGAAATTATTCCAGGTCTCTTTTTAGGAAGGCAAGAGGGGAGAGGTCATCCATCACAAGTAAGTCCTCTAATGGGGTTTCTAAAGTTGAAATCAACAATTTATTGTCCAACATGAAATAGGATATAATCAATCATCTAGCAACATAGTTGGAAACCCTCCACATCAAAAAGAAGCAGGAGGAAGCAGAATCCATGCTCACTGAGCACTGTCCTGACTATAGGCAGAGGAAAGCCAATTGTAAGTGCAAGCGAGTGGCTAGTATCTAGCAGGAAAGGATTGAGAAACCAAATTTCCTGTAAATGGAAGATGATGATGGATAAATTTTCTACATAGCACAAAGGAGGCCTTGGTAGCAAAAACAAGGTATGCCACCAGACCCCTTTCTTTTAATCCATCTTTTCCTGTAAGAAATCAAAACTTTTATGCTTGGAATACCCAGCCCTAGCAAGCAAATCAAAACCAGTGGCAGAATTCTCAACCATGGCCACAAGCCTAGTCAAATTGGAACCAGCAGCCAAATCCATGGCAACAACAAAACTTTCAAGGTTCCAACTACAATCCAAAATGGCCAACCCAACAGAATCAATGGCAACCTCAGTGGCAGAAATGCCAACAATGGCAGCAAAATATGAATTACTAGTAGCCTATGCTACCTCCTCCTCCACCTCAACAACAAGCTCTAATGCCTCCATCAAATCCTCAGTATCAGCCACCTAAACCATCTCAAATACCTACCCAACCTGCACCTAACCCTAACACTAAGCCTATTCAACAGGCTTATACTAATGAAGTTGTTGAATACCCCACATATGGGGTAGAGGTGAGTGATCTTCATCTCAGATTATGGAAGTAGTTTGCAGGACCTTCATCTCCTAGAATTATAGAATTAGATGATGAACCTGCAAAGGAATTCTCAGATAACCCACCTTTGAAATCCTAGTCCAATCAAGGGCTCCAACCCACATCACATCTGAAGCCTCCATTCCCTAAACATTTGGCTATCCAACAACAACATACACAAGTTGAAACAGACCTTTTGGGCCAGTTGAAGGATGTTAGCATTAAAATCCCTTTAATCCAAGCTATCAAAGATATTCCCATGTATACTAAGACTATTAGGGATCTTTGCCTTAAGAATCTAGGAAGGAAGAGAAAAGACCCACAAATAGTTCATGTTTTGGGTAATCTTGCTTATATAATGCTTGGAAATATAACTGACCCCAAATATACAAATCCTGGCAATCCAGGAGTGGATGTCAAAATCAATGGAACTCTTATTAAAAATACTTTGATAGACCTAGGTGATGTAATTGATGTGATGACCAAGGAAACCATAAAGCTACTATAGTTATCCAACCTTAGGCCTACTCAGACAGTCTTACAATTAGCTGATAGGTCTACAGTTAAGCCTAAAGGAGTTATTGAGGACCTAGTCATTGCATTAGATTCCTGGGATTACCCTGTTGACTTGATAGTTTTTCAACCCAAAGTTAATCTTGTTGGTTATCCATTGATCTTAGGTCGACCTTGGTTAGCCACAACCAATGCCTTCATAGGTTGTACATCAGGCAAAATGATCATATCCAACATAATTGTAACCAAGAATCTAGTACTTTATCCACTGGATCAGCCACATCAAGACCTTGGGCAGACCATTTGGCCAACCCTAGATGATGAGGAAAGCTATTCATTGCAAACCTCAATGACCATAGAGCGTAGTCCTTTGCTAGATATTCAAGATGAGGATAAATTGATAGCTCATATCATACAAAATGACTGTGGTAGGCACCCATAGTAGCAGGGTTGTTTATCCTATTTGCAAGATCCTTTGGAAAGCATAATACCTACCAATTGCTCACAAGAAGTATCCCAAATAATCCATACTTTGTTACCCCAGCAATACTTGTTAATAATACCCAGCGTTGATCTATCCTATGTACAAAACATGTCTATGCAATTGGAGGTCAAGCCTGGAAAGATGTTGAATGTTAATAGTCCATTGACTGACGAACACCAAAAATCTTTGCATACTGTGCTACAGGCACATGCAACAAATTTTGCATGGGATTATAGTGATATGAAAGGCATTGATCCTACCTTATGCATGCACAAGATTTACATCAATGATGGCTACAGACCCATAAGGCAACCACAAAGACGTATGAATCTAACCCTTAGAGAAATTGTAAAATTTGAACTACAAAAGCTTTTGAATGCAGGATTCATATATCCTATCTCAGATAGTGAATGGGTTTCACCATTAGTCATAGTACCTAAAAAGGGTGGTAAATGGAGAGTTTGTGTTGAGTACAGGGAACTCAATACTGCTACCAGGAAAAATCATTTTCCATTGCCATTCATTGACCAAGGTTTAGATTCTTTGGCAAGGAAGAAATAATTCTCCTTTCTTGATGGTTTTAGTGGTTACAACCAAATCAAGATTGCCCCTGAAGATCAGGACAAAACCGCATTTACTTGTCCCTGGGGTACCTATGCATACTTTGTTTTACCTTTTGGTTTGTGCAATGCTCCAGCCACATTTCAAAGAGTAGTGCTTAGTATATTTTCTAATATTGCACATGATAAGATGGAGATTTATGTGGATGATTTCACTACATATGGTGAAGCATTTGATCAAGCTTTTCAAAATCTAGAAATAGTCTTGAAAAGATGCACTGAAAACAATTTATCATTGAGCAATGAGAAATGTTTTATGATGATGACAAAAGGCATTGTCTTGGGACATTTCATTTCTAGTGCAAGGATACAAGTTGACCCTAAGAAGATTGAGATCATATCTACTCTACCTATTCCTCATAAACAAAAGGATGTGAGAAGATTTCTTGGACATGCAGGTTATTATAGAAGATTCATCCAAGATTGTAGTAAAATGGTTGCACCTTTGTTTACTTTGTTGACAAAGGATATTGAATTTCAGTGGACTCCTGACTGTCAGCAATCCTTTAACAAGTTAAAGACAACCTTGACTAATGCACCAGTTTTGAGAGGTCTAAATTGGACATTGCCATTTCACATTCACACTGATGCATCAAATTTTGCAATTGGAGTTGTCCTGGGGCAAAAAGAAGGAAATAAGGAATATGCCATATATTATATCAAGAAAAACCTATAGGGAGCAAAATTGAACTACACTGTGATAGAGAAAGAAATGCTTGTAGTTGTCTACACCATTAACAAGTTTAGACATTATATTACAAGTTATCAAGTATTCATACACACATATCATACAACAATTAGATACTTGATGAATAAGCTAGTAGTAGGTGGATGACTTGTAAGGTGGTTGTTGCTGCTGCAAGAATTTGATATAACCATAGTTGATAAACTAGGAAAAGCTAATGTGGTTTCTGATTTTTTGTCCAAACTGGCCACAACATCTGATGATGGAGTAGTTGATGATTCTTTCCTTAATGAACATTTATTTGGTTTAAATATTCATAATCCATGGTATGCTAATATAGCTAACTACTTGGTCACAGGGTAGGTTCCAACTTACTTCTCTCCTAGAGAGAAAAGACAGTTAGTTCATAAATGCTTTCCCTATTATTGGATTTTTGGATTCTTATTCTACACTTGTCCAAACAACATTATGCAAATATGTATCATGGAGGATGAAGTGTTTGAAATATTGAAAGCCTGCCATGATAAACCTTGTGGTGTACATTTTGTAGCTAAGAGGACAACTTTTAAAATCTTGAAAATAGGATATTATTGGCCAAATCTTCATAAAGATTTTGTTAAGTATACTGGAAGTTGTGACAAATTCTAGAGAATGGGAAGACCTACTAGAAGTGATGATATTCCAATGGAACCTCAAATAGCCTTAGCTCCTTTTGACAAATGGGGGCTAGATTTTGTTGGCCCTATCTCACCCACTTCAAATAACAAAGAATATATACTAGTATGTACTGATTACTTAACCAAATGGGTAGAAGTAAAGGCATTACAGTTTGCCAGAGATGACAATGTTGCCAAATTCCTATATGAGGAAATCTTCACTAGGTATGGTGTTCCTAAGGAGATAGTGACTGATCAAGGGCCACAATTCACATCAGACCTCATAGCTCAGCTGGTTAAGGAATATCAGATAAGGCATAAGAAATCTACCCCATATCATCCTTAGGAAAATGGACAAGTTAAGGTCACCAACAAGGATATTGAGAACATACTGACAAAAATAGTACAACTTCATAGGAGAGATTGGGTACCTAGATTGCCAAAAGTTGTTTGAGCATACATAACTACCTGGAAGACAACTACATGGTTTACCCCTTATGAGTTGGTTTATGGAAAAACAACAATGTTACCCATTGAGTTTGAATACAAAACCCTACGTACGATAATTGACCTAGGGATGGACTTAACAAAATCTTAGAAAGAAAGGTTACAACCTTTAAATGCCCTAGATGAAATTAGACTACAAGCATTGCACCATACAGAGGTTATCTAGAAACAAAGAATTAAATGGCATGACTAATACATAAAGACTAAAGAATTTGTTGTAGGTGATTGGGCACTTCTATATGATTCTAGGTATAAATCTTTTCCAAGAAAATTACAGTCACGATGGCTAGGACCTTATGAGATCAAGCAGGTACTTCCTAATGGTGCAATTCAACTGTAGACCATTGATGAGGTCAAATTCTCCCTTCTGATTAATGGACATAGACTTAAACTGTACAAGAAACCACTTGAGCATGATGATTTCATCCTATATCTGATGGATGAATATGGTTTACACAGTTCAGTTGATTCATGATTTGGGACGCAAGATGATGTTCCCACATGAAGTGACTTACCCACCATGTCTAGTAGTATAGAGGTCGAGTTACACAACTCCACCTATGAGATTACCCAGGCCTAATTTTCTATGCTTTAAATCACATGCACACACTACATAATATCTGTAATGACAATGTTATCACTTCAGCAGGACCTGTACTTTTGACTTCTCGGGACCCGATCACACGGGACCTAACATTTATATTTCAATCGGGCCCTGTGCTTCGTGTACTTGTAGCAATACTCATTGCATGCATGCTACACTTACTTGGCAAATTCAAATTTTTTTCCCATGAATTATTCTATTGCACACATGTGTCCTTTACTCTCCAATAAAGTGCATGTCGATGGTACAACCGCCACTTTTCATCAACTCCTATGCAATCAATACAAATCACATCACATGTATGTCGCACTATGTGCCTTATTCACTTCATTACTACACCGAGTATTACTTTCCATTTCACACGTATAAAAGGTAACTTCATGTAATTAAATCTAGCTTTCTTTTCAAATCCATTATTATTTATTGTTTAAACTATGCATGTGAATTTCATCACCATTTCTTTTCATCATTATCCTATCACCCTAACCCAGTTTCGCATGAAGTGCGGTCACTTCACTTTAAGTTGGGGGGAGGAGTATCATTGTTAATAACTTTTGCTATCAATTTTTTTTATTTTTCCACCTAAGTTTGTCAGGCTACATTAATACCATCCTTTTAAAACTAGAAAAACTTCTTTGTATTTCTAATAAGTGTGATTTCTTCCCTGAGAAGAGCTAAGGAATAGAATTTGAATGCTTTATTGAACTAAGATAGAAGGATTATGAGTATTGGGTACAAAGAATACATTTGGAGAAGCAACTGATTGAGGGTTTTTAGGTGGTGAAGTTGAATTTACAGAATTTGAACTTCTTGAGGTTACAAGAATTGACAAAATAATGGGAGGTGATGTAATTCGTAGAGAACCATCTGCTCACAAATAAATATTAGAGGATACGATGATTATACCTCTATTCTTTTGTGGGAAATGTATTGCTTATATTATCAAATACCTTACTTGTGATGGTTGCCATAATCTGTTGCATACTGTTCATTTAAGTTGTTGAACCATTTACTCCATGATCAATTTGTCAATGTACCCAATTTTCTATACAACATGCTGAAAAGAATGGCCTCTGAATATCAGAGGAGGCAAGCTGATACTACATTGTCTCACCATTATCTGATAACCCTACTAGTTAAGAGGAGTTTAAGAATTCAACATCCCCAAGTTGATTGGGAAGCTTTTAAAAATTGCAAAGAAATTACTGAATTGCTTGAGGCACCCGAAGCAGATGATGAACCCTTACTTGAGTCTGAACCAGAAGATGACTTGGGGCATGATGGGCTTGAAAGAGAAGATTCCCATGTTACACCAATAGCTTCACCTACCCACAACCAAAGTGAGACCAAGAAACATGATATGCCAACTATGGAAATAGAGGAACCCTCGTCCTCCAAAACCCTAGAGCTAGAGGAAGTACTACATCAACATCCTCAAAAGGAAAAAGGAAGAGGAGAGGAGTTGTTAAGCAAGAGAATGTTGTGAGGGAGGAGGACAAAGGTAGAAAAAAGAGGAGTAAAAGGGGGAAGGAGAGTAAAGTTACACAAGAAACTACTACTCCCCGCCGCTTAGGAAGGATAAGAAGACAAAAACTTGAGAAGAAGGACCTGGAGGATCTGTTTATGAAAGGAAAGGTCGAGGAACAACAACATCATATTCCAATGATGATTGATATAGACCCAGATAGGGAAAGAGTTGACCCTGACAGTGTTCATACTGAAAATGTTGATGTACTTGCTAGGAGGAAAAGATATATATCATCATCTTCCTTCGATTCTGACTCAAAGGATGCTTTCATTGCCAAGAAAACCAGAAGGAAAGTTTCCAGTGACTCTCTTAAGGAAATTTTTTATGCCATGGGTAATATCAGTGACAGTTTGAATTTCAAAGAAGAAAAGTTGTTAGAGGATAGAAATATAAGAAAGGAACTTCAAGAAGCCCTTGTCAGGTTAAAGCAATTGGAAGAACAAGTACAAGGGTATGAGAAAAAATACAAGGAAAAAGAAATGAGAATCAAGGAGATGGAAGAAAAAGTACAAACCTATGGCCATGGAAATAAATTGGATGTATTGGCACAGATGGCCGAAGGTAAAATGGGGATTGAAACTAATTTGAATCTACAACCCCCTATTGCAAAAACACCAGCCTACCATACTACTTTGTCTTTGGGCTTTGAATTGATGAAAATTAATGTTACCTAATTTTCACCCTCAGGCTCAATCAGGCAGGATAATTAGGTGTTAGATCTTCAAAGGCCAAATGGAGCATTTGGCCTAGGGCCAAAGTCATGAATCTAATGCTAGGTCATAGGGAACTCAGTGAAGAAGCCTACCTTGTTCAGGTTCAGCATGAAAATCTTCTAAGGACAGAGTCGCCAAGACCCCAAGAGTGTCACAGCGATCACAGGTCTTCTGCATTCTTCATTCGGTAAGATGGTTCTATTGTTTTGGCGACCATGGAGGCTTCTATCAGCATATGTCTTAGCTGTCAGGGTTGCATCTTACCGATCTCAACATGTCTCCCTAACTATGTATATGGTGGTTCATTGGCAGAGCTAGGCGATATCGGCATTATGTCTCAGCGAGGTTTTCTTGTCTCGCTGACTGGAGGAACAGAGTGCATCGTATCGGCATGAGTTCACTTTTGTCTCATCAATCGGTGGCAGAAGGATGTGCTCATCGGTGTAGGTTGGGGCGATTGCTATAAGGTCTCGGCGAGTGACCTTTGGTCTTGCCGATGGGAAAATAATGAAGGATCCTTGTCGGCGTAACAATTGCCTTGTCTCGGTGACTTTGAATGCATGAGGCCTTTTGGTGTAGCAAACGCAGTCTATGTGAGGTCTCCCCGACAGATGGAAGCTACAACGACACACTTGGGATAGGTAGACTCATCGGTGGGAGATACATTATGTCTTAGTGACCCGAGAGTAGTTGAGGTCTTTCTGAATAACAGGGTGCATTCTATATGATGTCTTGCCGATAGTGGAACGTCACAGCGATGGAAAACGGATGGACTTGTCGACAAGATAAAGCATGGGTCTCGGTGAAATATTTTGCTGAGATGAGGAGGTTATGCCGACACCAAGGGAAAGCAACCGCATCACCAGGCAGGATGGAGGCTATCGCCATAAGGTCTGGCCGACAGGAAAAATCTCCCCGACGCAAAAGAGAAAGGGACCTCGGCAAGACTAAGGGCATTCGCCGAGATGTCTCGGCGACTATAAGACGTCTCCCTAAAGCGAGGGGCCTTCAGCATAAAATTTGGAGTTCGAGAGGACCTCTTCTCGACCGGCGGGAGTCTCAGCGAAGGAAAAGAAGAGCTCGGACAAAATGAGGGTGGGGTCGGCAGGATGTCTTGCCGACCAAGCAAGCTTTCTTCGAACTCAAGGTGAACTTTCGGCAAAGCAAGGAGACTTCGATATAGAGTCTCAGTGAATGGAGTATGTCTCGGCGACAAAGGGAGATGTCGATATGGCAGAAGACGCTCGATATGAAGTTTGGCCGACAAGCCAAGGTCCTAATGAAAGAAGAGCATCAACAAAATGATAGCCTTGCTAAGATGTCTTCCCGACTCGATAGTGTCTTGCTGAAGGAGTTTGAGCCCGAAGGAGAAAAGCAAGCTCGGGGTAAATTAAATGAGCTCGCCATAAGCTCTCAGCGATAGCTCCATGTTATGCCAATAGCTTCAGGAGGGAATAATCGCATCGGTGAGACACTTCCAGTGTCTCGTCGAGATGTGATTTTGATCAAAGGAGTTTTGACCGATCAAAGAGGCTACGTGGAATTTACTCAACCAATCAGAGAGATTTGAGGGTAAACCATGACTGTCTAAAGAATGTCAACAGGATAACAAGCGACGTGTATTTGTTGCAAGCTTAGGGCATTCAAGATGCAGCTGAAGTAGCTAAACAAGACACGATGGATCAATGAATGTGGTAGCTGTGAAATATCAGAGGGCTTCTATGAGGGTAGCTCTTCACCGACACACACAGTGGGGACACGCAGGCTTCAACAGTAATTTCAATCAAAAAGATCTGAAGATTGATCTTTCTGGGCCCGATATTTTGTAAGCCCTAAGGGGGTCGTCATAGTCTGTATATAAGGCAATTTTTTCCTTTTTTGTAGTTAGTTCGGGTTATGCATTCAAGGGAGTTAGTGATTTTTTTATCAATCCTTCCTCAATTAATTTATGTTTCTGTAACTCAACTAGAATCCTGAATATAACATAGAGTTTACCTGGGAAGTTTGTGTTCGCGTTTGTATTAATTCTCATTTCTGTATCTTTCCTTTGAACATGCAAGTCTTTAACTATGTTTTATAATTCTGTATTCATATCTTAGAGCTGTGAAATTAATCTTTCCTTCCTAAGATGTGTATGTAGATCAAACCTGTTAGTACTAAAGCATTAAATCTGAAAGAGGTTGTTCTGAGAATAGCAATCAGGATTTCAAGTGTATGTTCTTCCTATGTTCATTTAATGATTTCTCAAACAGTTTGGTGTATCACCCTAGTGTAGTCCTTTAATTTATGTACTCCTTATCCCTTTCCCTTCAAAGAATTAGTAGTCTAGGTGATACCAAAGGAAGTTGGCCTTCTCCGGAGGTTCATTTCAATTATAGGTAACCCACAGCCTTGAGATGATCCCATGTTGCTCTAGAAAGCTCAGTTTTACAAACTTTGCGCAGGGTGCAATTCTAGGTGACAACAGCTTCTGGCATGCCCGGTGGGACTGTCGAACAGATAGTTTGGAAATTATATGTTTATTACTGGTTTTTGATATGCAGCCACTAAATTACAGGCCTTTCAGAGGCAAAATATCAGCATATCATGGCGACTCCAACTTCATAATAACTGGTTCCAGCAGCCCAAGTGTCTACAATTAATAAGGTTTGATCTTCAGGCTTGTTTTACTTCATGTCTTATCTCTGCAATGATTAGTTATCAGCCATACTATACAGAACAACCTATTATTTTTATGTCAAAAGACCCGGTATTAGCAGGTTACCAATATTTCCATCATGTTTTCCACCCCCCATCCCTGCTCAGTCTCAATATCAACCAACCTATGATCAAAATCAACCCCAAGAAGAGGTCTTTGATGCCAACCAACATGATTATCTGCATAGTCAGCCTCAAGAACACCCCTATCAGAATATAATGGACCTGCTCCAACAGTTTGACCGTGTGTTGTGGGCTCTGAGCCAGAGGTTTGAACATATGCAGATTAATGATGTTAGTAGGGTGTTCTCCTACATGTATGGAATGTTGGTCAATGTCAAGAAGCAAAAAAGGCTTATTTCACAGCAACAGGAGTTGGGATGTCAGGTTGAAGAAGATCTTGAGGGAGAGATAGCAGCCGCAGAGGAACAAATGAAATTCTTATCTGCTCAGGTACAAGGTAGTCGGGCTTATTTAGATTATCAAGCACAAAGGTATGAAACATAGGCAACCCTTTCCATTCCTAGTTTCAGCCCACCTCCTTCTGTAATGTTGAATCATCCAATGAAGGAGGAGGCTTCCGAATATAGGTTTCTTAGCTTTAAACAAGAGAAGCCTTTCGAGCTCTTTAGTGAGCATGTCAATGAGTCTTCTACCTTCAGGATTCCAAATCTCAGTCACCTTTTGAGTTTCCTTCACCTATCATGCAACTCAAATCATGATACCAAAAGGAAGCCGACCTTCTTCGGAGGTTCATTTCAATTATAAGTAACCCACAACCTTGAGATGATCCCATGTTGCTCTAGAAAGCTCTGTTTTACAAACTTTGTGCAGGGTGCAATTCTAGGTGACAACAATTACTACTCAATTCAAGCAAGAAAAAGAAAACTGGGAAAAAGAAAAACAAATCTTGAATGAAACTAAGAATTTGGAATTGAAAAGACTAGAGGAGAAATTGATAGAGGTGGTTGATAGAGCTATCCAAATAATTGAATGTAGACCTCTTTCTAGAGTTTATAAATAGTTTTTAAAGGAGAAATTTCTTAGTTTTCAGTTCAATAAGTTTATTAATGACCAGTCTTTTGCTTTTAAAGATAAGAGATATAGTTTTCTCACTTTCTTTAGTAAAATAAATTTGGAGGAGCAAGACCAATTATGTGAATATTATTTGCATAACTATGTGATGGAAGAAGACATTGAGTGGAATCCTCTGATTTATGTTGGGGATTTGCAAGTGAGAGATCTTGTGTCTTACTTCAGAAATGAGCAGCTTTTTGGGGAGTTAATGGAGAAGTATGAAGAAAAGGAGAAGACAATGACACTGCAGATTAGAAAGGAAGCAATGAATCCTGACATAGTTGTTTCTCAATGGTTGAGACTCCTTCCTCATAGGGGGCCAGGGAAAACAATTATAGACTTAAGACTCGTGGATTATAGAAGGATTCAACAGTTGGTAGTGACCACTGTTCAAAATTTCCTAGTATATTTAAGGAATAGATGGGACAGTCTAACTCCAGAGTTGTAGAGGAAGGAGCCTCACTCCCTCTATAATTTTATGAGCATGTTTGAGAGGTTACGCAAGTACATTAACCTCTCAGGAGTAAGGGGAGTGGAGTGACTTCCATTGACCTACCACCCTCCTATCCTACTTCACCCAATTCCACATTAGACTGGGCAGATTACTAATGAGGATAGGGATGTAGAATTGGACAAGATGAACATACTTGCATGCTACAATGGTTTCTACCTCAAACATGGGCAGGGAGTCAATACAGTCATGGATCTCAGGTAGATTTATCTATTTTATAATCTTCTCCCCTAGGTGATCTAGTTTGATATTTTTGCTTGAGGACAAGCAAAATGACAATTTGAGGGGAATGATGATTTTGGTTAGTAATATTTTTTTATTGCTTTTTATATACTTTTAAGACACTTTACATATGTTTTTGAAGTATCTCTTAGACAATAACTCCATAGTATGCTATCCTATTATGCATACCATGCCACCTTGAACCCATTTTGTGGAAATGAAATATGGTGAAATAATTCATATAATTGCATGGATTAAATATGAATATATATGTATGTGAATGGATGTTGTGGTTTAATTATGGTAGTTAGCTATATATGTGTGTTGGATGGATTAATCTATTTTGCAACTTAGCACGTGGTAGAAAGGAGGGAGTATTTGTAGCAAGTACCAAGTAGCAGAGCAGGGGATTAATGAGTTTGAGCTAATCAAAGTGAAGGGAACAGTCTGACTCTAGAGTTGTAGAGGACAAGCAAAATGACAAGTTGAGGGGAATGATGATTTTGGTTAGTAATATTGGCAGTGACCACTGTTCAAAATTTCCTAGTATATGTAAGGAATAGATGGGACAGTCTGACTCCAGAGTTGTAGAGGAAGGAGCCTCACTCCCTCTACAATTTTATGAGCATGTTTGAGAGGTTATGCAAGTACATTGAACTCTCAGGAGTAAGGGGAGTGGAGTGGCTTCCATTGACCTACCACCCTCCTATCCTACTTCATCCAATTCCACATTAGACTGGGCGGATTACTGATGAGGATAGGGATGTAGAATTGAACAAGATGAACAGACTTGCATGCTACAATGGTTTCTACCTCAAACATGGGCAGGGAGTCAATACAGTCATGGATCTCAGGTAGATTGCTCTATTTTATAATCTTCTCCCCTAGGTGATCTAGTTTGATATTTTTGCTTGAGGACAAGCAAAATGACAAGTTGAGGGGAATGATGATTTTGGTTAGTAATATTTTTTTATTGCTTTTTACATACTTTTAAGACACTTTACATATGTTTTTGAAGTATCTCTTAGACAATAACTCCATAGTATGCTATCCTATTATGCATACCATGCCACCTTGAACCCATTTTGTGGAAATGAATTATGGTGAAATCATTCATATAATTGCATGGATTAAATATGAATATATATTTATGTGAATGGATGTTGTGCTTTAATTATGGTAGTTAGCTATATATGTGTGTTGGATGGATTAATCTATTTTGCAACTTAGCACGTGGTAGAAAGGAGGGAGTATTTGTAGCAAGTACCAAGTAGCAGAGCAGGGGATTAATGAGTTCGAGCTAATCAAAGTGAAGGGAACTATGGAGCTGAATGTGGTCATTATAGAAGAAATAAATGTTGGAAGATATCTATTCTTGAATGTTGGACGGTTATCCATGTGTTTCACATGCAAGCTATCCTTATCTAAATAGGTCTCTTTTCTAGTTAGATGAATAATTCAAATCATTATTCCACCTCCTCGTATCTAGGAGTGAGATTTATGATTGTTGTTAGTTAGTTAGTTGGCAGTTCAAATAAGACTCTTCCCATTTTGTATAAAGTCGGGTGATGAGCTCATAGATTAGTTAGTTGATTTTGTTACAAATTTCCAGCAGTTAGTAGTTTTCCATCTTTTCAGTTATCCAAAGACATGTTGTTACAATGAAGTTATGAAATAAAATCTAAAGAAGGATTATGTCGGATATCTGGTGTTGTGCAATGAATGGTGTTGTATGATTCATGGATGTATGAGAATTTGAATTAGATCTTTTTTTTAGTTAAGTGAGGCAGTCTTCTGAGCTAGCCACTCAGGTATTGTTCATCACTTCATTTATCTTTCAGTTATTTATGTGTTTTCATTAACTATGTTTTCTTTATCTTACACGTACATTACAAGTAAATGGTTTATGGTTAGTTAAGTCATGAATTTTCATGAACAAAGATAGGACATTGTTCTCCAGAGATTAGGATTGATTGTTTTATCTTTTTAAATAGCTTCAAATTGATTTTGCATATGTAGATTTTTAGCAGTCACCTAAAACTTATGTTGCAGGTACCCGTAGCCACTATGTTTTGTAATTAGTTTCATTGTTTTTACAATTCTGTTAATTCCAACAGGGTAGACTAGTTTGAATAAGTTTGAGTAGAGTAGTTTAGGTTAGAACAAGCCCATGAAGACACATATAGTGGAGTACCATCATAAGTTTATGCACCTTGATTGATAATTTAATGTAGGCTTGCAATGTCAAGAGGACTGTTCAGCTTGGCATACCCCTGAATTGTGTAATATTTACCAAGTCCATAATACATTAGTTTTCCTCTACAAAGACCAAGGAATTTTCTCTTGAGGTGTTGGATTAATGATTAAAATATTTAAATACTCTCTTACAATAAACTATTTCCACTACACATTGTATCCCAATACTAGTATCACAAAATACCTATGTTGGAATGGACATGTCAGGCGATGCACATAATCAAAAAATAATTTACCATGTACTTATCAATTAAATATTTTTTTTTATGATGAGCCCTTATATATTATACACATTCATACATGGCAGTAGACCACACACACTAACAAAAAATAAAAAATGTTTAATTGATTGATTTTGAGTGCATTAAGGATGAAGGGGAGATAAAGAAAATATTAGACCAATGCCTTGATCTAGTTGGGCAACCGAGTCTCTATATTCACACAAAACATGTAACAACAACAAGCAAGGTGATGCATTGATCAATACACCACAAAAGACTAGGTTTTTTAAGAATGCATATGCAAATTGGACTCTACACATACATTCAAAAAACTACAAATAGTTGTAAAATATTAAGATATTCTACTTATTAATCCATAACCATCCACACAAATTTCTTTTATAATGTTGGAAGATACCTCACAGAGGATTTGAAATGATTTTACAGTCATCCAGCTGGCCAACTAAACAACACACATCCATAAATGAAAAACATACAAATGGAGACACTTAATGAAGGTTGATTCTTTCAATAATCAGATGATCTATAATGGTTGTACAAGTGTTATTATAAACTTTGGGACAAACCCAAATCATTATAGTTTAAAAATGTCTATACCTAGAGCTAGAAACTATGAAACTTTCAGTTTTGCTATGTGAGTTTTATATTATTTTCTATGCTCCTCTCCTGAAAATGTTATGCTTTGTCTCTCACCTTTAAGAAATAAATCCAAGGCAGATATACCATGGATAGGATCTCTACAAACTATTAGAAGGCTACACAAGGACAAAAGAAAACCCTAGTCATAGCCTCATCCCATGCCCAAGTGATATGTGGTCTCTACAAATGAATTTGATCACAAAGAGGTGTGAAAAGTGATATTTTGACATGCACCATGCCTCTCCATTGATGAGTCATGTGTGTGAGTGTAAAATGTAATAGAAAACACCTAGAAAAATTCCTGGCAATGGTGAGTTGAAGGTGTCATGAAACTCAAAAATTGTCTGTAGATGAGTAGTGAGGTATGGAAGAAATACAATCCCCTAAATATACACCAAAATAACATAAATGCAAATAGGAAAATTCCTATACCAATTTCCAACAGTTGTAGGAGTAGGCGAGCATTGATGGAAATAACTAAAACTGAGTTTCAATGATTTTAGACTATTGAAAAAATTCATCCTATCATCCCCTATAGAAAAATGAGCTTCATGTGGCTACAAGAATCTAACATAAATCAACTCATGTAGTGAAAACATGCTCAAGGAAGAAGTCGTGACCATCATTTTGTGGGAAACTATACTTGAAATTCCACTACAGAGTTTCAAGCCCCATCTTCCATTGTGGAGGTTCAATTGATATTGAAACATGTCCATTGAGCCACGAAAAACCCATAACATCTCGATGCACCCAAAAATCTAGCAAGGACATCACTTGAAAAAATTCTCCTCCTAAACAAACACATGGGAAGATGGCTTCCAAGGATGTAGCATGGAAGAGCAGCCTTGGGAATCACATCACATTATCACCCAATAGAAAAACTACTTGAAAATCACTTACAAAATTTTCGGCCCTAGGCAAATGAGTTCAAATGTAATTACAAACTCTGCAAAGGTCCTAATGTTTGGTTCACTTCCTAAAATCCGCATTTCCTTCCTCCTTTGCCATATATCCATTGTGAAAAATTCACTCCTATTTTCCTTGCATAGAAAATAGGCTCGTAAGTGCATCACAAGAAATTTCCCTCCATCCACCCATGTAAAAAATACCATTCTAATAGCCATGTTGAAAAACAACTGGCATGTGAACATGCAATAAAATCATGGGCAAGTGAACCTAACCATTTACAATATTTCCATTCATATGAGAAAGCTCGTTGATGACATCAACAATGTGACATCAACATGATATCATAAGTGGAGTTTGGGACCCTTGGATGAGATGATGACACCATGCCATCATCATGTATAGATGTGGGAAGTTGGACCCCATAAGCCTATCACTTGACTAAACTATTTTTTGAATTTTGAAGGATCATATGAGAAAAGGTCCTCCAAGTGCACCTACCAAAAAGTTATCTACATGTGCACAAACTAAGTTCAATTTGGATAGAAAAACTCACAAGTATAGATGAACCCGTTTGACTCGTCAATGTTTTGATGGACCTTGAGAGTCTGCATTGCAATAAATTGCTTGTTTTTCGTGAAAACCTGAATCAAATCATATTTGTAAGTGCCCATTAATTCCCTCTTCAAGATTCATGAGGTTTTACAATTCCATACCTGGTTGAATTTTTATTTTTGATGCAACACCATGGGAATCCTCTAGATGGCATGTGCCACACAAAATTGTCCTTGAAGAACTGGTTCATATGGAAGTATCCTTTTCACTCAGTCAAACCACCAAAACTTTAAGATGCTTGCAGAGAAAATGTGGCCGCAAAAACTTTATAGGTTTTTGACCTCCATCTACCTAAGGTGAAAAAACCCATCTGAACAGGATAAGATAAACATTTGGTTCAATAGCTAAAGCTTATGGACTAGTTTCCAAACACAGTTTTGCAAAAGCAAACATATGGAAAAATCCAGGCCAAGTGCACTCATAGATTCCATCCATCCAAACATAAAAATCTATCTTCAAACCAGATAAATGCACATGAAAAGTGAAGTTGACTTGGAAAAAGTTATAAACCTGATGATGTCAATACTACAAGAAGATGGGCCTCATCCACCTACAATAATGAACTTACTTGATTTTCATAACGCTTTTACAAGAAAACTATGCGCATGTAGATATGCAAAAAAATGGCTAACAACTGCACTTAGGGTGGTTTGGACAAAAAAGTATGCAATGGAAGATGGACCATGTTTTTTTGAATTGTGGAAAAATACAAGAGAAATGAATGAATAACATGAAAATGAAGTTCACTTGACCCAAAGAACCTTGGTGCGAAAAAAATCATCTAAATTGGACAAGGTAAAAGAAAATATTCTAACTACGCCTATTGTAGGAAAGATGATTCCATTTAGATGGCAGATGAAAAATTGCATGAGAATAACCTTTTCCCCTTAGTGAATTTCACAAAAATTTAGAAGACAACCTAACTTAATTTTTATGCCCGACTTGTTGGTGCAAAGAAAATCAACCCTATCAAATATCTTAGATTTGTTATAATTTTGGGAAAATTTGGCTAAGGCACAAAATGGGACTCATAATTTTGGAGTTCCAATAGGTAAAAAATAAATTGTTTTATTGATTTCAAAATATTGATCATCTGACTTGAGCTTGAGTGTAGGATTGCAAATTATTCCTAATTGTTCTTGCCTCTTTGCACTTTCTAACCTTGTAAATCATAACATCATTCGTGAATTATTGTTATGAGATGGGAACAAAATTCTTTATGATAGAGACCCATTCTCATTTACCAAAAATGGAAGTCAATTGAATAGGATGACCCAACACATTATCCATAATAAAAAATAAAATGGGGAAAGGGGATCTCCTTATGAAGTCCTCTGGAAGCTTCAAAGAGACCTCGGGGGGAACCATTCACAATCAAAAAATATTTCAGATTGGCTATAATACTAAAAATATAATCCAACTAATGTTTATTTAAACCAAAATCTTCCAAAACTTTTAAATAAAAATCTCTAATCTGGACCCTATCATAGGTCTTCTTAAAGTCAAGTTTCAAAATTATGCTAGTATTATACAATAATTACCCATCCAAAATAGATCTTCCAAGCACAAAACCATTTTGATATTCTACAAAAATATAAGGCAAGAGGAGTTTTAGTATATTAGCTATTACTTTGGCAATGATTTTGTAAATAGTATTACAAAGAGAGATAGGCTTGAAGCCTTCAAAGGAGTTGACAACTTCTTTTAGAATGAGTGTAATAAACATATTGTTAAGTTATTTCAATATCCTCCCTTTTCTCCCTTGATTATTCTACTATAAACCATACATCTTTATCAATCATATGCCAAAATTTATAAAAATAATCAAGAAACCATCAAGGCTAAGGGCCTTGTTAGGATGAAGCTGCATGAATGCTACTCCAATCTCTTCTTTAGACAAAGGACTAAGTAGGAGATTGTCTTGATCCTCCTTTATGAGGTTCAATATATTTCTAAAAATTAACTTTTGTTTTCCCAAATCTAACCCCTCACTATTGTTCAACAACTTTTGAAAATAAAGAACATATTCTTCTTTCATTGTTTTATCATCATCAACAAGTTCCCTGAATCTATTTTAATCATGTACACATGGTTCTAAAACCTTTGAAATTTAGTAGAATTGTGAAATAATTTGATATTCTTATCCCCATATTTTTACCAAATATCTCTAAAAATTTTCCTCCAAACAATTTCTTCCTTTGTCAAGAGCTCAAAATTTTCACCTAGCAGAGATTTTTCTTCCTTATAAGTCTCTCGATTCATACAATTGTAGATGATAACATTGTTGAGCTTTCTATTTTTTTCTCAAGTTGCTCCTTCTTAATAAAGATATCTATAAAATAAGTTTTGTTCTAGGATCTCAATTGTTCCTTCATGTATTTAAGTTTCACAAAGATAGTGAACATTTTTGTACCTTTTTGGAAAATATATAATGACCACTTCTCAATATTGGTGAGGAAATATGGATCTATTATCCACATATTCTCAAAATTAAAAGGGCATATCTCTAGTTTTTGTTCCTCCTTTAATTGAAGTTGAAGTAGATAATGGTCAAAACTCGAGATGGGAAAAATTTAAAATTCATACAATCTCAAAAAGAACCCCAATCCCCATACAAAGAAATGTATCCAATCTTTAAGCAATATTGTTGAACCCCTGTCTATGATTTGTCCAATTGTAACTTCCATTCTTGGGGGAATATCTTATAGATTTTTTTGGATAATAAAATCCATAAAATCCAACTGGGATAAGAAAAATTTAATTACCTTCCTTTGTTAAATCTTCATTATTCAGAATAACATTAAAGTCTCCCTAATAACAAAGAAAGAATTGGGAAAAATAATTTAAAATATAAGCTACTTTTGATCATACTTGATTTTTTTGAGTATACAAAGTAGGTCCATAAATGTTAATTAAAAATTATTACATATTAGAGATCAAACAAGTTAACTTTTTTTACTATCCAATTTGGAGAATTCCCTGTTAACTCCATATTAACATATTAACTTTACTGATTTGTTAGAGTAACTAGTCCCATTGAGGCCCCATTGGATTCCACAAAATAACTCCTTCCATATTTTCAATTTCAACTCCAAAATTTTAGCCTCTTTGATGTTAAGTTTTGTTTCCTAAATAAGAAATATATATCCAAATCTATTATACCCATATAACACTTAACTAAGCACTTTTATTAGGGGATTAAGGTCCTAGCATTCCAATAAATTATCTTCATTGCTCACTTGGAAGGGGAATTCCCTTTCAAGGCCTCAACGTCATATTTATTTTCATTAGGTTTGTTGATTTTACTAGTAGTTTGATAGGCCCCCCTTGTCTCCAAAGAGTTAATGTCATCTTATGCCACTTTTTCAACTAGGGGATCCTCTACTCACCCTATGCTTGTTTTCTATAGTGATAATTCCTCCTTCCTCATCTCCATTTCCCCCCAAAACAACTTCAACAATTGTGCCTAAAACAAACTTGCTAGGGGTTATTCTACTCCTTATTACCTTTTGAGATCCAAAAAAGAACTAAGATAGCATCAAAAGTATTAATGTCTGGAGAAAAAATTAACAATTTTGTAATAACTATATTAAATTCTTCTTCATTCAAATCCTTGCCCTTAATTTCTTAGACTTGAACCTAAGGAAGGGAGTTGCTATGCCCCTAACCCTATAGTGTGCATAGGTTATGAGTAGCCAACTTGTAACTACCTTAGCTCTTAATTAAGTCACATTATTATTATTATTATATTCTTATTTAGTTATTTAGGTTAACCTAGGGCTTACATGTTATCTAAGTCATCTTAGGTGATATTCTTGGCACAAGTTTGATATATATAAGAGGTAGAGGTTATTTATTATCATCATGTTGAGTATTGAGTTCTTCTTGAAGACTATTGGAGGTACCCCCCTCGAAGTGGATTAGGTGGTTTCCCCCTCAAATTGGCACATTATTTTCAAGTATCTACAAGATATAGTTTCTATTGTGCCACTTCAAGGGGGCAACCTCCTAATACACTTCGAGTGGGATACCTCTAATAGTCTTCAAGAAGAACTCAATACTCAACATGATGATAATAACTAACCTCTACCTCATTATACCACACTTATGCCAAGGATATCACCCAAGCCACATCTTAGATAACAACATATAGGCCCTAGGCTGACCTAAATAACTAAATACCAATATAATAATGATAATATGATTTAATTAAGAGTCAAGGTAGTCACAAGCTGCCTACTTGTAACCCAATACACACTATAGGGTTAGGGGCATAACAAGAGCTCTTAGAGGTTGTGGAATGATCCCAAGTGGGAATAAATATGGGTGATTCTTGAGATTTTATGCTACCCTTATATATTATGTCTTTTAGACTTTCAACCTCAATTTTCAACAACCAAGTCCTATCTTTAGCTTTGATTTTAATATTTGTAGTGATTTCTTCCACTACATTAAGATTAACACATATTTGTACCATACATAAATTATAAAGTCCTTGTGATCTACATTCTTATCAACCACCATGAGAGAACTCAAAATATTCATAATCCCCCTTAAAGTGGACTCATACCAATATTTTGATGGTGGGTTTTATAACCTAACCCACATTGGAGTGACAATGTGGTTTATTGGATCAAAATTCAAAATATAATCCTTAATATAAAAACCTACACCATTCATAACCCATCGACCACCACTTATAATCTCCTCCTTTCGATCATAGATTCGCATTCAATAAGAAAAAACCTTTGGGCAAGTTCTTGATTTTTACTTATGGTCCCTAGTTTTCTAAACACCAATTGGACATTTTTCCAAAGCATGCCACAAATTCACCCATTTCAAGAAAAAATATTTTTCTTTCAAATGTTGATTGATTTTTCTAAATTTGTTGCATCTTGCAACTGAAAAGTCCTTTTTCTTTTAACTTTTTTCCCCAAGGGATTTCTATTAGCTCTAGTTACAAAGCTTGGGAGGAAATGATCATGATGTTGATCATAGGGGGCTTCCAATTTCATTAGAATATGTGATTTTACATCAAAATCCTTTTTTCTTTTCTATTTTTAATTTTGTACCCTAGGAAGGGTTTTGGCAATAGGATTATCTTGTTAAATTAAGGTTGTTTAGGATTAATTCTTTTTTGACTTTGGAAACCTTCCCAACAATATTTGAGAAAAATTGTGAATTTCCCTAGACAAATTGAAAGGAGGATACTTCCTCTAATCTCCATATGATCAACCTATAACGCCCTCTCAAGAGAAACTAATAAACTTGCCACTAATCAAGAAAATAATATTAGCATATCTTAATAAAGATAAACAACATATACAATACTTAATACGCTTTTAAAGATACATATGTGATAAAGAATATTCATAAGATTGTTTCGATGTAAATTTTAATTTAGCTCTCCTCACAACTAAATTTTTTTAAGAAAAAATCAATGCTAGATAATATGTAACACAGTAAACCAAATTCTTAAATGAATAAAATACTATTCTAGTCTGATTCCAAAAATAGCCACCTAAATGGAAATGTTGTCTTATGATATCTGGAAGTTTCTATACCAAGCTTAAAGATGACTAGAGTTTTTATTTCCTTTCAGATTCCATTAATGACTCGTTAAATATTTATTCCAAAGATCCGTATTATACTAGCACTTGCACCCCAATGAGGTGCAATACTTACGTCGATAGGCTGAGCCCACAGTATTTACGGCCATGAAGAGCCACACCTATATAAAAGAGACTGTTATTTCTGATTTAAATTGTGTTGTTTGGTATGCTTGTTACTAAAAATAAGCAAAAACTCAATCAGGGGAACAAGATAATTGAAGGAATTCTTGAATGAACTCTCTAACATGCTTGAATGCCATTGCAAGAGTACATGATTTTGCTGATGAACTAACTGAATCTATTCCATCGTCAAACTTCAACAGACAAAAAATGAAGAATGACATTTCAAATAAAAAACTGGGAACTTGGATTTTTTTCAGGTCTCATAATCACATTCCCATCAAAAAACCCCTGCTATGTAACCTAGGAAGTAATCATATCTCCTAAGTTTTTGGCTCTAGATTTGACAATCATCAGTCAAGAAACATTGTTTGGATCCAGTCCTCTGTGTGATGGCAGAGATTTGTGAGCTGCAGGCCTCACCCAATATTAACCTGGAAATTGTTACAACATCCTTTCTGAATGTACTAACAACAGACATAATTGGGAGTAGAAAAATATATATATAAATATTTTTTTCGACGACAAAGGATTTATACGACATAAACAATTAGAAACAATATTAATTATCATATACCAACTAAAACTCATATTTATTCATGAATACAAAGTTGATTGAGATTTGACGTGTATCTTTACTGTATAGAACTCAAAATATTATATTAATGACTAGGATTCGTAGTTAGATTAGTTCTGCAATAAGGAGGATTTCTTTCATACAGAGATTATCAGAACATTATAAAAATGTGGTCTTTAAATTCCACCATAACTTCAAGTACATGTCAACAAATACAGTGGTTGGCAAGTATATTTGCCTTCCAGGCTTCCAAGTAAGATAATCAAATCCACTTGTCATAATATGAAGACATATTCCTTTTCAATGAGCTAAGGAATCGCTCAAAGCACTTATCACAGGATCAAGAGCCATCTTGCCTATCACATAGTATTATAACCGAAATAGACAATTCCTTATTTAAGCATTAAAGTGAAAATATTGGCCTTTTGGTATCTTTACAATTTATATACTTCAGTTTCCTTGAATAAGAAAAAAACAATCACAGGTAAATTTTCATTTGTATGTAGATTACCAACAAAAAATATCACTCTTAAAGTCATAATCTGGAATGCCAAAAAATGTCTGATTATTTCCTCCACAATTTGAGATATTACACCCATAAAATTGAGGTACAAAGAACTTTCTATCAAACAAAAAAAAATAGTCCTGAAAATTATTTTGAATGCATATTATCATTCAATTTAGGCATCTTTGAGCCCTTTGATGTAGCTGAATGTTGTTAGATCTTCATTCTAAGGCACAAGATAAGACTGTTCTCAATAATCCTGGGATAAACATGAGAAACATATGTTGTATAAAATGAAAAGATTCAGATATTGCTCACACCAAAGATATTTATAAATGGTTTCTAAACAGCAATTTTTGGTCAAGGTATGGACACAATTCCCAATCTCTCCAAATTCAAATCAAATTTACACTCAATACCGATAATTCTGTCAAATATTCAACAACTCTTGTACACATCTTTATTAAACCAACTTGAACCCCCACCTTAGACATTTTTATTGCTCCTTTATCCACATAGATATGCCGCTTTGTGTGGGGATTGCAATGTAAATTATCATTGCATTGTAGGATTTCCGCCTTAAAAAACATTTGCAGTAGAAGATGGTACTGTGAGACAAATGAACTTGAGGTAAAAAGGAAAATAATCATAGTGATACAGCTGCTGCCAGTTCAGCAACCATACATATCCACAACATTTGTGGACTCAGCGAAGCCTTTCTTGAACAGAGTTGGACTTCTGGAGCCTCAACTATTGGTGCATTCTAGCAATAAATGCATCTGCTTTCCTGTTCACCTCATCAGGGTTGGGACTGGGACAGAACGACGAATCAACATTATCTAAAGAAAATTGCTTTCTAAAAACAAATGACCAATCACTTTCAGGCTCATGTTCTGGCTCTCGCACTGACTCAGGTTCAGCCAATTCTGCAGGAGAAGAGATTTTACTCTTTTGGAATTTTGGGTCATCATAGAAAGACCAGTGGTGCTCAACCATTGGGAATGACAGTGGTGGGGGAGGAGGAAGAGGAATTGATGATGATTTCCTCTCAGTCAACTTTTCTGTTGCTTTAGCATCTCCGTTCTCATTTTCTTTCCTGTATTCTGACGAGTCTCTCCTTCCAGAGGCTTTTTTTCATTTTGGGTATACCAATTTCCTTAAAGCCTTCATCTTTAGGGCACTGTGGATCAGGCGTATAAACTGGGAGTTTACACCGCCAGCGAGAAAAATTGTGTCTGTTCTGTCTGTTCAGAACAGGGCTTTCGTGGAGATTCTGAGGCGTGGGTGTTTTTTCTGCAGAAGGGCGCTTCACTGGCATCTGCTTATATGGTTGCTGCAACGAGGATAATGGAAGCTTTGGAACAGGGTAATGGACATCCGTCAAAATGTAATGAAGCGGGGATTTTTGCCACATATTACTGTAGGAAATGCTCTATTAAACATGTATGCGAAATGTGGAAGCATAGATAAAGGTACGTGATTTGGCAAGTGTAAAGCCAAGCTCTGCAATCTTTACCAGCATCCTACCTGCCTGTGCTAAAATCGGAGCTTTGGAATGGGGCATCCGCATCCATCCTAGTACAAAGGAAAGAGGAATTTTGTCAGATGTTGTAGCTGCAACTTCCCTTGTAGATGTGTATGCAAAGGAGTAAACTCAAAATTTTAAATGGAAAAACAAAAATATCTTTAACACAATTAGATCAGTGCCCTATTCGCCCCTGAGATGAAAGATTTTACTATACAATCACATTTTCTTGTCAAAATAGGGATATTGTTAACCATTCATAATAAATCTGTGATTTAGTATTGGCAAAAATGCAAGTTCATTCGACATTTAATTTGCATATTTTCATTTGTATTGTTTTAAATGTTTAGTGTATATAAATGTAGATTGATATTTGTTTTAGTTTTATATTATTTTGGATTGATGATTTTGAATGTATTATTGGAGTATATGATTTGATTATTTTAATGCATTTATTAATCAAAAATTTAGTTTATTAAAAATAATGTTTTATTTTCTTATTTAAAATCTTGTTGTTTTTAAATTGAATAACTTATTCAGCTTCAATAAAATTGTAAACTTGCAATTTGTCATTTTATTTTAAAATCTAAAGTTTCACATCTCAAATTTTGACAATCCTTAAATCTAACCATTACTCATTTACAAAAGTGCCAAAATTTTAATTTCATATATCTAGGATGTGTATTTAAAAATATCATCTTGAGACATTTGTACATAAAGAGAAAATGAAGCCATCTTCATTGCTTCCCAATACTCTAGAAAAAAAGTCAACTTATAACTCTTGTCATCCACCAATAAATAAAGAATAACATAATTTTGTTCCTTCATATGTGCCAAAGCAAGGATGATTTCCTCCTTATTCTTCAAAGAAGAATAATAAAACTTTTAAAAATCTCAATGCCACCTCTTTTAAAAGGCGCTACTTTCATATGGGTTCCAAAGAAAAAGTAGAATATTCAAAAAGAACAATCAAATCTAACCCCACAAGTACAATAGCAATATTACAAAGGGTATTTCTCATAGTCTACATATATCAAGCACATTCAATGACATCATATCATGACGACATTCAAAACATTAAAGGTGGTTGCAAACCACATAAATAATATGAGAGCAATCTATTAAATGGATTTCCATCTAATATTATTGGTTGACATTTGGAGCTTCTACACTCTACATACATATCTATATGTACTTTATATTTACTTAGATGGTGTCCCCCATTTAGGAGGCATATCTTTTGGCCTTTTTCACTACCCTACTATATTGATAAAAATCTTGAATATTTTAAATAAGATTGTAATTATAATGATTATGTTTAGCATTTTTATCACATGTTCCTAACATAATATTTCTCATGATGATTACAATATTTTTAATATATTCCACATGATTTAAATGACTATGATTACATTTTAGAGTCAAGTTTCTTCACATTTGAAAATGATGTTGGACATTCTCAATGATATTTTTTATGACTATAAGAGTAACATTAAATAGTTATTTCTTGTGAACAAAATGAGAATTTATTGATTATACCAAATGAATCTATGGCAAAGAACCAATAAAAAGTAAATAAAAAAAGGAAAAATAAGGATAATATGAAGCCCTCTTCATTTCCTCCTAATGCTCCTAAGCACAAAAACCAACTTATAACTCTTGTTCTCTACCAATAAAGAAAGAGAGATAATTTCATTCCTCCATACATGTTAAAACAACGAAGATTTCATCTTTTTGCTCCAAAGAATAATAAGAAATAAAATTTCGACAATCCTAATGCCACCTTATTTGAAGACACTACTTCCACATGGGTTCAAAAAAATCAAAATATTCAAAAGCTAATTAATTGTTCTATAAATTTATGAATTCATTTAATTTAATTAATCACATTGAATCCCACTGATCCCTAAAATCCTATCCATTCATTTGTTCTAGAAAATCTCAACCCTCCATGTTGATGTTTGATGTGTGATTAAACATGTGATCTCTGACACGTGCAAGCAGACACTTGTCATGTCTCTCTTCTCCATGTGATCTCTCAGACATTTGAGAGAAGTCACATGTCTCCATTCCTTATCCCCATGCAATCTCTAACATATGTGAGAGGAGTAAAATATTTTCTTCCACTTCCCTATGTGTTCTCGCACATGTTTAAGAGTAAACTCAAGTCACAATTCCTATTCTCTATGTGTTATCAAGCGTGTGAAAGAGTACACTTATCAAAAATACCTCTTTCCTATGTGTCATCACTTATGTGTGAGAGGACACTTTCCATAAGCTCTATTTCCCGTAGTATTTCTCACACGTGTGAGATGACTCAATCTCATCCCTTAGATCTAGTAAAACCAATACTATCCATTCAAATATCTTTTATCCTCTTCCTCTATAAGTGTGTTCCAATCACATGGTTCCATTTGGAAGCTTTCCATTCACCCTAACATCTCTAACATTCCTATACTTTGATCATCAAGTCAAATCCTAACCTTAACCCTCCATCTTTAACTTTTATAAATGAAACCATCCTCAATCTATTTGAATAAATCACTCCATTCCAAAGTCAAGTTGTCAAATTCAAGAGAAACTATGTACCATCAACTTATCTAAGAGTGCATCAACAAAATCATTGGGAGATCATTGAAGATTTCTCAAGTTTTTGGGTGCTTCAACCTCTTTATCAAGATCAAACAAAACTATATATAGATGCAAGTTATAAAGGTTTTTATTTGTTGTATGTGAATTTTTTTTCTCATATATGCATAAAATAAAATAAAATACACATTATTTTAACATTGGAGATAAAGTATTTATGAGAGCACAACTTAAAAGGGAATATTCAAATAATAGATATATAGCCCCCTTGAAATTCTTGAACAAATACTTGACTTGTGACCTACACATTTATTGTACCCTCACACTTATGTAGACTACATGATGTCTTCTATGTGTGTAGGTTGTAAAATTATCTTCCTAACCTAAATCACGTGATTAACTAGTGTTTCTTACAAGTGGATCATGTAGATATCAAGCTTTAGGTAGAATCAACAAAAATATTGGATTGACACATAATTTGGATTTGAAACTATAGTATTGTACTCAAGTTAGGGTATTATGGGACTACTATAGGACTAATTTAGAAACATGTGAAGGAACCCAAGAAATGCAATTTCTATACCTATTGTTAATTTTAAATTCCAACTTTAAGAGGGAACTCCCTGAGAGGGGGACAAATATAATTCCCTAATGTTTCTCTTCTTTTTTATCTAAACTATTATTAGGATATAATTCTTAGAGCCTTGTGAATTATGACTGTAAATGCCATAAACTAAAATAATTTTAATTTTAAGGCAAATGGATTATGATAAATTGTTTTATTAGCTATATCACCTTTTATAACTATACCTTATAGCATAAGTAGTTTAGAGTAGGCATGATTTTGATTAAGGTTTTGATTCTAAAATTGCTTCTGTAAGACTTTAAATGATTAATTTTTGACTAGCCTATATGCAAGATAAGACACGCATGATAATAGTATTAAAAAAATGACTAGTAAACACAAAACTTTAATTTAAGATCTCAAACCAATGAATTTAGATTATTTTTTAAGTTAATGTTTATATTTTTATAAATTTAAAATTTAATTAGATTTATGTCATCCCTTGGAGGGAATATATTTATTTTTTTAATTATTTAATTATGATTTTGTAATGCTATTTTTTATATTTGTGAAGGGAATCCTTATCACTAGTTTCCTAAGATTCCAATGTAATGGCATTGTGTTCATGTGTGTGCAGTGTGTAATGTCACATAGTCAAAGAATTGACTTAGATCCTTCACATTTTTTCCTAATTTAGGACTAAGATAAGATCAATCGTTAATGTATAAATTAAAAGTTTTGGGAATCCATAAAAAGCCTCGTTGTTCATAAATAAAGCCTATGTCATGTTTAGGTTTGTAGAGCTCCTTCATGAGATTATTTTTTAGAATAAATTAGACCCTTAGTATATTTATTCCCTTCAAAAAATATTGGTTGAGCCCCTAGTAATACTCAAGTTTCAATTAATGTTTATTTGTTTACCTGTTTGGCCTCAAATTGGAAGATGGTATGCCCCTATGATGATATTTTATATTTTATAAGTTCTCTTTTGGTGTTTTCTATGATTGTATAATGTAAATTTAGCAAAGAGAATGGTAGTCATTGATCTTGTTTTGAACAAATGGCTTGTATATTTATAGTCATTATTAAAAAACACATTAATAGCCCTAGAGTAAATTAGTCCTCTAATATTCACTTCATCCTATAGTTCACATTACTCAGGTAAGAAACCCCATGAAATTTATCAGGGCCCTCATGCACCATTGGATGAACCCTAATTTTATTTTCTCAATTATGTAGATGTTAGCAATGATAACATCTAATTACCACATTGCATACTCTTGCAACCCACAAGGATTGTTTGGGATTTTTCGTGGCACCAATTATTTGTTGAACGGTCTATTATTATGTGTAATCATATAAGGCTCCATAAAGAATGTTAAAAGAACATTGTTTTATTGGTTGATAGTATTGCATATCAACTACAATTGGTCCTCTATCCTATGCCTTATTGAGTTAGCATTCCTAAAGATGATGACATTGAAAATAAATATTACAACCTCTTTTACTCTATAGGTGTTATCAAAGCTTCCAAGCTCTTATAGATGCACCATTGGCTAGTTCATAGCCATGAATTTTTATGGTGGGTCCCCTTCCATATAGGATAGTAGAAAACTTGTGCTATTGGTTATTGTTACAAAGTAAAATTGATTATTGATCATTGATCATTAAATTGTATATAGCATGCATAAATTTATTTGAGTGTTGGTCAAAATCCTTTTAAGGTGCAACATATGAGATTGTTTTCTTGAAGGAAAAGTGTTTTCCTTATAATTATGACTAAAAATATCTAGTATCGAGATATATAGTTTGAGGACTATCACATGCTTAAGGGGCAATCTCTCCTTGTGTCAAATAAAGATTACATCAACCATTCATCTCACGTCCCATAAAATCCCCATGGTTTTGTAATTAAATTCATTTTCCCCTAACTTGATCATGAACACTTATTCATATAACCATCTACTACTATAGACGATTAATAAATAGTATGATTTTTAAACACACTTAAAAAATCCATGTGTTCTTGAGCTCAACAATATTCTCACTAAATAGGACTAGAATGTTACTTGTGAGAAGGTTAGAATGACTTGTTAAAATAAGTTACTATGCCATGAATCCAAACTTTCCTAACTATAAATAAATTTATTGGGATTAAGTAAATAAACAAATGAAATGGGTCTATTTTTCTAGTAGCTTGGAAGGGATATGTGAGATATCATCAATCTAGAAGATGGTTCTTAGGAGTCTTCCCTCTATTGGATGTTCATCAACCTTGTCCATGTGCATAGATTGATCTTCATTCTTCCACACACATGCTAAAGTTTACTCACAAAATTTTATGACTTGTAGGATTTCACATTCCAACCAATAGGAAAATGAATATCATTATATCAAGCATTAATCTTGCTAATGTAAGCCAATTGTTATTTTGTGTTAGAGTGTACCTTTAAGTGTTAGCTTGATAATGGATGACAATTGATAAAATACAATTGAATTTTCATTGTTTTATGATGTGATTGAATGATGCATATGCAAATTAGAAGAAGAATGTTTTCAATGCTTTGACATCAAAACATTCTTTTCATAGTGATACTCTCCATAATGTATAACCGTCTCAGGATGATATTTTTAAATACACATTCTAGATATATGAAATTAAAATTTTGGTACTTTTCTAAGTGAGTAATGGTTAGATTTAAGGGTTGTCAAAATTTGAAATGCGAAACTTTGGATTTTAAAATAAAATAACAAATTGTAAATTTACAATTTTATTGAAGTTGAATAAGTTATTCAATTTAAAAACAACAAGATTTTAAATAAGAAAATAAGACATTATTCTAATAAACTAAATTTTCCATCAATAAATGCATTAAAATAATCAAATCATATACTAAAATAATACATTCAAATCATCAATCCAAAATAATATAAAGCTAAAATAAATATCAATCTACATTTATATACTCTAAATATTAAAAAAAAAATACATTAATATAATGTGAATGAACTTAGCTTCTCTGCCAATCTGAAGGGTTAACAATATCCCTATTTTGAGAAGAAAATGTGATTGTCTATTAAAATCTCTCATCTGAAGGGCGAATAGGGTACTCATCTAATTGTGTTAAGATATTTTGTTTTTCCATTTAAAATTCTAAGTTTGCTCTTTTGCATACACGTCTACAAGGGCAGTTGCAACTACGACATCTGACAAAATTCCTATTTTCTTTTATACTGTGATGGATGTGGATGCCCCTTTCCAAAGCTCTGATTTTGGCACAGGCAGGTAGGATACTGGTAAAGATTGCAGAGCTTGGCTTTACACCCTCCAGTTCACGTGCCTGGCTTCCACATTTCGCATACATGTTTAATAAAGCATTTCCAATAGTAATATCTGGCAAAAATCCCTGCGTCATTACGTTTTGATGAATGCCCATTACCTTGTTCCAAAGCTTCCATTATCCTCGTTGCAACAACCATATAAGGAGATGCTGGTGAAGCGCCCTTCTGCAGAAAAAATACCCACACCTCAAAATCTCCATGAAAGCCCTATTCTAAGTGTCTGGTTTTTTTTGCCATGGCTGAGAAGCAGACAAGCAGACATGTATGCAAAATAAAGATAAAATACAATAAAGTTCAATATCAAATGTTCTATCATACTTTCAAGCGGGAATTCTTTGAATTTCAAATAATTAACAGCGATTGCTTTGTAAACGGCAATGGACGGCGAAGGGAATGGGCCCACACCAGCCACCTAAGCGGTCAAGGCTTAGAGTGTGTTGGTTAAGCCCGGCCGAAATGTTTGGTAACAATACCTGACCGCGTAAACGGAGAATGATGCTGGGCATTGGCGAAGGTCTGTGTGCGGCCATGGTTGGCTGTGGCCTGTGAGGCCGTGGTTGCATGCCTTCGTCTCCTTGTGCATGCATTTGGCTCTGTTATGATTGGAGGTTTTGAGCAATTTCCTGCTTGAGGGGGTGGTCTATGCTTTCGCGGGGGAGGCAGAGGGGGGAATTCTGGTGGGGTTCTTTCCATCGGTGGGCTCTTTGTAGGACTGTTTCCTCTTCATTGTCTGCTGCTGCATATAGTCTCTTTGCTTGGAGTTGTGCGTTGGGCGTTGTAGGGTGTGGACGGACGCCGTCCCCTTTGGTTGTTGCGTTGCCTTATGCTGGGCATCTCTGTTCAAGTGTTTTGGTTGCTTTTTCCTGGTGTGTCTTGCTTTTGGTCGATTGGAGTGCATTCGTTTTCTTGAGGATGGTGCTGCAAGCGTCTTATGACTCGCAGAAACTTGTTTCTTTAGAGGTTCGTCTTCCTCTAATTTGGATAACCCTGATGTGGGTGTGTCTCAAACTGATGGACTTCGTTTGAATGAAAATTAATGGGTGTTTGGAGAGATCACAAGATTGGCTAGTGCTGGTAATAAAACCAGAATCTCTTGTTTGTGAGTTATTATGGTAATTAAGTTTTAATTTGCAATTTTATGGGGATGTGGATTTCACTTCCATTTTTAGACTTGTGGATTCACGAGACCTGAACCCGAAGGGGGATTTTGACATAATGCTAGTTGTTAATAATTTTTTTCAGGTGGAGTTTTCATGTGTGGTGGATAGGAATAGGACCTTTGAAGGTGGTCTTTATTTCTATAATCAAGTTGACCTTTTTATCAAACCTTGGCATGTGGGGTTCAATTATGCTGAGAAACTTTCACCTAGGGTTCTAGTTTGGGTTCCTCTTCCTCATCTGCCATTGGAATGCTGGTGAAGTGATATTTTGTACATGATAGCTCTTTTGATCGGCAAGCCTATTAGACCTTCCTAGCATACCTTGACAAAATAATTTCTTTCTTATGCCTGTGTGTGTGTTGAGATTGACTTGAACAATCTACAACCAGATTTGGTTGATATGAGCATCAGGACAAATTTTTGGACTCAGCAGCTGGATTATGAGACTTTGTCATTTTGTTGTCGTTTATGCCATGAATACGGTCACCTTCAAAGAAAGTGCCCCAAAGCTGCAAATTCTTTTGGTTCTGGTTGTGCTCCTCCCCATTCTTCTTCTATGGCTGACAAGGGTAAGGCGTCTATGCAAGGGGTGGTGGAAAATAAAGATGGGTTTGTGCCAATTAAGTCACATAATAAAAGTCGAGGTCAGAAGAGGACTCTCAGAGATAGGCAGGATGAGGAAACGTTTAATAGATTTGATGCTCTGGATGAGTTAGTCCATTAGGAGGGGGTCTCCCTTGATATGCAAGTTGAGTTTGCTCCCTTAGTTGAGTAGTATATTGCTTCTCAATAGTCGTTACCTCATATTTGGCTCCTATGGAAGATCCTGGGGTGTTGATGGTTTCTAGTGTTGTCTCCTCTGCTGTTGTGCCTGGGGATTTTGGTGTGCTGATGGAGGTTTCAGGTGCTTGTCTTACAAGTGGGACAGGTTTTGAAAAAAATGGTAAAAATAAATCTTCCTCTTATTCTCCTATTTTGGGTTTGTAGCAAAAATCCCTAAAGAAGGGTGCTTTGGAAAAGCCTCTGAAGGTAGGTAGAAAGAAGGATCGAGAAAAGGTAAAGTTGGCTGGTGAGATGTTGGTTGAGTGTGGTTCGATGAGGACATTGGATTCTTATTTCTCCCACCCTCCGCGATGATTATGTTATCTTGGAATGTAAGGGGTATGAATAACATCCCTAGACAAAAGGCTATTCGTGATTTGGTTTGTGTTCACTCCCCAGATATGGTATTCCTCTAAGAGACCAAGTTGTCAGTTGATGGTATGATGCAATGTGCTTCTAAGATTTGGAATAGAGAGCTATGCCAATGCATGGGTGTGCAAGGTAGCTTTGGTGGTCTTGCTTGCTTATGGGATTCTCGGCAGGTTACCCCCATTTGGTGGTTCTCTTGCAGGTACTCCATTTCTCTTATTGTGATTAGCTTGGAGTCAGGGGAGAGAATCCTCTTCTCTAACATCTATGCTCCTTCTGATATCCCTTGTAAGGTGCTTTTGTGGTCTCATGTTAGTTATCTGTGATCCCTAGATCCTTTTCTTCTCTGGATTATGGTAGGTGACTTTAATGCTATTTCCTCCCTTGAGGAGAAAAGGGGTGGTATTGCTCAATTGGACCCTTCCTCTGATCTTTTAACGAATAATATGGCTCATTTGCGGTTGGTGGATATCAAACCCTCGAATGGTGTTTTTACTTGGAACAATAGGAGGACCGGTGAGGATGCCATTTTGGAAAGGTTAGACAAGTTTCTGGTGTCCAATTTTTGGGTTGGTGACAGGTGGATGACAAGCTCTGAAATCTTGGATTGGCATGGCTTGGATCACTAGCCGATTAAATTTTTTGCCCATCTAGCTAATTTCTCTAATAAGCAGTCCTTTAAATTTTAGTTAATGTGGCTTCGAGATGAGAGGCTCCATGATCTCATTCCTAGGTGGTGGAAGGGAGGCCAACTTTTGGAGTGACTATGTACTCCTTTGTGAAGAGACTCTACTATATCAAATATAGGTTGAAACGATGGAATATAACTCACTTTGGAAATGTTTTTCTAGCAAAAAGGGCAGCCCAGGCACACTTGGATTCTCTCACCTGATGGATTAGGGACCATGGACTTTCAGAGGATTTGTGCAGGTTATAAGTTGTGGTAAAAGAGGTGGAGGAGTGAGAGCTTAGAGAGGAAATTTTTTGGAAACAAAAGTCCCGCATTGATTGGTTGCAAGAAGGTGACAAGAACACCTCTTTTTCTCACAACTCGATGCAAGATAGAAGGCAGGGTAATGTCATTTCTTCTCTTTGTTCTCTTGGGGGAGCTATTCTCTCTTCCTCTTCTGATATTTTGAGAAAGTTTGTTTGTTTCTTTATTGCTCTATTTTCTGAAGATTCTCCTCCTGCTTGTGAGGAGGAAGCTACTATATTGACTTGTATACCTCCTCTGGTGACCAAAAATATGAATGACTCTCTTATCAAGCCGATTACCTTGAAGGAATTAGAGGATGTTGTGTTTCAATTGAAGAAAGGAAAGTCTTCAAGTCCTGATGGGTTTCCGACTAAGTTCTTTCAGGAGTTTTGGCAGGTGATCAATCCTGACCTGCTTGAGGTTGTCCAGGAGTCTCAAAGGAATAAGCAATTACTGCAGGCCAGGAATGCTACTTTTCTTGCTCTTATCCCTAAATAGGAAGATGTTGATTCTTTGGGTCTTTTTAGACCAATTGCTTTGTACAATGTTGTGTACAAAATAATTACCAAGTTGATTGTTGAAAACCTAAAGCTATGGCTGAACAGGTTGATTTCTAAGGATCACGGTGGATTCATTGCTGGTAGATATATTTTGGATGGTGTTGTCATTGTGGCTAAGATTATTCATTCTATGGCTTCTTCCAAAGAGAAGGCTATGTTTATTAAGTTGGACATGGCCAAAGCATATGATCGAGTAAAATGGTCTTTCTTATCCAATATTTTAAGGGCTTTCGAGTTTGGTAGTGAATGGATTGAATGGGTCATGAGTTGTGTTACCTCCTCATCTTTCTCAGTTCTTATCAATGGGGAGCCTTCTAATATTTTCACGATGACTACGGGCCTTCGGCAGGGGGATCCCTTATCCCCTTACTTATTCATTTTGATGGCGAATAGATTGGGGAGATTTATTAAATCTCAGGTGGAGTGTGGGCTCATTCAGTGATGGAAGTGGGGCAACAATCTACCTCCTTAATCTCATCTCCAATTTGTAGATGGCATTGCCTTGATAGGGTTAGCTAGAGTGGACGAAGCAGTTAACTTGAGGAAAACCTTGGATTGTTATTTGGCTACTTCGTGGCAAAGCATCAATGAGAGTAAGTCTTGTATTTACTTCTTTAATACCCCTAAACTTATTCAACAAAGAATTGCTAGGATTTTAAGATTTCAAATTGGTTCTCTTCCCTTCAATTATCTTGGTATTCCTTTGGTTTTCCATACACTTCCAAGGGGTTACTGGCAGGATGTGATCGATAAATTTTGCAAAAAGGTTTGCCATTGGACTTGTAGGTGGCTTTCTACGGATGGTAGAGTAACTCTTTTAAAATCTATGGTTCAAGCCTTTTTGATATATAGGTGTTTTGTGTTGTCTGCCTCTGCTAGTTTCATCAAAGACTTTGAGAGTCTTTGTTGCTAGTTTTTGTGGTATGTTAATCTTCTTTTGAGGAATTGGAGCTTGGTTAAGTGGGATGTTGTGTGTCGACCACAACAGGAAGGGGGTCTGGGATTGCAAAGGGTTGATTGGAATGGACAAGCCTTGGCAACTAAACTTTGTTGGAGATGGTGCTCTCAACAACATCAATGTTGGGCCAAGATCCTTAATTACCTCTAAATATCTGGGGGATGTGGAGGGTGTTGAGGTGCCTAGATTTAGTCTTACGGGGAAAGGTTCTATGATTTGGGGTACTCTCAAAATAGGTGCCGAGTTGGTTAAATAAGGTCTTTTCTGGATTTGCAATAGAGGCTTAGATGCTCTTTTTTGGTATGATTCTTGGGATGGCTTCCCTCCTATCATGTCTTCTCATCGTCACTTATAGGACTTGTGTAGGATTTTTTTGGAGGCTGGATGGAGTAGAGTGATGGAATTTAAAGCCCCTCAAGCTTTGGGGCAAGCTAATGGTTTTCTGTGGAAGGACCTGCATGAGTGGCCGACGGGGGGTTCGGTGGGGGATTGGTAGGAGTTGGCTTCTATTTTGGCTAGCAGGGTGTGCAGTTCTCTCCCTGAGAGGGATGTTCTTGCTTGGGGTCATGACCTGAGAGGTAAATTATCTGTTGCCTCTAGCTATTAGATGTTGGATAAGTAGGTTTTTAGCGGTGTTGGGGTTCCATGGTGGAGACAAATTTGGAATAAATTCTCTTGGCTAAAGTGCGACTTTTTCTCTTGGCTAGTGGTTTATAATAAATGCTTGACTTGGGAGAATCTTTGGAAGCGTGGTTTTTCAGGGTCCTTCAATGTGCTTCTTTTGTTCGAGTAATGATGAGACTGCCTCGCATCTCTTCTTTCAGTGCCCCTATGCTAGAACAATTTGGCATCTCTGGTGGGAGGCTTAGAATCAACAATATAGACTTGTCTCTTACTTGGAAGAGTTCTGGAAGAGTCTTGGAGTCCTTCTTGTTAAGACTTCCTTCTTACAAATTTCTTGGTCTATTGGTCCCAACTTGATCATCTGGCACATTTGGTTGGAGTGCAACCGCAAGATTTTTTTGGATAAGAAGCTTCAGCTGGGTTAGGTGTGGTTGTGAATTTTGGGAGCTCTTCAAGAGACTTTAGCTGCTAAGTGTGATCAGTCGATTCTAGTGAATCCTGGTGATACAAGAGTGGTTCATAATCTTGGGATTGTGTTTGGTGGTAGGGCTAGGCCCAAGCCTGGTCTGGGTCAGAGTACTAGAGGAAATATCTTTAGGGGGGACATTAGAGTCCCCCTCCCCTTAGAGTTCTAAAAATTAACGCTGATGGGTCTTCTAGAGGCAATCCTGGGCATGTTGGGGTTGGTGGAGTTGGCAGGGATAGTTTTGGAGTGGTTGAGTTTTTCTTCTCTGAGTATAAGGAGCAACATTCTAATAACCTTATGGAGGCATTGACCATTCTTTTGGCCTTGAAACGGGCTTGTGCCCTTGGTTGGAGAAGGGTCATTTGTGAGTCTGATTCTCAAATTGTGATTGACTTGCTGAACAAGAGTCAATTAGAGGATGTTAGCTCGCAGTTAACTGTGGTGGTTAAGAAAATCACCTGTCTTGGAAGATTTATGGATTCTCTCACCTTTTTCCATATCCCACGGGAATGGAATAAGGTGGTAGATGGGTTGGCCAAGTGGGCTAATTCAAAGAGGACGAGGAATTGGATTGTGGATGATTGAGACATTTTGCCTAGGAATCTTGCTCAAGAGTTGGAGGATTTGGTCACGAAAGACATGAGATGTTGTCTAGGTACTGCTTGAGTGCTTGTTTGGATTATCTTGCTCCCTTTTGGAGTGCTTGCACTTTTCTATCTTGTACTGATTTCTTTGATTAATAAAGTTTCTACCCTCTTTTTATAAAAATAATACCTGACTGCGTAAACAAATTGTCCAAACCATGTGTTTGATACTTACATTATTCAAAGAAGAGTGTGGAATTCCCTTCATTGTTTTGCTTCACTAAACTCTTCAAATTCACCATTTAAAAGATCATAAGAAAATCATAGGTTGAAGTTTATAAAAATAATAACATATTTATTAATAGTGAAGCTTAAGGACACTGTAGAAAGTAACATAAATTTTAATCTTTTTCTAACACAATTAACACAGTACATTGTTCATTTTCTTTTATACAAACCATTATATAAAATAAACTAAATAATTTACTCGCTTCCAACAAAATTGTATACCATTTTGTCCTTTGCTTGTAGTTCGAACTCTGAGTCTACTTGCAACTTTTATTACTTCAAACAACTATACACGTCAATTTTATAAAAAGAGCTCTATACAATCCATTTCCTCTATTAAACTTGGGTCATTCTTTGAAAACTGCAATAGATAATAGAGCATCCCAACCTTGCTCTCCTCCTAACCATAGGACTATCAAGTCCACCCCCAAGCGGAAGAAAAAACCCAAATTCCAAAATACAGATTTAAAATAAATAAACATTATCATTGTCTCACACACAAAGAATCCACTTCCAAAATTCTTGTAAAGGGGGAGAAGGAGGATTCCCTTCCCTCTTGGGGCACAAAACAATCAACTCCATATACAACTTCATTTCAATACATAATTACCACCACCCATCTAACAATCTCCACACACAACTACCACCATCCATCCAAAAATCTCCACACACCACCACTACTATCCATTCCACCATCTCCACACACAACCACTATCATCCAACCCACCTCCATTCATTACAATAAACCAATTGCCATTCATGTCTTTCCGATATAATTCAAAATTCCATACTTTCATATTTGATCAAGCATCCCCAAGAGAGGATCTGTGCCCTCCTCAACCCCAAACAAAGGAGGCTCTCAACCCTCAGGCGAGATCAACTCCTTATACACACCCAAACCATCTATTACACAAACAATAACAAACATCTATCTAGAATTCATTAACAATGCAAATAACACAAAAGCATACCTCGATTGTCCAAGTTAAGATTAGCTCGAACCACTTGTCCAAGATTATCAAATATTTTTCCAATCAACACCATCCTACAACCAATTCATTCTAGCCATCCCCAACCTCCCAAAAGCTACAACACTTTCATTTCCTCTTCCCCCAACCATTCAAATTTCCCACTTTAAAATAAAATAACTCTCAACTCTTCAATTTCCCTCAACAAATAAATTCACATAAAATACAAATTACATTCTGACAATAAACTCCCTTGACCAAATTTAAAACTAATAATAAATATTTGGCATTTGGACTTTGTCTCCATTACTTAAGGTGCCTGGGCTACCCACCTGCAATATCTTATTAGAAACATTAGTACATTTTATAACCAAAGTATTAAATATAAACTGTAAATACTACTAACATCAATTAAATATAAGATCTAAACATCAACCATGTCCAACAATATTAAATCAAACCAAAATTTCTAAAATAATTTTAGTTATGCCTCACACAACCACCCTCCAATCCTCAGTGATCCGAAAACTGGTGAAGCCTATATTAAGGATTATTTCTCTTGTAATCATCCTTGAATTTCTCCACCACTCTTTGTTGAAAGTTTTCCATTGATTCTCCATCTCTTTGCTTCACACACCTTCCATTGTTTCTATCATCAATTTCTATTCTCCCTCCTTCCAAATGACTTATAATAACTTTAGTAAGTAAAATAACAAATAACTATGCACTTTAGTAAAAATAATATATAAAATTTTAAATATTATATATACATAATATAAATATAAATATAATATATATATATATATATATATATATATATATATATATATATAATAGGATCAAGAGGAATTGGTAGGTTAGTCCAATGATCCAAAGCTTAGTTCTTTGATAGGGAAAACCCCTCCAGAACCTCTTGAACGATGTGCAATGGACCCCCCAATAATCAAATAATATAATATTCATTATACTTCGAAAAAAGTTAAAACAAAATATAATTTTTAAATAGTGTTGAAACATATTGTCTTATATCTAAAATAAAATAATATAAATATTAAATAAATAAAATAATAGTTGTTTCATAGAAAATCATAAAAATGATGAAGTGATTTCTAAATATTTGGGTATATCAAAATTTAAAAGTTTAAATATTGATTTATTTTTGTAATATTTCCTCAACAAAATAGAAATTATATTATTTGAAAATGAAAATATATAAAATATTTTCAAGATAGCTCATTTTTAATTAGACTTGTGATTATAGTAAACTAGCAATCACATCTTGGTGTGCAATGGGTACACTAAAGAAGTGTGAAGGGTCAATTAGGGAATTTTTGGTCTATTATTTACATACATTTGTGTGGTATACATGAGGTCAATTGGTAGGCCATTTAGAAAATGATGTTGTTTTTTTGCCAAAGGGACTCTCAATGGAGAAGTGATAGCTTCAAATCAATTACATGCATCTGCTTATAAGTTTCCAAACACAACTAAAGCAAAACCTTTGAATTAAGAAGATAATAACGCTTCATTACCAATAGGATCGTGTTATGTTTGCAATAGGGAGAGAGAGAGAGAGAGAGAGAGAGAGAGAGAGAGAGAGAGAGAGATGGAAATAGAGATGTAGATCAAGGAGGTGATATGGAGAGAATGAGAGGGAGAAATAAATAGAGATGATAAAGGGATAAATAAAGATAGAAGAGATAAATATATAGAGAGGGAGGGAGATAAAGAGATAAAAATATAAAGACAGAGATAGGAATTGATATATAGAGATGTTGCAAGGCACATGTGCGCTTAGTCTCCTTTTGTTGTGCAACACAATGATCGAGTTTGTGACATGGCTTAATTGCCTCCCATGGATTCATTAACTCTAGCAGTTGTATCAAGCATTAACATGTTGATATTTTAGTGCAACGACAATCGTTTGTGCAACAATTGGTATCAAAGCCTGGGTCACAGGTTCAAACCTCTTTCTTGCACTGGGGGGGATTGTTGCAAGGTGTGCACTCTTGGTCTCCTTATGTTGTGTAACACAACACTCGAGTTTGTGGCATGGCTTAACCACCTCCCGTGGATTCATTAACTCTAGCGGTTGTATTAGGCATTAATAGATCAATCTTTTGGTGCAATGGCAACCATCTATGCAACAAAGAGGGGTAGAGAGAGGGAAAGATATAGGGGTAGAGAGAGATGGATAGATAGTGAGATAGATATAGAGGGAGATATGATAATTTGAATATGGAGAGATAGAGATAGAGATAGAGATAGAGATAGAGATAGAGATAGGGATGGAGAAACAAGGAGTGTGTGTGTATGAGTAAGAAAGAGATATGGAGAGAGATTGAGAGGGAGATAGATATATAAATAGATAGAGAGGGATGGGTATGGAGGGAGAGAACTAGAGATAGGAGATAATTAGATATATATAAAGATGAAGTGATAGGAAGGAGAGTGGGGGAGATAGGGATATAAAAGAGAGATAGAGAGATAAATATAACTTGGGAAAGATGGAGAGGGTGAGAGAGATAGAGACAAAGATAAAGAGAGGTAAAGATATAAAGGGGGAGATGGAAGGAGAGAGGAAAATGGAGAGGGAGAGATAGAGATAGAAAGAGGGAGACAATGAAAGAGGGGGAGATGGAGAGAGAAATATAAAGATATAGGAAGTGATATACAACTTAGAGAGGTAGAGAGAGGGATATATATACACATATAAAGAGAGAGTAGGAGAGATGGATTAAATAAGAGAGAGAGATAGAGGTAATGCAATATAAATAGAGAGGGAGAGGGAGAGATGGGAATATAGAAATAGAGGGGGCAAGAGTGAGAGATAAAAGAGGTGATAGAGATAATTAATAGATAGAGGGAGAGACATAGAGAGGGGGGAGAGAGAGAGAGAGATAGATAGATATAGATATAGGGAGGGAGAAATAATGTGTGTGTGTGAGCGAGTGAAAGAAATATATATAGAGAGAGATAGGGAATGAGAAACAAGGAGTGTGTGTGTCTGAGTGAGAGAGATATTGAGATAGATATAGAGAGGGGGAGATAAATATAAATAGATAGAGAGGGAGGGAGAGGGGAAGAAAAATAAAGAGGATAAAGAAGTTGAGAGATATAGAAAGAGAGTGATAGGGAGAGAGGGAGAGATATGGATAGAAAGAGGGAGGGATAGAGAAATATAAATAGTGGCAAAGATAGAGGGAAAAGAGAGAAAGAGATGTACAAGGAGAGAGAGAGGGAAATACATATAGAGAGAGATAAAGAGAGATACATATGGGGATATATATATATATATTTTGATATATGGGAAGAGAAAGAGAGATCTATTTATATCTCTATCTCCCTCTCTATCTTTATATTTTTTATTATCTCTCAATCTTTGTCTTCCCTTCTCTCTTCCTTTATATATCTTTCTCTCATTTATTCTATTTATTTCTCTCCCTATATTTCTCCCTTTACTATTTTTCGCTGTCCCTATTTATCTCCGCTCTCTCCCCCTCTCCCTCTTTATCTCTTGATCTCTCTACCTCTATATATATCTTTGTCTCCTATTTCTCTTTATCTCTCTATCTCTCTCTTTATGTGACTATATGTATTTGTGTCTCTCCTCTTCTCTCTTTTCCTCTCTCTTTCTATCTCTATCTCTTTGTCTCTCCATATTTATTCCTTTATATCTATACCTTTATGTTTTGTATATCTATCTCTCTTCTTATCTCTTCTTATCTCTTGTATCTCTTTGTCTCCCTCTCTATTTCTCTATTTCTCTATTTCTCTCTTTCTCTCTTTATCTATTTTTCTCCTAAGTGTGCAACGGGTACACTAAAGAGGTTTTAAAGGTGAATTATCATATCCTTAATCAAATGGCATGCTACCTTGAGCATAACTCCTTAGGGATGTGCTATCCTTGGATTGTTGGAATGAAATGACTAATTAAAAGTTACCTTCTATCTCACTCTATAAATTTTAATTTATATTTTAAGTTTGAAATTAATTTTATTATATAAATTATAACAAAAATTCACAATACAATTATTCTACAATAATTAAAGTTTTAATAAGATAAATAATTATAAATTAAATTAATCTTAATAATTTTTAATTATTATTTGTAATTTCATGAAAAACATAAATAATAAAAATAAATTTCAAACTTAAATCTAAATTAAATTAAATGGAAAGTCAAAATATATCAAAATCCAAATATTAATAAACATAATAATTTTAAAAATTAATAACAAATAATAAATTATTAAATTAATAAATGATTAAATAAAAAAGTAAAACTAATTTTTTAATTTATTAGAAATAAAATATTAATAAAACCATGTTAACCTAAACTCAATATTAATGAATTATTATTATTTTTTTTTGGTCGTTAAATCGCTGCTAAGGGGCAGCACCTTGCATTGATATCAAAAAAGAATAACATTGTCTTCATCATTTTCTGCAAATTCCCCATGACTACCTTCACCTGAGACATAGTTCTACCCCTGAATCAAAATGGATTTTCAACCCTTCTTACAAATCACAAAATGGTCATAGGCCCGACGATAAAAACCCCCATCAAAAACCATTACCCCTATTCAAAACAAAGAGAAAACCCTACTTCCTTAGCAGACTGACACATGCCTTTATGGTTACCATTAACAAACTGACTCACATTGTTAGACCTTTATAGTAAATACCCAGCCTTTTCATAGAGCCTAGCCTTATTCTTACTCTGCAACACATCCATTACCGATCCCGCCTTGCTCATTCATCCTCATCATCTGACACCACCCTCTTCTTGTCTAAGGCCAGATAGACTGCCACCACTAGACAATTTGCACCACAGTTCTAGTGAGTTAGATTGTTCGCCTTCTGTTCAAGGTCTCTACCATCGTTCGACAACCACTCTTCTCTTGTGTCGAGGTCTCAGTCGTCGTCATCACCCACAACTATCTCGCCCACTTGTCCTTCATCCTCCACATACTTAATTGCCTAGCCGTGAGGACGGTCTACCATCATTTTTTTCACTATGAGCAGGAAGAAGATACTTCTCTCTCTCTCGTCCCACAATTTTGCGAACCTTGTTGGGTCGATAGTTTTTATCAGTAGGAATTTCGTCACCTCCCCTCCATTCTGATGCATCATATAGTAGTTTTGTGGCATGGGGATCATCAGGTAGCTGTCAACATTGTCTAAAGCTTCATCGATTTCACCCAGCCATGCATGGATGAAGACCATCTGGGTCAATTTCTTGCCTCTCGCCTTGGACATGCCCATATGTAGCAACATTGCCAAGAACATGGCAAGAATATCCGCATTCACCCTAAATCTCTGGTATGCCTTCAGAAATTCCAGTCCCAACACCTTTTTGGTCACCCAGAGCACCAATAGATGGGAGAATGCCAACAACCCTCTCAACCTTTTATTTATTATTTCTCCCACAAAGGATTACTATTGCTTCTCAGTATTCAAAAACAGTGGGGTGTCCATTGTTCTTGGCTCAAGAAATAGACTCAAGCTTGTCGTTGCCTAAGCACCTTTCCTATCCACTCTAAGTTGGCCCGTTTTCACTTTGCTTAAGCAATCACTAACTTTGGCCTTTAACAAAAGATGACCTTGCCTCATCATAATGGCAAGCTTAGAGTCTGTGACATTTGGGGCGTGTCTACAAATCTGCCACCTTGCAAGTGATATGAATTTGCTTATTTGTATGAGATCGTGCTTAGTCCGTCACTTCCTTTCCCTTGGGACTTGTTATTATGTCCTACTCCTCGCCTTCTATTTATGGCTAGTGTCTTGTCGTTTTGGCCTTTGATTTTAAATTTCATTATATATGTGCTTTCTTGGCCGCCGATTGTTTAGATCTTCTTCGGTGTCCTTTCTCCAATTTGTGGCTTGAAAGTCCCATCATTCTAGTGAATTCCTAACACCCCAACTTTTTGCTTACTTGTTGCTACCTAACACCTTTTTCACCAGCTCATTTTCCTTATTGTTCCCTTCCTGATATATATGGCTTATTTGGAATGCCTCAAATTTGCTTGTCAATTATTTGATGAATTGCAATAGATGGTTTAGCTTCCAGTTTGAAGCACTGCTTCTTCGAATAACATCGATGGTAATGAGTGGGTCCCCCTCTAGATGAATACAATTTTCTCCCAACTCCAATCCCATTTGTAGTCCAATGGTAGCTGCTCGAAATTCCACTTCATTATTTGTGCACAATCCTAGGGAGATGGATTTTTCTGCTAGAATTTTACCTTGATCATTCCTGGCAATGCAATCTACTCCTCCCGGGCCTAGGTTACCACAGGAGGCTCCGTCAAAGTTGATTTTAATCCAACCTCCTTTTGGCACTTTCCATACTAATTTTGATCTTTTAACCTTTTGTGCCTGCGACTCATTACTTCCACCGAGTAGTGATGGTTTTAGACCACTGATTAATTTCATTAGATTGTCATCCCAACTGGTGAATATTTTCTACTTATTTTCTTTGCTACGAGCATCCTCATTGACTAGTTTTTCTATGGCCCTTTCAATATTTTCGCAAAGCCCGTCCTCGCTCATCTCCTTCCCTTGAAAAATCCTTTTGTTTCTCTCCTTCCAAATTTCCCATATCACTGTGGATGGGGTTAACTACCATATTCCACCAAATACTGATTTTTTGCCTCCCAGTGGCCACATTTTGAACCAAGTTTTAATGTCTGCCAGTATGGGGCATTGCAAATTTAATTTTCTCCTAACTTTATTCCAGCAGGCACTCGCATATGGGCATGTCAAAAGCAAGTGATCCACAATCTCTTTGCTCTTTTTACACATTACACATCTTCCCGGGCCTTGAACTCCAAATGTTGCTAACCTGTCTTTTGTGAGAACTCATTTTTGAATTGCCATCCATGTAAATACCCCTGCTTTGGGGAGGTATTTTTTTTCCCACAACAATTTGCATGGCCAATCTTGTCTTGCCATAACTAGCTCTTTCATTTTGTATCCAAACTTCACTTTATATGTGCCTGTGGATGACCCGCACCACTTGATTACATCCTTGTCATTAGTGTGATTGGAGTATCTATCCCTGAGTATTTATGTCAATGTGTCTTTCTGGGCTTGTGGGGTGTTGAGCTCTTGCATATCATTCTAGGTCCATCCAAGGATTCCATTATTGAGTACTACCTTTCCATAATTGAACACCTTTTGCCCCCATACTCGTGTAGTTTCTTCTTTGAGTTCTGCTAGTCCTAGGGAGTTGTCAATGGATGGTTTCCTGCACCAAGAATCACTCCAAAAGGAAGCACTTCAACCATCTCTAATCCCCAAGTGACATGCTCAGATATTAAATCCTTGTATTCCAAAATGAAATTCTAGATTGCAGAGCCTTTTGGCGGAGCAATTGTAGTGAGGATGTGGGTTGGGTCATTTGAATCAAGGTATTTCCTTCTCAGAATTTTGACCCACTTCTACTCACCCCTTGCATATAGGTCCCACACCAACTTGGCACCCATAGCTTGGTTCATTATTGCTAACTGTTTTAGGCCTGCCCCCCCAGCCTCCTTTGGGGTGCAAACCTTGTCCCATGCTATCAATGGGAATTTGTTTTGCTCTCCTATACCACTGCAGAAGAATTTCTAGAAAATTTAGACCAGAGTCTCTTCTATTTCTTTTGGAAGTTTCAAACATGACATTGAATATACTAGGATGGCCAACAACACTGATTTTACCATTAACAATTTTCCCACCGATGATAGCCATTTTCCTTTCCATGTTCCCAGTTTGCTTTTGTAGCTATTTATCAAATTTTCCCAATAGCATTTTTTATTTATCCCTACAAATAGGGGCATACCCAAAAATCGCCCAGGTAGAGTCGCCACTTTCAGGTTTAGGATTTTGGCCAGATCCTTTTGTAGACTTGGTTGTGTATTGAGGAAGAAAACCCCTGACTTTCCCCAATTTATGCTCTGCCCTGATACTTTACAATAGTCATCTAGGAAGTTCTTGATCACCCTGGCTTTCTTCCTACTTGCCTCCCTAAACAAAATGGTATCATCTACAAACTGTTGGTGGGTGGTGGGATCCAATCCATTTGCTACATGTACTCCCGCCCACTTCCCTTCCCTCCTCAGTATTTTTATTCATATTCCTAGAACCTCTACCATGATTATGAATAAGAAGGGGGAAAGAGGGTCTCCCTGCCTTAGTCCCCTTGATGATGGGAAGTATCCATTTGTCAATCCATTCACTAGCACCAAGAATTTGGCAGTTGAAATACAACTCTTTGTCCAATTTGTCCATTTTTCATCAAACCCAAACTTCCCAAATACCTCCAAGAGAAATCTCCTTTCCACCATGTCATATGCTTTAAGAACGTCTAGTTTCAATATCATGCATGCTTCCTTGTTTTTCCTGGCAGTGTGTATGGTCTCATGAGCAATGATTATGCCTTCTGCAATTGACCTTCCTGTTGGGAATAGGATGCCATTTAATTGCAATCCTAAACATATTTCATATATCTCCTAAGTCCTTAGAAAGTGTTCCCCAACACTAGGATTAGAAAGAGTTTAAATTCGAATGAAATGAACATGTAAATTGACATTTGTGATTATTCCTAAATGATAGGAATATGTGGGGATGTCCAAGAAGAGCTCCTACAAAATAGGAGCACATGGACCTGCCCACATGGAAGGTGGAACCCACCTTGCTTAAGTTAACTATTTGGAGGATTGATAACACTTTAGTAATGTATGTTTATATCCTACAAGTTAGGGATTGATATTTACATGAGTGGAGTTCAGTTCAGTTCAGTATCAGTTCAGTTCAATTATGGTTTAGTTATCTTCAGTTGCATGTAGTTAGTTTGAGTTGAATGCTAGTTGACTTGAGTTGACTTAAATGCATGACTAATGACTTCAGTTTATGACAGATAACAGGTGGATACACCCAGTTAAGTGGGGATGATCAATCATGCATAGTGTTTGCATGAATTGGTGGAGAGATATGTTTCAGTTAACTAAGATTGACTTGGACCCACCTTGGGCGCCCAAGTTGGCATCTTTGAGTTAACACCTTTTGCATGAGAAGATATTTACAAGGTCGAGTTAAGTTGTCCCATTCTTGGGCGCCAACTTTGAGGTGATGCTTGCAAGATATTTTCTTGACCAACGATCAGTTAAGTGTTCCGTTTGGGGTGCCTAAATTGAGGAGACTTTGGTTTTGATTTCATCTTACACGATGGAACTCTACTTGCACAATCTAGGCGTGGATCTATGAGAGGAGCTTTATGCTCTTGTTTTGATCAACTCTTTGGAGTTTACAATGCTCATATTTGTCTATTTATTGTAGAAATTACATCAGAGTTTGTATTCTTGATTGCAGGTTAGCAGGTTGAGCTTGTGCATGTGTGAGGGTTTGAAGCATGGTATGGGACGTGTGGATTCATGCTTGGTCACATGGAATGCATGAATAGCTTGTGCTGCAGAAAGTGTATGAGAGTTTACTACAGGTTGTGGAGAAGGATTGTTGAAGGCAAGGAAGCATACCAATCAAGGATTGATACAATATTATTGTAATCTTGTTCTAAGGTTAAATAATACAAGCAATATTGTTTCTGGCGGTGGAGTTTTTTCCCGAAAGGGTTTCTCCACATATATGTTGTGTCACTTCTATCTTCTTATCTCATTCTTCTACAATCTTCTGTCTCTTTCTACAATTGGTAAAATTGATCTAAACAGATTAATCATACAAAAATAATTTTCCACAAAGAACACTTAATTAGATCTATAGTCACATAGTTTTACAAGTTTTAAGCTACAATTTCACCTTCGTTTTCAACACTTCCTGGTGCAAAGCCACTTTTTTCTTCTGATATGACCTCATTTAGTACACCTTTGAGTCTATTTGCTATGATTTTGGTGACCACCTGATACACTATGTTACACAATGCAATTGGTCTAAAATCGCTCGTCACTTGAGGATCTTTCTTCTTGGGGATTAGGGCCAGGAAAGTGTGATTGACTGCCCCTAACATTACCATCCTTCTTCTTGATTCCTTTATTGCTATAGATAGATCATCACCTATTGTGTTCCAATTTTTTTGGAAGAATGCAACCAGGAAGCCATCTGGACCCGGAGCTCGAAGCCTTGTCTGGATTCAACTAGAAGGTTGCTCTCTTGACCTCTTCCTTAGAGATTTTTTGATACAATCATTTGTTCTGCTCTTCATTTATGATTATTGGGATTGTGCTTAGCAACCTCTCTCTTGTTGCTCTATTCTCTTGATTCTCCTTGTTCAACATTGCTTCAAAGAATCTGACAGCCTCTTTGTTCACTTCCTCTATAGATTGAGCAACTTCCCCATTCTCTTTCCTAATTTCTATTATCCTGTTCCTGCTCTAATTGGCAATTGCTAATTTGTGAAAATATTTGGTGTTCATGTCTCCTTTCAACCAAGTCTCTCTTGATTTTTGGTGCCAAAAACATTCTTCTCCTTTCATAATCTTTGCTAATTCTTCTTTCAAATTTTTATCATTCTCAAAATCATTTGTCTCCATCCCATTTTTGATTATGTGTTCGTTTAGAGCTTTGATTTCCTGTTTCACTCTTTCCTTCTCCTGAAAGATATTTTTGAAGCGAGTCTTGTTCCATTCTATGAGTTTGACTTTTATGTAGCCTAGCTTCTTGTTAATTTTAAAGATCTCTGATTTGTCTCCAAACTTGATTTCATTCCACCATCTATCTATTAGCTCCGACAGTTGTTCATCCCTCAACCACATATTTTCAAATTTGAATGGGCTTCCCTTCGGGGGGTCTCCCTGTCCCAAAGATAGCATTACTGGGAAATGATATGATCTTGTGTAGGGAAGTATTTGAGCCTCTTGTGAACCTGCTAATTCCCCCTAGTCTCCCCAAATCAGAAACCTATCTAGGCTTTTAGCTATGTTGGTGAAACCCTTCCTCCTATTTGACCAGGTGAATATTCCATTTCTGGATTGCAGGTCCACTAAATGATTGTTGTCTACAAACTCCTGAAAATCACATTGTATGGCAGTGATTTTGCCTAATCCCCCTTATTTTTCTTCATTATTCAGGGTTGCATTGAAGTCCCCTGCTATTATACCTCTCTCGTTCTTGTGTATTTCTAGTTCACTTGAAATCCTCCTCCACAATTGTCTTTTTTCCAGAGTGGCAATTGGTTCATATACATTAATGATGAAAAAATGCTTATTTCTCAACAAGCCCTTGAATCTTATTAACTACCAATTGTTTTCTTCTACTTCTATTTCACCTTCTGTTGATAATGTGTTCCATATAATTCCAAGACCTCCAGAAGCACCTTCTGCCTCCTTGAAATGTCCTTTCCATTGCATCTAGTTGTCCAGTCTTTTCTTTCCTTCTTCTTTGCTCCATTTGGTTTCCTGAATTAGAATTATGTCCGCTTTTGATTGGTCAATTTGGTGCTTGACCATGCACCATTTGTTAGGGGCATTAATGCCCCTAACATTCCATGTAATGATCTTCATTTTCCCTTGGGAAGGAGTACATCCTTCCTAGTCCTGAGTTTCATTTGCCCTATTGCATTGACTACAATTTTCTAGCTTAGCTTTGTTCAATTTTGGTCCCCTTTTTCCTTTCCTCTTTATGTTTGGTTTTTTTAATTTTTGATTGGGGCTGTTTAAGCATCCTTTCCTCTATCAGTTCTCCTTCCTTGGTCTCCTCCTAGTCTTCCTCTGATTCTGAGTCCCGAACACTCCCTTCCTCCTCAGACTGAGTGTTGCTTCCATCATTCTCCAGATTCTCCTCTTCTTCATTGTATTTGGCAATTGGTGACCCCTTCACTTCTTCTCCTTCCTCCTCTTGCATTTCCATTTCTAAATTATTTATTTCTCTTGACAACTCTTTGATCTGTGTGTTGATGTCTTTTTGAAGTTCTTTTGCTTCTTCTAAGAGGGTATTTAAATCTTTCTCTTCCTGTGAAGCTGCCTCCCTCGAATGTGCTGGCATTGGTTGAGATACCTTTGTTCTGCCCTGCCTTTGCCAATCCAACTTTCTCTTTTTAGATCCTGACATCTCTTTCTAATTTAATCCCTCCTAGGTTCGGGTTTGATCTTTCTAGGCTAAGTTGCCTCCTGTCTCTCCAATTCCCAGGATTCCCTCACTATTTTCCATCCCCTTTTTTGAGCAACCTTTCTGGATTGCCTTTTTGAAGAGACATTTCCTTGTGTGAGCTCCTTCACACACTTCAATTTTCTGTTGCCAACTTTCATACTTCGTCATGATCTCTAGATTTTTGTAGATTCCAACTCCTTATGCTATTTCCACCAAAATGTTGGCCTCTGCTCCTTCTTTTCCATTCACAAAGTATTTGTCAACCCCTAAGCACACCTTTAATGCATCCCCTATTTTCACCATAGCCTTTACATTCCAATACTTTGATGGGAGGTCCACCAGTTTGATCCATGTAGGGGTTTTTTTAATGGTGTAATTCCATGGATCAAAATTCGATTCCTAGTTTAGGCAATGGAAACTATGACCATTTTAAAAAAGGGGTTTTCCATACATAATTTTTTGCTTCAAATTTATAGCTATGCATTATATGAGAAAGGAGTTCGGTAGTTGGTGAATGCTTACCTTATCTTTGAAGTTGCTCTGCCACCAAGCCTTGATCTCCTTTGTAGGGCATCCTGGTCTGCACCATTTAGCAAATAATGCTATGTCCTGCAGCCTAGTTACTCTTGCTTCTATCACTTCTAATGGCATTGCATACAACTTACTCTCCCATGGTCTCATGTTATCTTCCACATCTTTTCCTTTCCATTTTTGCTGGAATTTCCTCCTCCCCGATCCTCTTTTGTCCAAATTCAAATCCCTTGGGTTCATCCTTCGACCAACTTGCTTCCATTCCGTTCCTTCTGGCATTTCTTCACTCCGTTGTTTTGCTTTTTCTCTGCTTTCAACATTAGGGTTTTCAAGGCCTTTCACTCTCTAGGTTTTGTTGGTTCGCCTTAGATTTCCAAGCTTCTTACTTCTCCAATTTGATGCCGATGCTTCTCTAGGGCTTCTCTTTTCCCAAAACCACCCACGCCCATTGCCTCGCAGGTTCCTTCCTTTACCACTCCTCTTCCATCTATATGGGTTTACTCCTAGATTTCATTCTCTTCTCCATCTGTCACTTAGAGGTTTCCAACTTGGCTAATTTTGGTTTTGCGTCATAGGAGTCTCCACCTTGCCATAATACGGGTGACATTTATCCACCTAGATTCCATTCGTGAATACCCATTGCAGGTTGTGCGTAGGTCCATATGTTTTGCTTCCACCTGCGTTTTCATTCCCTGCTTGACTATCCTCCTCAATGTCTCCCCAACACTTCCTTTCTTGATTACCTACAATTTTTCGCTCAGCTTCGCCACCTTACGCCATCGTGGATTGCAACATTTCCATTAGAAAATATAATAAAATATTATTAAATAAATGAAATTTTAAAAATTCAAATTGTTTTTCAAATAATAAAATTAATTGGAATGAAACGACTAATTAAAAAGTTACCTTCTATCTCACTCTATAAATTTTAATTTATATTTTAAGTTTGAAATTAATTTTATTATATAAATTATAACAAAAATTCACAATACAATTATTCTACAATAATTAAAGTTTTAATAAGATAAATAATTATAAATTAAATTAATCTTAATAATTTTTAATTATTATTTGTAATTTCATAAAAAAAACATAAATAATAAAAATAAATCTCAAACTTAAATCTAAATTAAAAAATAAAATAAAATAAATAAAATAGAAAGTCAAAATATATAAAAAATCCAAATATTAATAAATATAATAATTTTAAAAAATTAATAACAAATAATAAATTAATAAATGATTAAATAAAAAAGTAAAACTATTTTTAAAATTTATTATTAGAATTAAAATATTAATAAAACCATGTTAACTTAAACTCAATATTAATGAATAATAAATAAAATATTATTAAATAAACAAAATTTTAAAAATTCAAATTGTATTTCAAATAAAATATTAATTTTTTTTATTATTAAATTTGTTAAAAGTAAAGCTCTAACTTTTATATTAAAAAAATACAAGTAACATCAATAAAATCAAACTATTCAAAAATAAAAAATCAATTCCTAATTATTAATATATATATATATTTTTGCACATGTTACCTTGAACAAGGTTCCTTCATACTTGCAAGCAGTGGAGAGTCGAACATGAGACGACTGGTATGAAAGTAGTGGAGAGTCTCAAACATGAGACGACCCTCTCAACAGGGCTTGTGACTTACCGTTACGGGGTTACCCCCTGTCCCCATGCAGCTGCTTAAGTATGTTTTCTGCTTAAATTTAAGCAGTTTAAGCAGTTGAAGTGTTCCCATGCAAAAAAAAATTATCCCAGGAAAGGATAATTTGGAATCTTTTTAAGCAGCCACTGCTTAAGAATTGAAAATAAGCTGTTGAAAAAAGGAGGGGGCTAGATATAAGCAGCAACTGCATAATTTCAAAGATGCCACATGGCTCCACTAATTTCTTTCCCTCTTTTTTAATATCTCTTTCTATTTTTTCTTTTCAATTTTTAATTGCAGAAATTGTTATTAACTATTATAAATTCAAATTTATATTGACCGCTTAAAAATAAGCAGCAAAATAAAATGTTCATGGGACCACCAGCTAAAACAGTGCTTCTTATCAAAATAAACAGTGGCTGCTAGCCAAAATAAGGAGAGCAACTGCATGGGGACATGCCCTTAACCCCTATATATTATATACACCAAGTGGTAGGTGTAGATGTTATATATAATATATACACCTAGGCTGGTTTGTGCTACTCTTTTGCATTTACTTAATTATTTTAGGTTAAGCTCAAGTATCTTAACCTTTACAAGAACATATAAATGTATTTATTTAGCTATTTATCGGAAGAAACAGAAGATTTAATGGGTTTAACTCCACTCTAAAACCCAGACTACAGAACACCAAATTTACAATCTTAAACCTCACAAGGAGCCTGCGAATTGAGAAGCAGGCTTCTTTTTTAACAGAATAATCGCCAGTAACAACATTTGAAGGAGTTGGAGGCAGGTACGAATACATTTTTTTATGAGCTTCAAAATTAAACAACAATGGAAGGATTCGAACCTACTGAAGAATGGTTGAAGACGATGAAATAATCAACAATAGAACATACAAATATAGCTGTAAATAAATTTGAAGTTGTCTTATAAGAAACTCCGATTTATCAGGGGTTTAATTGTCCTCAGGGCCAGTGTCGATTTAATGGCTTGTCAATGGTGATTTTTTGTACTTTATTAGAAAGAAGCCGCCGTCTTATTTTATTTTATTTGCAGATTGTTCGTTAGATGCCCTCGAGTAAAAGAGGATTACTCTGGGAAAAAAGAACTAATGGAGGCTATAAAATTGCTTTATTGTTCTACGCATTTTTTCCCGGAGCTTCTTTGAATTAATATGGCATCTTTATCTTATTTGCAGGTTTGCATAGACCAGCCGTCAAAATGATGGGTTTTAAAATGCAATATCTAGCAAGGACTTGTAAGCTCAAATCTCTGTCCAAGACTAAGAAAATACCGAAAATTAACAAGAAATTGTCAGCCAAGATACTGTCTAGGAAAAGGAAGCTGCAGGAATATAGTCAAACAAATAAAAATGATGGGGAAGGGGGGAAACTACCAGAATCTGCAGTTACCCTTGAAGAAGATGGGATCGGAAACATAACGGAATTTAGTCAATATGATGGAACAAATGAGCTAGAGGGAAATATGCCAGAATCTGCAGCTGCCCATGAAAAAGATGAGAAAGAAAACATAATATTTCGTCAAAATAATGGAGTTTATGAGAAAACCGGGAAACCGCTAGAATTTGTATCTTCGCATGAAGAAATTGGGAATGAAAACATGCAGAGATTATTTACAAATGGTATAGACGAATCACCGAGGGCATGCCCTACGAAGAAGAGACGAGGGGAACAATTTTCAGACCCTAAGGACAGTAATATTGCTACGGAATATCCAGAGATTAAAGAAGATAATGAAGCATTGCCTGAATTTGTGGTTTATGATGAAATTCCTTCTGAAAAATCTAATACATCAGGTGTAATGGAGAGTTCCGAAGGACTCATAGATAGTTGGGTGGTAGGTGATCAGAACGAATTGGCAGGGATTAAAAGGATGTGTCTTCCACATGCTAAACTGACCCCAGATATGATTGTCATACCTGATGATTGGCGTGCTGCAGTAGAATTTATTTCAGACAATGAGCGGCCTAAGAAATCTGCAGATAGGGATTGCTCTGCTGCTCCTCCTATTGTAGTAGTCTGTGGAGCACAAAATGTTGGGAAGACCACTTTTGCACGTTTTCTCCTCAATAATTTGCTAAGAAGGTACTTTTAGATTGTTTCATAAAAACATATTTGGTTTGGGGTATTCTCTCTCAGACTAGACCAAATAAATTGTCTTCAGGGTGATTATATATTATACGGGGGATCAGCTCGAGCTTTAATATACTCACTGATAGGAATGCAGATGATATTTTTCAATTGTGCTGATTAAATAAAGGACTATTTTTGTACAGGTATAAGAAAGTTGGCTATCTAGATACTGACGTAGGACAGCCTGAGTTTACTCCTCCAGGGTGCCTATCCCTTCACATTGTAGAAAAACCGAATCCTGGTGCTCTGATTAACTTCCTTTACATCATTGTTTTACTGTTTTTTATGTTTTGAAATAAGTTTTAAATTACTATCTGCACTCCTAATAATGGGATTGATTAAAATGTTTTGGTTATCTCTTTTAATGATGATATATATGAAGTTTTATCTTAATTAAATCGTTGCATACTTTTGCAGATTTGTCAATTCTGTGTTTGAGAACTCCTGAAAGGTAATATTTGCATCTGACAAATTTTCAAGAGTGCATTGCTTATTACTAATGATTTATTTCTTGAAATGATTTTTTCTGGCATTTTAGAAATAAAAGTATATAATGCACAGAATCATACCTTTACATGATTTCCAGGAAATATACATACCAATAATTTGAATGGTACTTGCAAGTCACTATGTTTGCTAAAACTATTCTCATCAAGGATTTGTTGGGTAAAGTTCATGTTCTGTTTATAGTGTTTATGTAACAGGATACATTAATTTACACTGTCAAGAAGGAGCGAAAATATGTCTGAGTTTAAAGTCCAGCAACATGCTTTACCCTAAAAACTTTTTCCAAGAGAAGCAGCAATTAAGTGTATAAAATCACTTCTTCTGCAAGTCCTTTGCTCTCTGGTATAGGGGCAGCAATTAAACTGGCTAATCTCTAAATATTTCTTACTCTTTGCATCTGTTATGAAGCAATGATAATATGCTGACAAGCTCCTACGTGAAGTAATTAAATTTTGTGTTGACACATAGTATGATTTTATCGTAGCCAAAAGAAGCTCCTCCTTTGAAGTCCAACCAACTTTCTTTTCAATTCATGCTAGGTGCTTATTTACTCACTCAACCACCTTACCACATAACATCTATCGAGATTCCTGAGATAGAGTGCCAAATTGAAGAAGGAAAGGTACACTCCACACTTATCCTTGCATATCTCCCCTTCCTGCAGTGCCAAAGAAAGAACACAATAATTGGTGGTTAGTCACATTATATAGCGCTCAACAAAATAAAACAGTAATGACGAATTACCCTCTTACATTTGGACTAACTACAGGATGCCAAGCACTCCAGTAAGTGTCTTAACTTTAGATTTTATGAAGTGTACATGAAGCTCTGTGCTGTTTGAAAGACAAACTTTCAGGACCAAGTTTGGGCTTTGCAATTGGTTGTTGGTTATGCCTTATGGCCTCACCAATGCACCTGGCACATTTATGTGCATTTAAATCATGTTTTCAGACCCCCTTGTGGCAGATTTGTTGTCTTTTATCTAGATGACATCATGGTGTACGGCATCACTTTTGATGACCACTTGGTCAATTTACAAACAATTATTGACCTTTGCCAAAACCAATTCAAAGCCAAGACAAAGTTCCTTTGGAGAACCTTAGTCAAACAACTGGGCTTCCTCATTGATGGAATGGAGTACATGTACATCTAGATAAATTATATTCCTTTGTGAGTGGCCAACTCCATCCAACATGTTAGATATAAGAGTTTTCTTGGGGGATATGAACTTCTATGGGAAGTTCCTTGTGACTACTGGCATTTTTCCTGCTGGCAATATCATCTCCATAACTAGAAGGCTCTTAGTTGGTCAAGCATTTAGTTGTTTGAAAGAGGCTCTTTTTTCTACTCTAATGTTTTCTCTCCCCAGCTTGCAACAACCATCTTCGCTTGAGATCAACATTCCCCATTATGCCATATATATGATTCTTAGGTAGGGAGGACATCTTGTGAGTTATTATTAAGAAGGGATGCTGTATGCCAAAATCAATCTTTGCACCTATGATAGGAAATGTCATGGTCCAAGCACTCAAGTAGTGGTGCTATTATCTATTAGTAAGAAATCACTTTCCTTAGCGAACCCCAATAACTTTCTTGAACTATCATTCTAATTTCTAATACTTAGAAAAACATTTGAAGTGGGTATCTTACATTCAACAATTTCATTTGATGACAAACTATAAGAAGGGTACCATTGACAATGCAGCAAATTTTCTTAGTTCTCCTTCTTCTCTAGTACACAACATCCTGAATATTTGTTGCACAATCTATTTTGAGTGAAAGGATTTAAATTCTACAAATCTCCAATTTTGTTTAATGTCGATGAGTTTCAGCTCTCCATTGGAGTGAAATTGTCACATTTTGTTGTCTATAATTTGAGGGATGGATCGTTTAAGTTCGTCCATTTTTGATTTTCCACTGACCCTTTTGACAAACATCAAGGAAGACTTTGTAATATTCGTACGATGGAAATTTTACTTTATATAAGATCTCTTAACACCCTTGATTTTATGAAATAAGCCCCTTAATTTTTTCTCAATATTTTCACAACATAAACCAGCACTATGCCAATGGTTAGCGTTAGCTTCCAAAGATAATCAAACTGAATGTAACCTTCGCCAAGAATGTTCACCAAGATCCTTTGAGAGGCGAGGTGATAGCATATGGGAAGGGGTCGTTAGCAACCAAACTAGAATGGAGAACAATATTGAAATGAAGAAGCTCGACCACTTATTCAACGGGAGTGGAATTACAAAGAAAGAACGATCATCTGCTAATAGCAGGCATCCGTTTTTCAGTGGGCATCCACTTAAGCAGTGGGAATACTCCACTTATTCAGTGGGTGAAAATAAGAAAGTTACAATGTTTATTCCTCCACACTGGCGGTAAACCATCCAGAGGTTACAATGTTTGAATTTAAAACATAAGTAAATGCAGTAATTGAAATGACTGGAACAGTACTACTGTTTACAGTCTTACAATGAGTTATTACAATGAATTTCATTAGAAATCTGCTCCAAATCAACTGCAAAGATTATACTATATCTCCAGTTACAAATGAGAGTGAAAAATTAAAGGAAACATAGGATAAGGAAAGAATACCCAGGTCTGATGTACAGAAACAGCAAACTAAATGATCAGACCAGCAAGTATAACTCACCCAAAATGCTCGAATCTCTTACCAAAACTTCATCAAATTTCAATATAATTGCAGATTCATCATTTCCAATGCAAGGTGACTAGCATGCAAGTGTCCAATAATGCAAAACAGCCATCAAGAGAAGGGCTCGATTCCCAATGCAATCACCAAGAGAAAAGTAAGGCTCTTGAAGAGGTACGACCTTTCTTAAAAATCCCAATCTTCAAAATTAAATCCCATCTTTTGCAAGAAGGGTCGCTCATATCCAAGGAACCAATTGCTTCAATACCCGGAAGCAAATAAAAATCATACAAAAAGTTGTATTTAAAAATCTCCTTCAGCCATGATATGACCAGTATACACAAATCTGGAAATTTTTATCAAAATTTTAAATATCTTCAGCAATGAGACTCAATATGTACTTTTGAATGAAGCACACTCCCAATCAACCATCTAGGGAACCATAGTTTCAGGCCCGAAGAATGGTGTAAAAATGCTAAGTTTCCCCTTAGCCAGGTTTTGAAATCAATTCAATAGCATTTTGATATAATAAACCAAAGATGAAAAATGAGTAAGCAAAGGCCTGCTTTTATAGAACTTGTGGTGATCGTTGGCTTTCCATCTTTCCTCCAAAAGGGACGACCAACCCTCATGTGAAATAATTTAATTTTAAAAACATTCAATTCTCCTTCTTCCCTAGGTGTCCAAGCTCCAAGGAGACATTAAATATTTTAAATATAATTAATACTCCTTTAATGAGGCGTCCAAATCCCAAGAGACATAATAAACTTAGAAATATTAAATATTTCACCTCATTTGGCATCCACCCTCTAGGGTCCCATTTTTAAAACAACTTAAGTCATTGTGCTAGGCCAAGGGGTCAAAATCACAGTATAATAATTAAATGACTTAAATAAATCTTTTCTTCAAAAATGCACCTCAGAAAGCCAAAACCAGAAATACTCAACTACCCTGCTTGAAGTAGAAAGCTCATGAATTGCTACCAACCAGAATACTGCTAAAAATAGAACTTGCTAAAAATAGTAAATTCTGAAAAGTTGCTCAATTCACTTTGCATGTCATATCATTGCGAAGCTCTTTGAAAACTTAGAAAGAATTCGTAATCCAAATCTCGAAACTCCAATGTGCTGGCTAAAAATAGCAAGTTCCGGAAAAGGTTGTCTAATGGAGATGCATGTCACACCATTCTGGACCTCTCCAAAAACCCAGAAAACTCCACCAGACATGCATTAGAAACTCTTACATGCAAACCTTAAAAAATGCTTCAGAACCCCTATAAAATAGGAAACCCTAATTTTACCTCTGACGAGCCTACGGGCTTCCGGAAATAGGCAATCAGTCACCGAAGAGCGTATAGCTAAAATGGGGACATTACATTTTACTTTCACTGACCTTCCATGGAAAGTGGGTTGAGGATTACATTTGTTCTACTCTTTTCAATCATAATCATTGTTTGTATTAGCTGTTACTTGTACATTCACAAGCACAAGAATCCATTTTCCATGGATTTCATTGGTTAATCTGCTTGCAACCCATCACAACATGACTAAATGTTTGTTGTTGCAAACCTTCAAAAATACTGCTACCAACCAGAATACTGCTTGAAGTAGAAAGCTCATGAATTGCTACCAACTAGAGTACTGCTAAAAATAGAACTTACTAAAAATAGTAAATTCTGAAAAGTTGCTCAATTCACTTTGCATGTCATATCATTACGAAGCTCTTTGAAAACTTAGAAAGAATCCGCAATCCAAATCTCGAAACTCTTTTGTGGGCCCCACGCCTTCCCAACCCTAATATGGCCACTTAAAACATTTTTTTTCCTTCATTTGATCTCATTTTAACTTGCCAAAATAAAATTGCAGTCAAGAGCAAAAGTGAAAAGAGAAAGAGGAGGGTTTGAAGGAGTTGTTGGAGAAGAAAAACCAATATTTAGGAGGAAAAAAGGAGAGCATTAAGGCAACAACCAGCAAAAGAAGTGAAAGAGGTAAGTTATTCTTCCATTATCTTTCATTTCTTTCCATTTTTTTTCCAAGTTAAAATGATAAAATGTATGATTTTTTGTTTTTTTTTTAAATTTTCAGTTTGCAAAAACCAAAAGAAAACAAAATGAGCAGCAATAGTGAAGATAGTGGGGATGTTGAGAGGGGGGAAGAAAACCAATCAGTTCATATGGGGCAGCCTCAAACAAACCCATTTGATATCCCTTCTGAAGATTGAAAAAATATGCAAAAGGCCCTTTTAATTCTAAAAAACCTCTTCTTCAACTAGCATCACGTGTAGACAAAGGCAAAGGGAAAAACACTGGGGGTAGTAGATTGTGGCTATGTCACATTTGCAAAGAAAAATATAATGGGAGCTATACAAGAGTCTATTCTCATCTATTGGGTTTTGGAGGCCATGGGGTCAAGGGTTGTAAAGAAATAAAAGATTTTGAGAGGATAGAGTGTTATAGATTGCACATGGAGGCCGGAGGAAGGCCTATGGATCAGCTTATGCAAACTCAATCCGCACATTCAACCTCACCTATGCCCTCTATGCTTGGTAGTCCTAGTGTTGGTAGTGGTAGTAGTGGTGCGGGTGATGTTCATATTTCCACAAGAGGGAAGAGGAAGGCTGCTACTTCTAGTGAGCAGCAAAATACAGTTGCAAATATGTTCAATGTGCAAGCACGAGATGTGGCAGAGTCTTCCATTGCCAAATTTTTCTATGCCCATGCTATCCCATTCCATGTAGCACATTCTCCCTACTTCAAACAAATGTTTAGAGATGTGGCAAATGTTGGTACCTCATTCATTCCCCCTGGAGAACATAAATTACGCACTACACTCCTTGACAAAGAATATTCTAAGGTGAGTGTGGTGATGGAGGACATGAGACAGTGTTGGATTAGAACAGGTTGCTCTATTATCATGGATGGGTGGACCGATATTAGACAACGGCCACTTATAAACATCATAGTCACATGTTCAGCTGGTTCATATTTCCTTAGAGCCATTGATTGTTCTGGGAAGCGCAAGGATGCAAAATTCCAATTTAATATTTTGAAAGAGGCTATAGAGGAGGTTGGGGCAACCAATGTTGTGCAGTGGTTACTGATTCAGCACGTGTGTGCAGATTAGCAGGTTTGATGGTTGAGAGTGCTTACAAGCACATCTTTTGGACCCCTTGTTGTGTTCATGCGTTGAACAACGCATTGAAAGACATAGGGAAGATGGATTGGGTGCACCAGGTGGTTGTAAAGGCTAGAGACATTCAAATGTTTATTTGCAACCATCACACCTCACTTGCCCTCTTTAGGACATTTTCAAAGAAGGAATTTCTCAAGCCTGTAGCAACAAGGTATGCCAGCTACTTTATTTTGTTAGAGAGGATGCTTGAGGTATAGGAGGCTCTACAGTTGATGATGGTTAATTCAGAGTGGAATAGATGGTCTATGGCAACCACTGTAGAAGGGAGAAGCATCAAACAAAAAATTCTTGATGATAATTGGTGGTCCAATGTGAGGTAAAAAAATTGTTAATTAATAATTTCAATTTGTTATTGATTGCTGATTTTATAAATTTTTTTTTTAAAATATATATATATATATATATATGATTTTATTATTAATATTTTTTTATTTTCTAAGTTCTAACTTGTCTTTTTTCAAATTTTTGTTTGCAGATTTGTTTGCTCCATCATTTCACCTATTGTGGATGTCATTAGATATGCTGATATAGACTCTCCAAGTCTTGGAGAGATTTATGAAACTTTTGACTCCATGCTTGGAAAAATGAAGAAAATAATTTTTGATAGGGATCCTAATTTGGGATTATATGAGCAAAAAATTATGCCCATTGTGACACTGCGGTGGAACACTATGAACACCTCGCTTCATATGGCAGCCTTTGCTCTTAATCCCAAATGGTATGTACCTAGACCTGGTAGGATGCCTCCTTGTGATGATGATGAGGTGAAAGAAGGGTTTATGAGGGCCCTTGCAAAAATATATTCAGTTGAGAAGGCCAGTCTAGTTCGTACACAGTTCACTGACTTTGTTAATCTCCGTGGTCCAACATTCGGCAAACTAGAGGCCAGGGTAGATAGAACTACAGTAGCTCAAAGGGATCCTATTGGATGGTGGTCATGGCATGGGAAGGATGCACCACAATTGAGGACGCTTGCTGTTCGCCTTCTTTCACAGGTAATACATTAGATTAACATAATTTGATTTAGACGAGTGTTGAAGTTTGAACATTTATATAATCATAATTTAAATTGAATGTCCTAATTAGTAAATTTAAATTACTAATTTAGTTTTTAAATTTTGTCTCCTCTCACAGGTTGCTAGTTCCTCTGCTGCAGAGAGGAATTGGTCAACATACGGCTTTATTCACTCTATCAAGAGGAATAGGTTGACCTCTAGACGGGCAGAAAAATTAGTGGCTGTGCATAGTGCTTTGCGACTCCAGGATCGTCAGACTCCTGAGTATAGACAGACTCTAGCATTATGATAGAATGTTGATCCAGAGGACGTCACACAAATTGATGAGGAGGAGAGACAGGAGGGATTGGTTAGAGTTCCATTAGATGAGCAGCCCCTCACAGTGACAGTGACTCAGACTATGAGTCTGATTTTGATGCAATGGTGGCAGATGCCGAGTAGCGGCAATCATCATACTCTCTATTTCTATGTTTTGCCTTTGGACACTTGTGACTTTGTCATTTTGACATTTGTAGTACAAACTTGTAGCCTTTTGGGAATTTTATTATTTTATATCATATGCACATTGACTATTTGACATGAATTATGGTCCATGGATGCAATTAGGTAGCTGTAGTATTAATTTGTTTGATAATTCGATTCTATGATGAATATGTCAATATGATTGGTGATTGTTATGATTATCATTACTCATATGAATATCTGAAATTTCCCTATATTTTTAAAATTTATCTCTCTCTCTCTCTCTCTCTATATATATATATATATATATACTATATAGCCGTCCCCCCGTCCCCTAAAATCCCCTCAAAAATTTGCCGTCCCCGAAACGCGTCCCGCCGTCCCGAAAACTTGGTGGAACATAGCTTGCAACCCATCACAACATGACTAAATGTTTGTTGTTAATGCAAAACAACCATCAAGAGAAGGGCTCGATTCCCAATGCAATCACCAAGAGAAAAGTAAGGCTCTTGAAGAGGTACGACCTTTCTTAAAAATCCCAATCTTCAAAATTAAATCCCATCTTTTGCAAGAAGGGTCGCCCATATCCAAGGAATCAATTGCTTCAATACCCGGAAGCAAATAAAAATCATATAAAAAGCTGTATTTAAAAATCTCCTTCAGCCATGATATGACCAGCATACACAAATCTGGAAATTTTTATCAAAATTTTCAATATCTTCAGCAATGAGACTCAATATGTACTTCTGAATGAAGCACACTCCCAATCGACCATCTAGGGAACCATAGTTTCAGGTCCGAAGAATGGTGTAAAAATGCTAAGTTTCCCCTGAGCCAGGTTTTGAAATCAATTCAACAGCATTTTGATATAATAAACCAAAGATGAAAAATGATTAAGCAAAGGCCTGCTTTTATAGAACTTGTGGTGACTGTTGGCTTTCCATTTTTCCTCCAAAAGGGACGCCCAACCCTCATGTGAAATAATTTAATTTTAAAAACATTCAATTCTCCTTCTTCCCTAGGTGTCCAAGCTCCAAGGAGACATTAAATATTTTAAATATAATTAATACTCCTTTAATGAGGCGTCCAAATCCCAAGAGAAATAATAAACTTAGAAATATTAAATATTTCACCTCATGTGGCGTCCACCCTCTAGGGTCCCATTTTTAAAACAACTTAAGTCATTGTGCTAGGCCAAGGGGTCAAAATCACAATATAATAATTAAATGACTTAAATAAATCTTTTCTTCAAAAATGCACCTCAAAAAGCCAAAACCAGAAATACTCAACTACCCTGCCTGAAGTAGAAAGCTCATGAATTGCTACCAACCAGAATACTGCTAAAAATAGAACTTACTAAAAATAGTAAATTCTGAAAAGTTGCCCAATGCACTTTGCATGTCATATCATTGCGAAGCTCTTTGAAAACTTAGAAAGAATCCGTAATCCAAATCTCGAAACTCCAATGTGCTAGCTAAAAATAGCAAGTTCTGGAAAAGGTTGTCCAATGGAGATGCATACCACACCATTCCGAACCTCTCCAAAAACCCAGAAAACTCCACTAGACATGCATTAGAAACTCTTACATGCAAACCTTAAAAAATGCTTCAGAACCCCTATAAAATAGGAAACCCTAATTTTACCTCTGACGAGCCTACGGGCTTCCGGAAATAGGCAATCAGTCACTGAAGAGCGTATAGCTAAAATGGGGACATTACATTTTACTTTCACTGACCTTCCATGGAAAGTGGGTTGAGGATTACATTTGTTCTACTCTTTTCAATCATAATCATTGTTTGTATTAACTGTTACTGGTACATTCACAAGCACAAGAATCCATTTTCCATGGATTTCATTGGTTAATCTGCTTGCAACCCATCACAACATGACTAAATGTTTGTTGTTGCATGTTGGTTCTCCAATATAGCGATCTTTATGTTGCACACTAACACAATTCATGCTTTCTAGGTTGCCGACTACTTTTTCAAGTATATGATACATTCATGGTTGGAGGATCCAATAAAGGACTTTCAAACCTTGTAGCAAAACAAAAACACTCAAATACAATACACAACAAAATAACAAATTCATATAAAGAATTGAAACTTGATCTATTCAAATCATAATAGCTTCATGAGCTTGATACTTGCTAGGTGTTAGCCATTTGATTACAAAATAGATCCACAGTCTCAATATCAATTTAGTTTTCCTACTTATCTTGGACAACTTTCTCCTCCCGCCCTTCCAAAGCTACTACCCTCAAATCATATCAGACTTCTCTATATATACAAGATGTATAATTGATATGCATTAGATGGAAACATAATACACCATTATAGGTGGATGTAATAAGGATTAAAGGGATCAAAATTAAATGATTTGTTCTTCAACCAGTCTTGGACCTTGGTGTATCACCTTGTGTAGTGGTAGTTTTGTTATAGTAAAAGGTATTTCCTAATTATTTATTTATTTAATTATTAGGCTCCTTTTCCTCTAATTACTTAAGCTTATTTAGGTCATGTTCTTTTTATGTCTCATGTCATAGGATGAGGACGCATGTCATGATCTTGTTTTATCCTCACCTAGGGTTTCTAAGTTAATTATCCTTTTATAAGGATTCTCTTTTGTATAATCATTAAGAAGATGCACATTCATAATGATTCATGCTTTTTTGGATCAATAGCTCTTGGCTTCCATAGCTTTGCTATTCTCTCTTTCTGTTTGATTGCAGGTGATTCTTGGGAGATGTGGAGTTGATTTTTCCCAACTTCAATATGGTATCAAAGCTCCAAACTTGTAATCCACTCTCTTTTCGAGAAATTTCGTACCTTGAGCTATCACTCGGTGCATCTTGGATCAAAATAGAGTTTTCCATTGGATTTAGAGCTATTGAGAAAGTCAGATTTGTCTTTTGTTTGGCTTGATTTGGACTCCTGAGGTCAGATCTATGAGGGTTTGAAGCAGTTGTTTTTTTAAATTTTTTTTATTGCTTTAGATTCGGAGGTTAGCTGCATTTTTTGAGTATTTTGGGTTGAAAAGAACCTCACGGTTGTGTTCAAGAGGTTGATTTGACGAATTTTGATATAAAATTCAACCTATTTTGGTGTCGGGAACTGTTAAGGCAATTTTTTTTGCCAAGGAAGCTGTACGGCTTCCTCGGCACGCATATCAAGGTATTCCTATGAAAAGTTAAAAAAAATAAAAAAAAAATTCATCGTAGGTCTTTTAAGCTTTTTTTTCAAAATTATATTAAAAGAATTTGGGAGGGGATGGGGGGTGGTACCCGTAGGTACTTGCTGTGGCAGGGGTGGTAGGCCCTTGGGCCTCGCCCCAACTTGTGGGGGGTGCAGGGGGTTACCGTCCTTTGCCAATGGCAAAGCGGCAACTACCTCTAGCCCTGCCTAGGGCCGACGGTGGGTGGGTTCCACCTCCCTGCCGCCCCTTTTTTTTAATCTAATTTTTTAAAAATAAAAGTTTTTTAACATATTTTTTTCTAAAAAATATATAATAGTTTTTCTTCATGTTTTTTAACTTAAAAAATAAAACATGTCATTTTTTTTGCAAATAAAAGCACTTGTATTGTACCTGTTTGGAGGAGATTTTTTCCCAAGGCTCTAAATTTGGCGGCATTTTTGCTACACTTGGTGGAGGTTTTTTTCTTTTGCCTAGCTCATCCCCTTTCCGTTGAGCTTTTCATTTTTGCACTTTATCTTCTAGAGGCCATATCTCGGTCATACGGTGGTATTTTTCAGTGCAATTTTTTTTGAAATGAGGTAGAATTTCACGCTCTTTGCATTGGAGCAGATGGTTTTCGGTTTGGGCTTTTGTTTTTTTTCTCAGAATTATGTTTTCTTAGTGTTGTTGTTGCACAACTCTCATTTTGGAGACTTTGACAGGCCATATTTTCTGCCTCTGAACTCCTTTTTGGGTGTCGTTTTTTTTAAAATGCATGTTTTTTCGTGTACTTCATCATGGTGCTACCAGTTTTCTATTTTTTTGTCAGAGATTTGTATTTTCAGCATGTAGTCCTTTTTTGGACATTATGGGCTTCCATTGTAAGCATTTCTCTTTATGTAAACACACTGACATAAAGTGCCTCAGCATTTTGGTGTATTATTGGGATCTTGAACATCATCTTGTGCTTTATTGTACTCGCACTATGATACAAAGTGCCATGGGGGGGTTGATGTTTGCCTTTGTTTTGCCATCACACCTTTGTCAAGTGAGCGTCCCTTCCATGACAACAACCTCATGTGTGTGTGCCTTTTGTTTGCACACTCTTTATATTTGTTGGTACTTTCATGTTTGCACATTCAGATGTTCTTGATTCTTCTTCATGCACTTTTTTTTGACATTTAGTTTTAGTGTATTTGTCATGACTCTCCCTTGTCAATATTATGGGGGGGTTTCTATTGTTCGTGCTAATGCTTCCTTGGTTTCGCATTGGATTGAGCTATGTATCTAGTATTTGTTCCTATGTACTAGGCAGATGCAGTGTACATTAGTGGTTGGTTACCCTTGCATTTCAATTTATCAATTGAAATAACAGAACCAAGATATATCATCTCTTCCTTTTTGAAACTACATTTCTTGACATTAATTAGCAATTTCTCTCCTCTTAACTTCTGCAAAATTAACTCGATATCTCCAAAATGTTCCTCTTTACTTTATCGAAAATCAGAATGTCATCCAAGAATACAACAACTTTCCAAGATACGGTTTCAATACCTCATTCATTAGCCTCATAAAAGTATTAGGTGCATTAGTAAATAGAAATGTCATAACCAACCACTTAGACAAGCATTTTTTTGGTCTTGAATGCAATCTTCCATTCATCGCCTTCTCTAATCCTAAACTAATGAGATCCACTTTTCAGATACATTTTACTGAACAATGTTATGCCATTTAAACAATCTAGAAGATCATCCATCCTTAGTAAGAGAAATTTGTGCTTGATAGTGACCCTATTTATGGCTTTAGAATTTGTACACATTTGCTATTCTCCTCCTTTCTTTGGTGCTAATATTGCTGGTATTACACATGGACTCAAAAACTTCTTTAATAAATCATTTCTTCAACAATTTTTCAACTTGCCCATACAACTCTTTATTTTCAGCTAGTGTTAGTCTGTGAGCTTATTAAGTGAATTTGCTCTTGGAATCAAGCCATATGATGACTTATTCTTCTAATTGGCGGTAAACCTTTAGGTAGGCTATTAGAATAAGCCACTATACTTTGTCAGCAACTTATCAATTTTTGGCTGCAGCACTTCTTTGGCCTTTGTGGTGCTTTCAACTTTCATACATTTAGGTAAAACAACAAAAATCTTTTCCTGCTTAATGCTCTTCAAAAATTGCTTACCATTTATCAACTTTACTTTGGTAATACTATTAATTCTTTCACCTTCCTCCTTTGAAGGCAAAAGTACATATTTCTCTCCATCCTTCATTAGGTTATAAACTTATAAGTATTTTCTCTACCATCGTGTGCAACTTTTCTATCAAATTGCCATGGCTTACCCCAAAAAATATGTCAAACATCCATAGGCATGATATTCCATAAAACTCTTCATCATTATAAATTTCAATTTTGAATTTCACAAGACATTGTTCACTAACCAGAATTTTATGATCTTTTTGTAACTAAGATACTCTTTAAAGGTTAGGATGCTAAACTCTTCTTAAATTCAAAATTTCAACCATTCCATTTGAAACAAAGTTATTAGTACTACCACTATCAATAATCACCTTGCACTATTTACCTCTAGATTTGTATACAGTCCTAAATAAACTTTTTCTTTGTACCAGTTCATTTAGATCTCTTGTAGGCTTTAACAAATTTATTTTCAACAATGATGACTCACCTTGTTTCGGCATACTTGCTTACCATTTGAAGAAACTTCTTCATCAACATGTGTTGTCCTTATAGTCCTTTCAGATCTTCTATCATATCCTCCTTATGACTGAGTCCATTCAAATGCTTTGTGTCTTTCACCTCCACATTAAAGACAAGTTCCTTGGAATGATCTTCCACCACCTTTGCCATATCTCTTTACTTCTTCGATAATTAGATCTACCACTGTAGTAACTTTCATTACTTTCTTTTGCTTCTGCATCATTGTTGTAATATCCTCTACCACCTTTTTTTCTTTCTCTTGAAAATGTGTCGCTTTTCCCTCTCTTTTTTTTCGTCTATTTGTGAAATTTGTGATCAACTTGTCTTTAACTTTTAGTGCGAACTGATATTCTTCGTCAATTGACAGAATAATTAACATACTTAGCTCTTCTTGAATAGATCCTCTTAAGCCAGATGCAACTAGCTACCTTTTCTTGATTATCTTCATGATGGCCTGCCCTTATTGTCAACTTATAATATTCTTTAGTATAATCTTTCACACTTAAATCTTTTTGTTTTAGATTTTTCAAGTTTTTTAACAAGTTGAGCTATCAACTTGCAGGAATAAATTTAGATTTCAACTTATTTACCATCCTATCCCATTTCTCAATTTTAAGCTTACCTTTCCTATTTCTTTCCTACAGAGCTCTTTCCACCAAATAGTAGAATGACTTTTCAGCTTCATCTTTGCAAACTTCACTCCATTAGGGTCAATATTTTTTTCATACTCAAAGTATTCTTCAAGATCAATAATCCAATCAATCAACTCTTGAAGATTCAAATTACTAGAATAATTAGGCAAATCAACATGACTTTCCTTACCAATTTTGTGAATAGCCTTCAACATTCTTTCATCTCTATCTTCTTCATCTAAATGATAATTTCAATTGGTCCATTATCTTGTTAATCATCTCTTTCATCGATCCTAGGGTTAATAATACCTCTTGTATTGCATCCAACTTGATCTAGACATTCCTCATCATATGAAACATTTGCTCAATTCTCTCTGCAACATGGAGTACACATCAACCTCTATTTATCCTTTAGGAGACATCTTCAGATATGGTGTAAATTGCCTTTGAGTTGATGATTTGCTTACAAACAATTCAAGTCATGAGAATCTTCTTCCCAACACTCACTTCTGAAAGATTCACCTTACGACCAACTATCAACCTCTTTCACAAACTTGCAAGATTCCAAATCTTTGCTTTGATACCAATTGGTGTAGTTAAAGTTGGAGGGTCCAACAAAGGATTCCTTGTAACAAAACGGGAACACTCAAGGTCAATACATAACAGAATCATATAAATTCACTTGAAGAACTGAAGTTTTATTGCTTCAAATCATAATAACTTTATGAGCTTAATACATGCAAGGCATTAGCTGTTTGATTATAAAATAAATCTACAAATCTCAATATCAATCTGGTTTTCCTACTTATCCAAGACAACTTTCTCCTTTTGCCCTTCCAAAGCTATTGCCATCAAATCATAGCAGGCTTATCTATATATAGGATTTGTAGAATTGATATTTATTGGCTACCATTGTAGGTGGATGCGATAAGGATTAAAGACACCAAAATTACACAATTTGATCCTCAATTGGTCTTGAACTTTGCGCATTACCTTGTGTAGCATGTAGGTTCATTGATAACATGTAGATTCATCATCTACGATGTACCTTGAGCTAGGAGTCTGCAAGTTTAATTCAGTTCCATACATGATCCTTCATAGCCCTAAATGAAGTAGGTAATATTTGGAGTTGGCGCAATTTTCAAATGCTTGGCGTATAGTTCAAACAAGTCCCATTATGCATTGAACAATTTGGTATTGATCTAGTTAAGCTCCTCGAGATGGAAGACATAAATGCAATGATTAGGTTTGCATGGATATTTGATGGAACACATAGGATGATAGGATGTTCTATTGGACTTATTTTCCCAACCGTAACCTAGGATCTTCAAAATTAGTTGCTGCATAGCTTATTGATTGTCAAATGTGTCTGCTGTTACAAACATGAAGCTTCGTGCTGATAAACAAAATTGTGGTAAGTTGTAGTGCTACATACTTGATGCACACAACCCAAAACACCTGGAAACTAGACAAGTAATTGCAACAAACAAACATTAAAAGAAAATATATCTGGTTGATGTAAGATTGCTGATACACTCTTGATGCTCTTGCATCAATTTAGAGCAATTTTGGGCTGCCATTCACCATCTTTTCTTTTTGCAACCCACACATTCCTGAGAGTCACTTACGGCAATCATCGTTGCAGCTTCTTGGTTGGCAACTGTTGCTTTCCACCTCATTTCAGCCAAGATTGATGGTGATACTGATGTTGTTATTCAAACTTTAGGTCATGTTCTCCATACTTATCATTAGTATAACAAGTGATGGGAGTGCTACTTGCATATTGTTCAACTGTTCAACATGGTTGCAACCAGGCCGTCCATGTCTTTACAGGGTATTGTCTTTTCAAGTGTGCTATGACTTTCAACCTTTGACGCCTAATAAGGTTTCCTTTGCTTTTCTTACTCTAAACAAACCCCACTAATGTGAGCAAGGCAAATCTTTTTCATTTCTCCAGAATTTGGGTAAGTTTCAAACTTTCATGCCAAAATTCAGGCCACTTTCTAGCAGATTCATGCTGAATTTGATGTACTCCATGATCATCATAGAGCATCTCATTCTTTCCAAGTTCTTTCATGTTCTTTGGCAGAATCAGATATGTTTAATTATTATGATATTTTGTACCAATTTCAAAAAGGTTGGGAACAAAATTCAAATATTAGATTTGATTTTGAATGGCTGTGAAATGAGACCTTGTTTTTTGGACAACCTATTTCTTGCTGAAATATTGCTTTTGCTCTGTTAGGGCATATTTATATTTTTAATTGTTCTACATCTTGCTTTTGTGCATTTTAATTCATCTTGTAGGCAGTGATATGGTGTAGCTTGTAGGGCTAGGCATCTTTTAAACTTTGTCATGGATGGAAATCTCCTTGTATATAGAGACCATTCACAGTTTATTTATGTGTAATATTGGGTACTACCTCTCATCAATATGATCAAGTGCAGATATTGGATTTCAGGAGCTACAGTAGAGTTATCATGCTTATTACATGAAAGACATGATTCAAAACCGTCTGTGACCACCTATAATCATGGAATAATTTGATGTATCGATGCTGAAGTTTTGGTATGAGAATACTGCTTCAGATTGGTTACAAAATTTTAGAGACAAGTGATTTGTTTGTAATTTTTAATTCTGACAACTTACAATAACCATTGTAATATAGTCTATAGATGAGAAGTTGTCTTCTTTGAGGGGGTGATCTTTTGTTTGCATGATGATGGGCTTCTTCTCATTGCAGAATGGTTGCATTTTCCAAAATTGAAAGAAAGGAATGATATGTAGGATAAAATTAGTGGTAACCCTTTTTTGTGATGCTAGAAAAAAAACTGTTGAGGGAAAATCTTTCCTGGTCATCTACACTGGAGTGAGTGCATGGCTTGTTATATAATCTTCCCTCACAGTGAGCATTTCAATAAAAGAAGAAAGGTTGAAGCCAAAAAAAAGGAAAGCATAAATATGAATTTTATGATTGGCCCGACCTGATTTTAGTGAAGCAGATATGTGATCGAGTTTATTTAATTTAAATATTATTATTACATTACTTTGTTGGATTGGAAGGTGAAGTGGTAGTGGGTTATAGTTGTGTTCTTTTGTTACCAGGGAGAATTTTCTGTTACAGGATATATGCAATTCCATGTGTTCCTATTTTAGGGTTTTGCATATTTTACTTTCTAAGATTGCAAATTGTAGGTGATGATTTCTTTCCTTGTCTTCCTCTTTTTTATGCACCACAATGATATATCTTCTGACATACTTGATATTTCTGTACGCATCTAAATTCTTTTCTCAACTCCATAGATGAGTATTCCCTTCACATCCATTTTTTTGAAGTGGGCCCTATTTCTTATTGTCGCACAAATTTTTATTACTATTGAGTATTACCTTAGTGCAGATATAATGTATTTTCCTCTATCATGAATACTGCTGTAGATTCTCAAAATTTCTGTTGTATTAACTTTTATACTTTCTAACTATTTTATCTTGAATGTCAGTATTATCTATGGTTTGTATGCTATTATTGAAAGCATTTCTTTGACTCATTTTTAGTTGGTCTCTAAATATTAGGTGCCACTTCTATGGTGACATTTCTGCCAAAAGTAATCCAGAAACGTATTTGCACATTATTGTAAACCTTTATGAACATTTCCGGAAGGGGTACTATGATGCTGATATATCAGATGAATCTGAAGCAGTGAAAAGGGTCCAGATACCTCTTGTTGTAAATACTCATGGATGGGTGAAAGGTAATATTTTTGATTTAAAGGAATTTGAATCTCTGTTTAGACTGGTATCTTTTTAACAATGAATCTTACCAGTGAAAGTGATGCTCTTAATATTTATTTATTATGATTAAACTATTTTATATGAAGACATGAGAAATAGGAAATGAATAAGACAGCAGTAAATTGATTTTACTTCTAGGTAATTGTCAATCTCATTTTAGTGATTTGAGTCAAGGCTTGCCTAATGAGATGTCCATATTCAAGGAAGTTGTATCCAATAATTTTCTATTAGTTATTTTAATTTGATTGTTTTTGATTATACTAATGAATACCTCCTCTTTGCCAGCTCTTAAAGTTCTCTCTAATTGCCATTTTGTGCTAAAAAGGTCTTGGTTATAATGTCCTGGTGGACATGTTGCGCTACATGGTGCCTACACATGTTGTGCAGATCCGTTTGACTGCAATCAGCAAAAACCTTCCGCTGGGAGCTTTCTGGAGTTCAGTCAGGGATTATGAAAGCTCCACCAAGCTTCTATATCTCGGCACAGCAATGAAAGATACCATGAATAAATCGTAGGTTCTTTTTGCTAATATGTCATTTTTCTGTAACACCAATGGTAAATAATTAATAGGTTAACTTTGGTGAAAGATGTTTGTGCCAATCATGGAATGCTTTAATATTCCAAATTGATGTTATATGAAAATTGAATTTTACACTTAGTGTCCAATTGATGTTCTATGGCAATTGAATTTTACACTCAATAATCTTTGTGCTTTTTAGCTGTTTTTCATAGAGTTGGTAGCGGCAAGTTTGGCTGCCTCAACTTAGTTTTTGATAAGGAAAAGCAGGTTTTGAAGGGACCCCGAAACCCTTTACATAGACGAAAAGCTGCATAAGAAATAAAGCACTAAACCCAGCAGCCCCAAAAACTAAAAAGCTGACAGAAGAATAAACAATAGCAACCCGTCAGCAAACCCAACAGCAAAAAACATCAGCAGACCAGCTGAACCAAAAAAGGAAACACGAGCTACAACAACTTATCTAAGACATCAGCCGAGGCCATGTTCTCTTTAATGACCTCCTCATGATTACTGATAACATCCTCCAGCTCTTCAACAACGACAGTCGCCCGCTTTTTAGTCTTACTTCTCGTCCTAAGGCATGGACCAGTCTACAAATCTTTATCCAGCACAGGAGTGGAAGCCTCCGCTTTCTCCACCAGAGAAGAGCCACAAACATCTTCAATCATATTCTCCATATCACCCATGTCAAGAGGTTTACCCATCCACTTCAGCGCTTTCTCATTTAGAGCAGAAAGACCCATCGAAGTAGTCTTCAAAGAATTATTACTAATATTGACCACTGTTTTTTAAGTCCTCAGACATCTTACCAATTTTATCTTCCAAGCTAGCAACTTTGTGTTCCAACATTTTATTGACAATACCTTCCAAAGAGGAAATCCTTTCCTCGTGAGTAGCACCCAAACGACCAGCATCCATCAAAAGGTTATCGAGCTTAACATTCATAACTTTGCCTTTTATTTCACACTCCTTTTGGTTGCTTCTAAGAATAGCAACACAAACGTCCTGCCAATTTTTCATCTGAAGATTGAGCTCCTTGACCTCAGAAAATAACCACTTAACCAAAGAAAGCAGGTTTCTAGTCCCATCTTCTACCATCTTGCAAAACATATTCATATCAATTTCATCCCAGTTAACCAGAGGCTGCTCATTACGCTCCAAATCATCAGGGGCATCAACACAATCCCTATTGTGGCCATCCTCTTCTTCAGCTGGGGAATCCTCGACCTCCACAATGTCCACTTTGATCTTCTCCTTGTTTGGCAAGTCAGCCAAATCAGCTAACACATCCAGACGCTCCTTCTTTACTTCCCTCTCAGCTGAAGAAACAACCTGAGAGCAATTAACCACTTCAATCCCCTGCATTTCAACAGGACTAGTATCAACCGGCTTCTTCTCCCTTATGGAATCCGGATTCTTGAGCCCTAACACAGGGGAACTCTCCAAACAACCAGCCTCACCAGGAACAGGGTTCACCACAAAGGCATTCTGACCACCCACAACATTCGAAGGAGCCACTTCACCCTTAGGAGGACATCCCTTCAAACCCTCAATACCCGACGACAACACATGATTCACATTAGGACTCGAGGCCTTCTCTTCATCACCGATCACAAGCTTCCTTTTGGCCGAAGCTTTGATTTTCTTCGAGCCTTTGGTTTTCCCCTTCGATGAATTTTTGACAGAAATAGCCACAGCCTCCCGTAACTCCACATTTGTCTCATAACCCTTACCCCACTTTTCCAAATCCTCTTCCCCTTCCTCAGAGCCTTCTTCCTCAACAGACATATCCTCAAATTCCGACTCATCCTCCTTAGAACTACCAACCCATTCACCAGCAGAATCCCCAGTATCATAACCATCATTTAAAACTTCCTTTTTGCCAAGAGTTTTAGGAGAGACCGAAATCAGTTTCAACTTGATATGAGCAAATAACAAACTCATAAGCCCTTCATGAAGAACCGTCTTCTTAGGGTTCTTCCTGTGGTCTTCAATACTCTTCTCCATAGAGAGTAACAAATAAAAAGGAAAAGAGATAGAAACCTTATGCCTAAAATGGTTCAAAAGCACAAAGTGATAAGCATAAATCACATAAAATCTACCTTCAAGGGTGAAGTAGTACATAATTGCCTTCACAAGGTCCCTCCAAAGCGGCTTCAGGGATTTCCTGGCATAATCGCCGCTTCCAATTTCCCTAAGTTGATTCCTCTCATCATACTTGAAGAAGTTCGCAAACGCCTTCTTGGCCACACCCCTGTCTCTGAAAAACTTCCTCCTAGTAACCGAAAGACCAGTTACCTCTGCAATGAAATCCTCATCAATTCGAAACTCAACACCCTTGTACCGCAAAGACCTCGCATTCTAGTCTTTCACAAAGAAATTGGTGGCATCAGGGTCCAGGCCTTGAATTTTCTGCATAAATTGTGAAACCCCCCCCAAATCTAATTGCTTCCACATAGTAGCATTCTTCTGGAATTCTTCACAGGAACTTGGCTCAATCCCGCAATAGTCGCCACCCATAGTCACAAGAAGCAACCCAGAACACGTCAAAACTTGGAAGAAAAGTAACAGAAAAAAGAACCAGGCACTATTCAAATCGATACAACAAACACCCACAATACGTGTGGGCTTATCATTCCACATACTACCCTGCCAGAACTGCTAGTCCATCCTCCTACGGAAACCAAGGAAGAAATGAATAAACAGATAGGGCAAAGGTTTCAAGTTCCAAAACCAACTCAAAATCATGATGAAAAACCTTTCCCCGAGGACACCATCCCTATAAACAAGCCAACTGGTCATCATTAGAAATACACTTCAATTTCATAGGTAGCGATTCAAAAGAATCCCACTTAGACCTCTCCAACACTCCCACGTTGGCAACACCATCCGCTAGCATGTTAGCCTCACGAAAAACATGTGAGATTTTGATCTCCTCAAAAGAGTTAATAATGGCGATAGAATCATTAATAAAATGGGCAATAGACCACGAGGGGGGGGCACTTCATTAAAAGACAATTTATCACATTAAGAGAGTCCCCCTCGAGCCATAGCTTAGAAACCCCTTGTGACTTGGCTAAAACAAGGCCATGGTAAGCTGCAACAGCCTCCGCAAAATGGTTTGTCTGGATTCCCAAGGGGGCTGCCTCAGCTTAGTTGACTTATTTGTATTAAATGAAATATATGTTTAACATTTTCCTTTTCTAATTTGCCTAGTCATGTTGAGTTCTTAGCAAGTATTTTTTGCCAAGTTGGAATATAAATGTGCTTGGCAAGTCCAAGCCAAGTCTAACCTAAATTGTGCCTAGCGAGTTCATGTCAACTTCAAGTCTTATTCCATAGTTTATTCATAGACGCAAAACTCACTAAAAACTTGTGGAAATCGTGAGTACTTGTGAGTTGCAGAGGGCACCAAGTAACTCGCTTGCTTACTTGTGGGCAATTTTGGCGAGTTGTTGGCTAGAAGACACTACAAGAACTCGAGAGTTCTCATGAGGTTGTGCTTTAATCTTGCCCATTTAGTTGTCTATGCCAAGTTTTGTTGATAAGTATTCTTTTTAAGCAAATTGCTAGCAAGGGGTAGCTCCCATTTTATTAATTTAGAAAGAAATTATGTCTTGTTTCAAGAACATTTTACCACTATTTGGACTTATGTGTATACAATGCTATCAACCGAGTTGCCATCTCCGTCATCCTTCCAACTTCAATTTTTGTGAATAGGCCTTTATTGACAATTACGTGCTTGAGGAAAGGTTGCAAATTCTTTTTGAAGAAGCATTCTCGATACAAATGCACATCATTCACATACTTACTTTGTTTCCTCACTTTACTGCTATGCACCGTGTCACACAAGAAACCATGCTCAGTTTTTTTGTTGAAGGTAGAAATGGCTGCAATGGCATCCTTGATGAATTGTTCCTTGAGCAGGTGCTACACCATAAGCTTCCCAATCATTTTCCTCTTGACAATCCTTAATATGTTGGTCAAGAAAACCACAATCAGATTATTGTCATGTATGTGCCTCGAAGTGAGACATCTCTCCCCAATCACCATTTTGATTGCCTCCTTCACACTTAGCTCCTCAGCTTGAAAGAGACGAAATATCTGTGAATTAGTATTCTCATGTGGGCAAGTGCATACGCAACTTGGGATCACAATTTGCCTTCCACTTTTTCTTTACTTTGTTTTATATATGATTCCATGTTCTTTTACAATTAGAAAGATCCTCACGTGTAATCCCAAAGAGGATTTGCAATCACACAATCTGTGCCTCGAACTTGGTTTTAGGATGTCTCGTGATTTGAATTGCCATTGTCTCGCTTACTCTCTTGTCAGCACATATTTTCCCAATTGAATCCTCCTATGGACTAAAGATCCTCATGATCTGCGATTTGCCATTCGTCCACTTTTTGACAAGATGAGTCCCTAAGGTAAGTTTTGCGTGGAGTACTAGTCCATTGGAACCGCAGTCCTTTCTACTATATTTGGGTTTTGGATGGATCATGAGAGTATTTCTATCCGAATCCAACTTGTCCGTGCTTGTATCTTTCTTGATTCAGATAGAAATTACGACCCAACCTCAGTCCATCATTGGCAACAAACCATCCCAATCTTGACTCTAATTTGACCCCACGATGCTTTCACTTTGATCAATTCCTCAATTGGATAGGAAATTGGCAACAAAGTTTGCCTCCCTATATAAATGCCTGGAAGTATAGAAGAGAGCATATTTTCTCAAGCCACATCCTCGATTCCAACTAGGGGCATTCAGAGAACAAATTTCCCTAACCACAATTGCTGAGTCTCCCTCAATGTCAATATGATGTATCAATTTGTGATTGCAGTATGTTATTCCTTCATAGATTTTTGCGAATTCTGCTTCATTGTTTGTGCCATTAGGTAGTTTGATTGAGGCTGCCCAAACTAGGTTCCCTTTATCATCTCTAATTATATAACCAGAGCTTGAGGCCTTGGGATTTCCCCTTAAGGCCTTGTCGAAATTTAGTTTCAATCTCCCACTTGGAGGAAGAGATCACTTGACCATGCCTCGATCTTTGGTTCCCATAAGATCACCACTTGGAGGCATTAAATGTGGCCAAGCTTTTAGCATTTTGTGATCCCATGTCGATAGGTATTTGTATTTTCTCTTCTTTGTTTGCTTGTTCAGGTGTTCATTGATTCCAATCTTGATTTTTCCCAAAATTGATTATGTAGAGGCTTTCTTATCTTTGAAGATTTGGGCATTCCTTTCCTTCCATAATTGCCACACAATCATCATGGGTACTTCACTCCACAGACCTTGCAATGTAGAACCTTTATATAACCTTGGCCATGCCTCAAAGACCTCCTTTAATTTATTTGGCATTGGACTTTGCCAACTGAGTTTAGTACAAAATGTAGAGCAAAAAGTCTGTGCAATGTTAGATTGAAATAGGAGGTGGTCCACATTTTCATCATTGGCATTGCACATTATACACTAGTGAGGACCTACCACCCCAATCTTATTTAATCCGTCACTCGTAAGTATGCGCTCATGAAGGGCAATTCATGCAAATGCCCTTGGTTTTGGCAATACATCGCTTTCCCAACATAGCCGCTTGGGCCATGTAACTGTGTTTATTTCTTGCTTGATTACTTGCATCCAAATTTGGTTGAATACTCACCAAATTCGGCTGCACACCAGATAATCGTGTCATCACCTTTTGTTAGTAAAATCCTTTGTTTTGCAAGTTCTGCCAATAATATTTCTTTGCTTTGTCTATTCAGTATTTCAAAGTCTTTCCATTCATACTCAAGGCGGCCGTTCACAATCAAAATGTTTATGTAATTCTATAGTTTATCCCCATATGCCTCGCTCATGACAAAAATTGCCTCATCCATCCTCGGTAGTATTGCCAGTGGCACATACCCATTCCATGAATCATGCCAAAATGACACCTGACTCCCATTTTTTATTCTCCATGAGAGGTGATCAGTGATAGTTATTTTGTATTTTATTATAAAGTTCCATATTGCAAACCCCATCGGTGGGTTGGCGATTGTCAATATGCGTTTTGGATCTTGATCATGAAGGTATTTAGCCCTTCGTAATTTGTACCATTGAGCATCTAGATTCTTATAGATCCTCCATGTGAGTTTGGCACCCAACACGACGTTTTGAAATTGGACATCTCTAATGTTTGCTCCCCCCGAACACTTTCCTTTTTTGACTATTTCCTAGGACAGTAATGGAAATCCTTTTTTTTTTGTGGGATCCTTCCCATAGGAATCTTCTTTGGACCCTGTTCAATATGTTGGCGACTTTGTTTAGTAGTTCAATACATGAAAGCATATATATCAGGATAGCAACTATCACAACTTTGAACATGGTTATCTTGCTAGCTAATGTGAGCCACCTTCCTTTCCAACACTCCATTTTTGTTCTGCACTTATCAATTGTATCCTCTCCTAAAGAGGACTTGGAAGTGCCCCCAAATAGAGGAATCCCAAGATATTTGGTAGGAAGCTGATCTATCAAATACCAGATGAATTTGCAATCCTCCTCTGCATTGCTTTCCTCATATTGAAAATGTATATGCATGACTTCTCCACGTTTATCACTTGTCCCGCTTCTTGGCAAAAGGCTTCGATTGTTCTTTTGATGGTCTCCATTTCTTGAATAGTTGTGCTTCCATAGAGAATGGTGTCATCAACAAAGAGCTGGTGTGTTATGGCTGGGAAGGTGTGAGCATTTTTGATGCCTTTCCATAATCCTTGTTGTTCCAATGTTGAAATGCGATGACTTAGAGCATTTGTCATTATGACAAAAAGGAAGGGAGACAAAAGATCACCTTGCCTTAATCCCCTAGCTCCCTCAAAGAATCCACATGGAATTCCATTAATGACAATCAAATATCATGGAATTGAGATGCAACAAAAAATCCACTTTAGCCATTTTTTCGTTAAAGCCGTATATTTCCATTATCTTAATTAGGAATCTCCATTTGACTCTTCCATATGCTTTACTTATATCTAACTTCAGCAACATACCTTTGATATTATATTATTATGTTTTTTTGACAAATGGATTACCTCATGGGTGATGATTATTCCATCTATTATATTCCTACTTGGTCCACTTTGCTCTTGGGAGATGATCTTCAATAGAACCTTTTTAAGGCGATTAGCCATTACTTTCACAATGATCTTATAGATAGTGTTACACAATGATATGGGCCTAAATTCTAAGAAGGAAGAATAGTCTGATTTTTTGGGAATGAGGACGATATATTTGTGTTATTGAGGTCCTCTTAACATATTCATTTTCCTTCTAGACTCCTCAACTAAATCACATATTTCTTTGCCCATAGATTCCCAACAGGTTTGGAAGACAAGTGCGGGAAACCCGTTTGGACCGAGTGCCTTGTCCGAGTGAAGTTGAAGGGTTGCCACTTTGACTTCCTCCATTGTCACGATTGCACCCAATAGTATGTTATCCTTGCTCGACACTAAGTTAGGAATATTGTTGACAGGGTGGCACAACAGGGGTTCCATTGCATTGAGGCCGCCAAGCAAAGCCTCAAAAAAAGCGATGCCTTCATTATTTCTATTTTAAAGTTGCCATTTCCATCTTTAATTTGTGATATTCTGTTCCATCCTCTTTTCACTTTGGTAGAGTTGTGAAAGAATTTTGTATTTAGATCTCCTTCCTCTAACCATGTTTCCCTAGATTTAGATTTCCAGTAACATTCTTCCCTGGCCAAAACTTCGTTGTATTCTGCCATTAGCTGCTTTTCTTTATCATATTCTACATATGACATGTCATCCCTAATTACTATTTCACCTAGAGCAGCAATTTTAGTTTCTAAGTGCTATTTCTATTGAAATATATTCTTGAAGGATGAATGGTTCCAATCTTTAAGTATCTCTTTCATTTGCTGTAGTGTAGCTTTTTGTGGATTTTTTTTTTGTTCCTTTAATGTCTAAGGGTTCGTCCCACTATTCTTTCATTAGCTCCGACAACTTTGCACACCGAAGCCACATCTTTTCAAACCTAAACTAGCACCGTGTGTCTTCTACAATTTGTAGCTCCATTGGGTAATGATCTGAAATTGGGATTGTCCAGATTAGGGAGCTTGGTAGTAGTGCACATAGTGGCCAACATTCAGACAAGAGGAATTTGTCTAGTCGTTTGGCGATATTTGTGAATCCCCTCCTATTATTCCACATGTAGGTCCATTCATGGGTTTTATATTAATTATTGTTTACAAAATCCGCAAAATCCTTCTGGGATTGCAACACCTTTCGGACCCCCTGCATTTTTCATTGATATCCAATATTGCATTAAAATCCCCACCAATTATGAATTTTTCATTTATTAAATGGCATTCCTGGCCAAAGATTCCTAGATTTCTTTCTTTTCTTCTGTCTTTGTAGGCACATACACATTAAAAGAGAAAAATTTAAGGTCAGAGTTTAAGCTTTGTACCTTTACTATCATCCAATTTGAGTTTGAAGCTTGTGGCTCGATTGTGAGTCTCCTTGCTTTCCATAATATTCCCATTCCATCGGAGGCACCTTGCACATCTTCGAAGATTCCCGACCATCCTCTATAGTGTTTTATGAACATCTCCAATTCTTGCTTTCCAAGTTTGGTTTCTTGTAAAAGTATAAGGTCTATCTATTGGCAATCCAATTGGCACTTGACCAAGTGCCGTTTGTTAGGGGTGTTTAGGCCCCTAACATTCCATGTTAGAATCTTCATTGTTCCCCAAGGGAGGTGCTTCCTCCCTTGTACCTCAGCATATATGTTTTGATTGATGTTTGAATTTAAGTATTTTTTAATTAGCCAAGTTTTACTGAGTTTTGGCCAAGTTGCTGAGTCCAAGTCAAAATCAGGTCTGCTGAGTTTTGCTGCGTTACAAGTTCTAAAACTATGGGTTGTATTATGTTGGTATCAGTCATGTGTTTCCGATAAAGATTGAGATTGAAGGAAAGAGATGCTAAAATTCCTTAATATTCTTTTTACCTTTACGGAGTAGTACTAGATATTCATTTGCTAGAGATGCATTGTGTTGGTTTCTAATTCTGTCCTGGATTTCGTTTTTTCTCTTTTCCCCCTTTCCAAATTGCTACAAGGTTGAGAATATAATCTACTTGAAAATACTTTCTATATTTTTCCATTCTCTGTTTTAATTTGCTTTGGGAGAAGATTTATAAAGTAAAATGAGAAAGAACTTATATTTTTCTCTATTGATGGTCAAACAAGCAGTCAATGAGAGAAATATTATATAATATAATACATAGTTGGAAGGGTGCCTTCAGAATTTCATCAAAAGAGGACATATAGATATGAGTAATTTCTTAAGTCTTGATTCCAAACCTGCTTTAATATCAAAACTTGGTTGAAACCATGGAGAGTGACTGCATGCTGTGTTAGACATAGAGGTTGACACTTATCCCTCAGTTGTTCTGGGCTCAAGATATGCACCCTAATAAATTTCTTAGTTTAGCATTTTAGTAGATTCAGACTATAGAGGTAGATAAGTTATAGAAATTATTCTTATGTGTGGAAGCTTATAACTGAAGTGAAGCAAATGTGATACCATGACAAAAAAGATGGTTTCTGCTTTCATACATTAATATTCTTATGTTTCTTGTTAGAGAAACATAAATTATCTTTTATTATAGTTCTTCCCGAATGGGATTTAGCATACTATGTTTAGTGCTGGAAAATGAGCCAAAGTAATCTCTCCTTTATCCTATTTAGGTGGTCTTTCATGTAGAGTTGATGTTATTCAGGTGGTCTTTCTTGTAGAGTCCATGCTACTCAGACAGTCTTTCTTGTAGAATATATTTATCTTTATTATAGATCTTCGAACATAGGTTATCTCTAGTCAAGACATTAAATTCCATTAACTATTTATGTGAAGAATGATGAACAGCCCTTGCTTCATTATATGGCACTCTAACATCAGATGTTTGAATGGTTGAACCAACACAAGAATTAGCTCCCTAAGAGCATTCACATTTAGATAACAACTTGAAATTACTACCATAAGCCAAATAGTGGAAGACCAAGAGTCACCACCTAGAGTTCCACCTTAGATGTCTCTTTGGGCATTTTAAAACTGGTCTCCACAATGAGAACCCAATGCTTTAACCACTTAATCTCAGCCCCTGGACCAACATAAAAATTTGTAATTTTCAATAGAGCTATTACAAAGGTTGTCAAACTTTGCTTTTCCATGTTGTGGAACTTTGCACCATCTAACATTGTAGGGTTCACCTTGTTCTATATTGCACTGAGCAACTATGACTTCTATTGTGAGCTATGGTACAGGTGCTCGTTGTGACTAAGTTTGACACTTCCATTATCATCAAAAGATTTATTTTGAACCTCACTATGCCTGTTGTTGTCTTCTTAGAGATGGGCTTTGTTGTCGTTGAAAACTAACCTCATGCATCATCATCTTAGAACCTTGCCATAATTGACCACTTAGAAGTGACAACCACTTAAGCAAAAACAAATGTAAGGAACAAATAAAAAAAGTGCATTGACAAGAAAAGTACAAAATGGGTTCACTTTCTTTTACTAGCAAAGAACCTACTCTTCCTTTACAAGTGAAGAGCCTGCAATCTTTGTGTTGAAATTTGATTTTTTATGCACCTTATTGATATATGAGATCATCTTTTCTGTTAATTCATGTATTCATTGACCCCATTTTGTTTTTTCTTTCTTTTTCCAGATTTATACTAACTCTTTGTCACAAATTGTCCCTCAACTCTTGCAATCAATGTGAAAAAAAAGACACGAAAGGCATGATGTTGAGAATGCTCATCATGAAAACTCATCTAGAAAGCTATGATAGATAGACACCTCTTGATGTATATATTAGGAAGCAAAAGCTTCAGCCAAGTTCATAATATTTGACAGTCCCTTATAATCATATAACAAAAGAAAAAAGCACACTTAGTTGTGGTACATCCTAGTAGGGTCCTTAGTCTAGAGCCTCTACATCCAATGACTGCCACAATGACCCATAAGGATTCCAAAAACTTTACTCCATCTTGGGAAAGGACTTCTCCTCAAAAGGGAGCTTAGTTGACTCATTAATTGATTTCTCTACAGAACTCTGCAACCCAACTTGGTTTGAAAGGAGCAATTGTTTGGCAACTTCTACCCTCTCTTCATTTGTGAGTTGCATATGGTTCTCCATTTCCAGCGGAACCCTCCCTTAGTTTTTGCTTCAGTCCCAACTTTCATTGATGGTTCAACCTTAACTTCCGCATAACTTCCGCATATGTTTAGGCTTCCATTTTTGCTTCAAATTGCCTTGAATTGCAAGCTTTGTCTTTTTTCATGTTTTTCATCCAATCATGTAGCATGTATGATTTCCTGGTCCACTGCTTGAACATACTGTTTTCTTCTACTGTCCTTGTTCATGCTCAAGGGCATTGGTTCCTCATCATACATTTTCTGGTGTTTAGATTCTTATTCTTTTTCCTGACAATACCTTTTCTTGTAACATTATAGAATCTCTAGTCATTGTGCTTCACAGTCTTGTTCAGCATGCAGATCTTGTGATACAATGCAGTGTCTTGTTGTTAATGGTTATTGTTGATTGACTCTCACTTTGTCTCAACTTCAATTTGACCCAACTATATAAAGGCAACGATGCTAGAAATGTTTATTGCCAAATGCTACACTAGCAAAGAGCACCATTTGTAGAGATATGATTGCATAACTTGAAAATTAGTGATGCCTTTGGGCATTAAACATTACATGATACCCATCCACTAGCTGTGGTTAGATGTTGGTGTTCACTGATAGCAGATCTCAAGCGTTTTGCTTACTGACTCATGTTGAGTGGACTGCAGGCAAATGTTGATCATATATCTTGTCCTTGGATGTAGGTTTAAGGGGGTGGTCCATAACAACACACATTTAGCCTTAACCATCTAAATCTTAAGAGAAGGCCTGTTTTGGACTGTGTAACCACATTGTCTAATTCAGTCTTAATTTCGGTCATTGAATGGTAAGGTAGGGTTTATGAAACATCTATAAATATAGAAGAACATAATTATTTTAAAGACGGGATAAATTTCAATGAAATAACTTGTAGGTGCATTGATGTCATGACTAAAATTTTCATAGAAATATTCTGTATAACAGGATTTTTAAGTATATACATGATGTTGAATAACCAAATAGACTATAGATTCTTGAAATATTAAGTCTTAGAATCCCAATGCTAAACATAGTCCTTATGGTTCTCATAGAGATTTTCTAGTTGCTCTAGAAACCTTGTTAGGTTGATCCCCACTAGCTCCTCACTCTGAGTCTGTAGTGGATCCTTTAGCTGGCATGAATCCCCCAAAATGATACTTATCAAATGATGATGGATATTGAATGGTTTATCTTTTGGTTGTAGTAACCGATTCTGTTTAGAGGACAACATAATTTTAGTTTGAATTTTTTGAAGCTACTTTGGCTCTCAGTGTTCAATTAACAAAAAGAAAATAATAAATACAAAACAGCTGTCTACTATGCATATTCATATTCATAAAAACCAAATAAGAACAGCCAGAGAAATTGTGGTGAATATACATGTAAACAAGATCCATATATCGAAGTACAAAGATAAAATTACAAATAACCATGTAAGGGAATGAATCCTTAATGAAACAAGGAGTTGACAGAGATCAAGACTTAAAACTAGCAGTCAATCATGTTTGTAGCAAAGCCAATGTCGAAGAGCCAACAATACAGTCATCCTCCACAAAAAGAGTGCCATTCCGGGTTATGATAATGTTCACATGAGAATGGCTAGGGCTGAGAGAACCAGTCTGGACAATTCTAGGAGAAAACAGGTTACAACACAATGGCAATCCTTCATTTTCATTAAAGAAGTGTAGCATTTCATTTTTTTGTGTCAATAGCTTAGTCAGTCATTTCCAATCAACATTGTATGGAAGTGGTCCTCTTCTTGCTTTTGTGGTGCCACAATCACCATCCTAAATGTGCATAGAACATTGATATGTAAAAGTGGGGTGTGATCCATGCCATTTAAGGGGTAGTTGGCAGTAGCCACCTCTAAGTTATCAAAATTCATAAATAGGAAATTTCAAATCCCACCTTTATATTTCATTAGAATTATCACTTCTTTTCCTACCTACTTATATGCCTTTTATACTCTCCCCTTTCACCTTTACTTTTACTGCTTTTAGCCCCCAGTGTATCCCATTCCGCTCTTCTTTTTTATATCCCCACCCTCTTTTCATTTCCTATATTTTTCTAATGGCCTAAACTTCATGTTTCCTCACTTGCGACTTCATAATTCTCTTAATTTTTATGCCCTCCCCCTCTTTCATGTCCTTAAACCACCAAACCCGTCCTTTTTTCACAACATATCATCTACTAAAGTAGATTTCATGGCACTTACTTCACAAGCCACAGACCCTAAATTGATTTAATATGCCTTTATATCTGCATAAATCAAAGCAAAGCACTTAATTTGTCAAATCAAGTGTTTTTATAAGGAAAGTGAAAGCCGAGGTAACTGCATGAAAGAAAAATCTCTCCATTAACCAGAGGGAGATACAAAAAAGAATTGACAATGAGTAGAACTTGGTGGAAGACTTCTTTTTTGAATGTGAATTTATTCAACCTTGTCCATTGCATTTTTTCATGGTTATTGGGTGCAAGCAAACAACCTAGTTGTTGTTGTCAGCTACTTTGTCAACCGCAACTGATTCGCCACCTTTCCATGTTCAAGGAATATGGCTATCTACGTATTGGAGGGAACACTGCAGCTTTCTATTGACCAACATGAGAGAACATGGTCATTTGATTATGTGAGTCAGGCCACTCACTAAAATCACTCGATTGAAAGAGTTAGGGCATTTTTTGGACATTTAGGGGGAAACATATTAAACAAATGGTGGATCGAAGTCAATGCCAAATGTTTCAAAGAGTTAGGGCATTTTGTGAAAATTTGTGGGGAAACATATTAAACAAATGGTGCATCGAAGTCAATGCCAAATGTGGACATTCTCACAATAGATCTTTTCCTTTGGATTTAATTTAAAAATAGCTTTTTATCCTCATCTTTTAGTTAGTGATCTTCCATTCAATACAATAAGAATCAAGATGAAACTCAAAATCTCATATACAATCCAACATTAACATTTTTGAGGAAAAAAAGAAGCCCAATAAACTTGTACAATAAAAATAGTGCATAGAGAATCTAAAAAAATAACAAAACTAAAAAGAAAACAACATACATACACAATTTCACTTGGGAAAATCCTTACATGTAACCACCTTCACTATTGCATAAAAACTCAACCGTTTACAATACAATAATAAAGCTCGTACTCAAACCTTATGCATGTGTGGATTTTAAAAGGGACATTATAAACAATTTAATAATTTGCCTGAATGCTTTGAACCCATGGAAGAAACCAACAAACCCAATAAAGCATTCGATTTTTTTTAGCCCCATTTGATTATCAAACATGAAAAGTATACATCTCCAACATTGATAAGAATCCAAGTGGCATATTTCTAATTCATATGAAAACAACCATGGTTGTGAGCAAGTGAGGACAACGGATCTCTTTCCCTTCTACTTTTATTATTTGAATCCTTAGTAACTACTCAAAAGTTAAGAAACCCACCTTTGAAATTCCAAAATAAAATTTATGTCTTGCTTGCTCTCCTATAGACCCACTGCTCAGGTAGTTATTGTTTGCGGCTAATGTAAAACAGAGATGTGCTTTGTGAACCTCAATGGTTATCTCGTTTGCAAATCTTATATGCCTTGGTTTATCATTAGCAAAAAGATTCTTTAAATTACTTCACCTTTCACTAAGAGTTCCATTCACAAACATGAGATCAAAGATGAACATTCAAACATTGACTTTAATATTTTGAGACTAAACAAAAAAATCCATTTCCTCTCCTATTATTTTGTACATAATAGTAGCTATGATCCTCGCCATCTATCCTTGCTTGCGGTACTTTTAAGTCAAATCAAAGGGCTGTTTGCAGCCACTTTATATATAGTTGGAAAACTCGAAATCGACAAAAACTTGACATACCCAAAAAAAATCAACTTGGGAAAAATTCGACAAGTTAAAAAATTGCTTAAATTACTTTAGAAACACATTTTTTTGCAAAATTCATTGACAAGATGTATCCAATGAGTCCATATATGAGTACAAAAGTGTTTTCTGATAACCTAATAAAATAGATAGTTGACAAAATGAAAATAGTAAATTGAAAAACTAAAAGTAAATACAACATTTCACATCTTCCTCTTCCCTAATTTACTAAAAACTAGGGCAAGGTAGAGGTCCTAGTCCTCGAAGTTTGCTATAGCTCCTCGCTTGGCATGGAAGGCAATGGCTTGACCTCCATCCTGGTGGTAGATGGCAATGACTCATCCTCATCAATGTCATCCAACCCTACATCTTCAACTGCACCCAAACCTGCATCCTCCAATGCCTGTCTCTCAAAATCCAAAATCTCATCCTCGGTAAATAATGGAGGCTACTCATCTTGCCTTGTCTAGTCGCTACAAGGATCTATCTCATCCAAATTAATGGGATCCTCTGATTTGTCATCTACCCTTCTTGTGCACAACTGAAGGTTGTATTGCACAAAGACAAGGTCATTGAGGCGTTTTTGGGTTAATTTGTTTTTCTTCTTCGTGTGGATGGCCTCAAACAAGCTCCAATTGTGCTCACAGTTGGATGCACTACAAGGTTGGCATAGAATGCGGAGGGCAAGTCTAGTCTTTGATGATTTGGAACATTTGCACCCGAATCTATCCACCAAGACTACAAAATAAAATATTCAAGAGTTAGAAAGCAAAGTTAGAAATTATTTTATCAAATTATCAATAGTTAATTTAAAATTTGTAACTTGTAAGATGCATGTGAAAATAAGACTCAATTTTATACCTGATGTTTGCGTGGTTCTTCCTCTGATAGATAGCTTTGAAGAAAAGAGTACCCCTTCCAGCCCTGTAACTTTCCAATTCTTTGACAATGAGGTTTCTCACCTCAATCTAGGGTGTCATCCTCTGAATGCATGTGGCGAGGTCCTCTATAACCTCTCCATTAGGATCTGAGAAGGTGTCTGAATGGAAAAAACGAGGGTTGAGAAAGTACTGTGCTACATGGGTGGGTTGGTGGAGTTGATTGTTTCACCTCCTATCAATGATCTTTCATATGTGATTAGATTTGAGGTTGTCCCCCTTGTAATAATTTTTGATAGACTCTCTTGTCCTATCCATGGCCTTATAAATATACCCCATTGGGTTTTGAGCCCTATCTCCCAAACGGAGAACTCTAACCAAGGGCATCGACACCTACAATTTACAAGTACAAAAAGATTAAACATACAAATTTATAATGAAAGACTTAAAAAATAAAATATTCAATTTTGAATTTAAATTCAAAGTGTAGAGGTTACCTTCATGATCTCTATAGCTCTTTGTACAAAAGGGTTGTCAAAGACTATGCTTACAACTCTCTCTTTCAAGCTTCTTCGAATAAGATGAGTCTAGCCATGCTTGACTTGCAAACATTTGTTTCAAAAAAGTCAATGAACCAATAATGCTTTGCAACATTAGGAAAATCTTTGCAAATCTTGTGACACTCGATCTTACCAACTATTTCCCTTGAGTGTGATCTCTCATCAAATGAGAAACCCAAGGGTGATTGTAGATAAATTGTGTGATGCTCCTTTTATCATCTACAACCGGTGTCATCCAATCAAGTTTTCCAAAGTCCTCCAAAAGAAGGTCAAAGCAATGTGCTATGCAAGGTGTCCAAAAAAGTGTCTTATGTTTGTCTTGGAGCAATCTCCCAACCACCACATATGTTGTTGCATTATCAGTTATGATTTGCACCACATTTTCTATGCCCACCTCCATGACAATTTCCTCCAACATTAGACACAATGTTTCAACATTTTTTACTTTGTTTGAGACATCCACCAATTTCTAAAAAACAACCTCATCATTTGAAGCTATCAAAAAATTGATAATGGTGCGGTTTTTCCCATCCGTCCACCCATTTGAAAGAATGGTGGAGCCATATTCTTTCCATTCCTTCTTTTTTTCTTCCACTATTAGGTTTGCCCTTTTAGTTGCTTTGGTGAGCAACCTACAAGCACAAAGTGAAAGTACAAAATTTTAATTTTTAAACACAAAAGGGACATAAATTCAACATAAATTAATTAACACAAATTTATCCTAAAATTCAACATAAATTACATGTATAAATTAGCATAAAAAATTATAATTTACTAACCTTTGACTCAAGTCTTTGTGAGAAGACGTCCTGTAGCCTTTTCCTACAATTGTCAATGCAGTTAAATTTTTTCCCCAATAAGTACTGCTAGCCATATTGAAAGGAATTGTGTTGAAGTACTAAAAATCTGCACATGCCATATTTGCATGTTCACGCACTTCCTTGTTCCACCATGTAACTTTTAATGATGGTTGTGCTCAAGGTGTGTTCCTGGGCACAAAAAATTGTGGCGTACATGAAGATGTAGGTGCTACTATTGGCGCTCTAGTAGAAGTAGATGAAGTGGTGTGTGGTGGATGTGATTTGGATGCGTGGACCACAAAGAGAGCCCACTATGCCTTGACATGTATCCTCATCTGATTTTGGTTGGACTTGAGCACCATGACCACCAACAATGGATGCTACTATGTGTGCTCTTTTTCTCTCATTTTGCAATTTCTTCTCTTCTGCAATTGCAAGCAAGGCATTCATCTTTATTTTTCTCTTTGTTGGTGTGTGCACAAGGCTTGGCATCACGATGAGTAATGCTTACAAGATGGTATTTGAGGCGATTTATGCCTTCATGATATAAATTTGTGCATCTAGTGTAAATAACTGAACTAGGTACTCATCCTTGATTTGCATATTTCTAGGTAGGGTCTCTAGCTCTAGCAGGACGAGTGCTTGTAGTGGACAATGGCATCGATTTGGTGGAGCTTGAGACTGAACTTGATCGAGAAGCTTCTCTATATTAGTATAATATCTGTCTATTTGTTTTGTTGATGGTCATCTAGTCGTTTTTAGTTAGTTTAGGATGGTTTCTATTTTCGTCTTTTGTTAATGTTTGTTTCTTTTAGAAACGTCTTTGGAAATCTATTTAAGGAACTTTTGTTCCTCTGTTTAATATAACATCGATTATTTGAACATGATATCAGAGTGAGTTTGAGTCTACCACATGGGACAACCCAGGATTTTGGGAGGGCTTGCTGAAGAAGGGTTTTTGAAAATCGCGAGCTAGGGTTCGTGGTTCTGTTTTCAGAAGTTTTTGTTCTTACTTCCAGAATTTCGTGGGCTTGATTTTGTGGGTGATTCTTCTGTAAAAATCGTGCCTATTTTATTAAGAAGATTTTCGTGGGTTTGTGAGTTTGAAAATTGCGGCGTTTTGAAGGCAGAAATCGTGTTTTCTCTGCACGTTTTTTGCAAGGATTTTCCTGTAAAAAACACAGGTTTTTTGAAGGGTTTCTGCGTGCGACCAAAAACATTTTTTTTACAGTGACGGGATCTCCTTTTGGTGCGCGATTTTTATATGGTGTTTTCGACGTGTTTCCGAGTCACGTTTTTTTTTAATCATGGGTGACCTGCAACTCACAAAATTTTCTTGGATTTTGCGGCTCCTTTTGGCAGATTTCTGAGCTCGATGGTGGATTTTCTGGGCGTCTCTCTACAAAAATCCGCGCAATTTTGTGCCATTTTCAATCTTGTGCATCGATGCTTTGATGGGTTTTTAATATTTTTTTGTCCTTGAAATAAATTTCTGATGGGTTTTTAATAAATATTGTCCCTGGAAAAAAATCTGTTTTGTGGGTTTTAATAATTTTTCTCCTTAAAAATTCTAATGGGTTTTACAATTTTTGTCCCTATAAAAAATTATACTTGGGTTTTGGTTTTTTATTTTTTGCTTGAAAAAATCATGGGAGGGTTTATAATTTTTTCCTCAAAAATTAAGGGTTTGTTCCTGTATGCCTTAGTTAGGGTTTCCATAGTTCAGGAGGGCTCTTTGGTTTCTAGAAGGGTTTTACCATTTTCCCTTAAAAACGATGTTTGGTATGCTGATCCGTGTCTTAGATTTTGTGTTCGCTACTTGTTTGGTTTTTTCGATTTTATCCTCAAAAATCATTTCCGGGCTTCTATAATTTGCAGAATTGCGTGGGATTCTTTTGTGGGTTTTTACTGTTTTTTTCGAAAAAACAATGCTTTGTAAACTTCAGTCTGTTCTGGAGCATCATGCTCATTTGCAAAAGTTTGGAGGGTTTTCCGATTTTTCCTCAAAATCGTGGCAACTGTTCTTGATATGTCTCTGGTTACAGGGAGGGACTCTTCTAAAAAATGAAATGGTAATTCTTACTTGCTTGTATTAAGAAATGTCAGTCTGTGTAACCGATCAGCTTTGGATCCTTGCACCTGCCATACAAAATACCATAATTTGAAGTGCCCTTAACATATCTTAGCACTCGCTTCACTGCAATCCAATGATCAGCTTTTGGAGCTATCATGGAGCGAGAAATGTAGCTCACGACAAAACTGATATCAGGTCTAGTGGCAATGAGGTAGATGAGACTGCCCACTAGTTGCCCGAATGTTGTTTCATTGACCAGAGGTGAATTAGAGTTGGCTGACAGCTTCAGCCCCTTCTCCATAGGTGTGGAGACAGGTTTACAATCCTGCATCCGAAATTTGGCAAGTAGACTTAGAGCATATTTAGACTGAGAGATAAAAATACTATCAGTTGTCTGCTAAACCTCAATACCCAAGCAATAATGGAGAAGCCCCAAATTTGTCATGTCAAAAGCCTGACACAAATCTTGTTTAATTGCTGCAATCAAATGTGCTGAACTTCCAGTAATGATCAAGTCATCAACATAGATAACAAGAAATAAAATATCATCACCAGAGTGCTTGACATACAAATTAGAGTTAGAAGGGCTACGCTGAAAACCATGATCAACCAAGTACTGATCAATCTTGATGTACCATGCACGGGGAGCCTATTTCAATCCATAAAGTGCTTTGACAAGTCTACAAACTTGATGTTCTTTTTCGACAACCTTGAAACCAGGAGGCTGCGTCATGTAGACTTCTTCTTGTAACTCACCATTGAGGAAGACACTCTTCACATCCATTTGATGAACCGTCCATCCAAATTGGGCTGCAATAGCGAGAAGAAGACGAATTGTGCTCATCTTGGCAGTAGGAGCAAAAGTCTCCTCGTAGTCAATGCCTTCCCACTATGTGAATCCCCGAGCTACCAATCTGGCCTTGTATTTATCCAAAGTACCATCTGCATGATACTTGACCTTATAAACCCATTTGTAGTTGATAGGTTTCTTCCCAGGAGGAAGATCAGAAAGAACCCAAGTGTGATTCTTCAGAAGACTATGGTATTCTGTTTCCATAGCCTTTTCCCACTCTAGAATTCCTTTAGCCTCTGAATATGTTTGAGGCTCATAGATGCTGTGGATGTTGGCCATAAGAGCAAAATTGACTGTGTTTTGCTGCTTGCTCTTTCTGCGAGTTGATCTGCCCTCAATGAGTTCATCATCATGAAGATCTTCGATAGTCTTGAGCCACCACTTAGGCTGGAGGGTAGAAGTACCAACATCTGGAATAGGAGAAACAACATCTCCTAGGATTTCTCAAAGTCACCTAGATGGAAATCCTGAGGAAAATCAGGTGGTGCTAGATCATGACTGGTAGACTCCTCATCTTCAGAGTCAGAATGCTTTGAAGCCCTCCCTGCAGGGGAACCAAGAGGAAGACAGACACCCTCATCAGAAGCCTTCACAGGCTGATCCTTAGGACTGGTAGTAGGAAGAAATGGACCAGTAGTCTCATCAACCACAACATCACGACTGAAAATGAGACGATCTGTCTCCAAATCAACCTGTATGCCTTGTGATTGTTGCTGTAACTAGTAAACATAAGTTGCTGGCTCTTGGAGTCCAACTTGGCATGCTTGGCTTTTGGAATCCATACATGAGCTGTAGAACCAAAGACTTTTAGATGGCCCACCTTAGGCTTACGTCATGACCAGGCTTCTTCAGGAGTCATCTTCTTAACGACCTGTGTAGGTGACCAATTTAGAAGGTAGACTGCAGTATAAATTGCTTCAGCCCAGTATTTCTTAGGGACATTTCTATACTTCATCATAGAACAAGCCATTTCAGTAATGGTGCGATTCCTACGTTCAACGACACCATTCTACTGAGGGGTGTATGGTGTGGCGAGTTGGCGTTTAATGCCACGTGTAGCACAAAAAGTGGAGAAGTCAGCTGAACAAAACTCCCCCCCATTATCTGACCTTAGAGTGACAATTTGAGAACCTAATTCTTTCTCAACTAAGGCCTTGTATTGCTGAAATGTACTGAACACATTTGATTTATTTTTCAAAAAATACACCCACATTTTTCTACTGAAATCATCAACAAATAGTAAAAAGTACCTGGACCGAGTAACAGATGGAGTGTTCATTGGTTCACATAGATCAACGTGAACCAATTGAAGTACCTTGGAGGCTTGCCAAGAATCACCGTCCGAGAATGGTGTCCGATGCTGCTTCCTAGCTTGACATGCTCCACAAACTCCATGATTTTGAGTTTGGATCTCAGGTAGATCAGTAACCAAAACCTCCCGAGACAGTTGAGCGAGATAGTGCACATTCAAGTGCCCATAACACTAATGCCAAAGTTTGCTGATGGAAGTACTCCTGGCTGCCAGAGCGTGCTCCTGAGAATCACCAGAATCAACAAGTCTATACAGACCATGATCCTCAAGTCCTATAGCAATTGTAGTACAAGTCTCCCTATCAACAATGCTGCAGGTGGACGAAATGAAAACAACATCCAACTGGGGAGAATGCCTCATGATCTGACTGATTGAGAGAAGGTTATGTTCCATGCCTGGAACATAGTAAACATCAAGAAAGATTAAATTTCTTCCTCCTGAGTGAATCTGGACAGTGCTGTTACCAGCAACTGTGTACTCTTTGCCTCCAAAAATGACAAAATCAGAGAATGGTTTGAATTTTGTGAACCAATCCCGACGATGAGTAAAATGCCACGAAGCCTCAGAATCAATATACCAGGTAGAAGATTGTATTGGATCTGCTGTTCTCTTAGCCATAAATGCATAGAATGCAAATTCTTTCTGATCAGTGTGCTCTGTAACATTGGCTTTAGTTTGAGACCCACCCCGCTTCTTTTGTTCAGAAGCCAACCAAATGCGATAGTCAACCTTCATGTGACCATATTTATGGCAATAATTGCACTGAACGTTCTTCTTGCTGTCCTGAGAAGAACTGGAGCCTTTCAACTGAGAAGATTGAGCCTTCCCTTTGTTCTTAGCAGAAGATTTGGCAGAGAACGCTTGCTCTGTGGAGGTGGAATTGGTACTGCTCCCAAACCGCTGTCTCCAACGATCCTATTGTAGAAGCTTGTTACACAAGTCTGGAAACTTCAAATCAACATTGGTTGAAGTAATATTGAGCGTTTCAATGAAATGCTCATAAGATTTTGGCAAACTCTTCAAAGTAATGACGATCATGTCCTCTTCCTCCATTGTTCGACCAATCGCCTCCAACTAATCACGAATGTCCTTAATCTTTGTCAGATGTTCCTGTAAGGACATTTTCTCATCCATCATGATGGAAAAAAGCATGTTCTTGAGAAAGAACGCTTTGCTCTTGTCGAAGGTTTCATGAAGGGCTTTCAAATGATCCTAGATTTCTATAGCAGTTTTGCTAGATGGTACTTGAGGTAGTTGCTCATCTGTGATTGAGAGTTTGATGAGCATGACAACTTCCCTATTGCGCTCATCCCATTTATCCTGGTCCTTTCCGACTACAGTGGGACAGGTTGAGTTCCCCAAAACGACTTGATCGAGGCAACAATATTCAAAGATCGTAAGCATGCGTTGCTTCCAGGTGTTGTAATTCTTCCCGTTGAACTTCTGACTGCTTTCGAGCATTATATTTGTCAGAGATGTCATCACTTACCCTTAAGTCAAACTGGTGAAGGCACAAAAACTATTGCACTGAAAACAAAAACAAGTTCTGCAGGACAAATTTCAAGGCATAAATCGAAACCCTAGCACAAAATTCGAGGTATAAAACCAATGCAGAGTTTTTAAGACAAAACCCATAAAATTTGAAGAATACCCAAAAAAATTTTACACCCAATCGAGACACCCAGAAAAAACTAAAGACAACCCAGTTGAGATCTCGAAAAACCCACCAAGAATCTGCAATTGAATTTTTTTTTGACATGAAACGAAGGGTCAAAACCCTAGTCGAAATGCTCAGGGACTCTAGCCGTCAAAATGCAGCACTAGAAACAAAAAAACAATGCAGCTCCATGAAAAAAATAGAGGTTTTTGAAAAAAATCTAGTTGACTTAACAGAGTTTTCAAATCTGGGAAAGTTGCAGAGGTCGTAGCCTCAGATCGCGCCAAAGATAAGTGTGCCAAACATGTCCAAAAGCAAACACGAGCCTTGTAAAAAAAATTCCGTCGCTAACTAGAGAGGTCGCACAGAAAGAACAAGGAGCCAGAATAAAAAAACGCGATGTATAAAGTCGCGTCCTGGGCTTGCAGACGGGAGTTTGCAGGCTCAAACGAAATGGGTTGCAGAGACGTCGCAAGAAGAAATTGAGTTGAATAAAATCATGGAAGATAGAAACCCTTGACAGAGCAGAGAAATCCGTTGAACTCGTGTGAAATTTGTGTGTAGAGGCGTCGCGGCTTAGGAGGTTAAAAAACTCTAAGGAAGAAGCCACGAAAAATCACGACCGTAGTGCAGAAGAATTGACATGAAAATACGATCAAGACAAGGCTCATGATTTTTAACAGAACCTTCTCAAACCCGCCTTTAGAAAAAAATTGACCCCAAAAAAAATCCGTTGGATATTCAAAAATTTGCATAGTTTTTTTTTTTAACCCTGCAAAAAGACCCACGGAATTTTTATTTTTATTATTATTATTTTTCTAACCCTGCTCTGAGACCATGTTCTGAAAAATGAACTGGTAATTCTTACTTGCTTGTATTAAGAAGAAGAGAAGATTACAATATATAGAAATTACAAAGCACTGTAGATATTAATGAATCTAGCTATTGCAATTAACTACAACTGTAGACATTTAAGATGTCTACCAACCTCTACCTAGACACTACAAAAGACATTTAAGATGTCTAAACTAACTAATTACATTATTGACCATTAACAGTATAAAGAAATATTATTCTAACAGGGACAATTTTGTTACCCAACATCAGGTTGGATGTTTTGTGATCAGTTTTGGTCATTTCCAGAAGTTTTGCAGTTTCTGGGAGGGTTGGTGGCAGAGTCAGTGGCAGGCTCTTGTCTTTTGTTGCAAAAGCGTTCTGAGAAGGGGGCAGCCTTCTTTGTTATTTCTCTGGGTAGTTAGAACAATGACCATTAAGGGAGGGTATTAGTATAATATCTTTCTATTTGTTTTGTTAATGGTCATCTAGTCGTTTTTAGTTAGTTTAGGATAGTTTTTATTTTCGTCTTTTGTTAACGTTTGTTTCTTTTAGAAACGTCTTTGTAAATCTATTTAAGGAACTTTCGTTCCTCTGTTTAATATAACATCGATTATTTGAACACTCTATTTGCCATTATATGATGTATTCAACCTACACGTACAGAGTGAAAACACAATATTAATTTTTTAATTAAAAAAACCTAAATTTTACATAAATCACTAAAAATCAGCGTAAATTTAGTTTAAATAAATATAAATTAATCTAAATCAATAAAAGTTTAAAGTAAAGGAGCCCCAAAGAGGTTAAGGGGCTCAAGGGAGCTACAAATATTAATGATGGTGTGCGTGTGGAGGGAGGATTGCAGGCCCGCAGCCCTCATGGCTACGACCTGCATGTGTCTAAGGGTGCTGCTGGTGTGTGGGTTTGCTGAAGATCTTGTGTGGGGTGGGTTTATTTTCTGCTGCTCGGGGGGGGAGGATTTTCTTTGGACTTTTTCTTCTGAGGCTTCGTTGGATCCGTTTTCTGATTGTGGTTTTCGGTTGCACGGTGGTGCTTGGTTTTGGGGGTTCTCCCTCTCGTTTCTGCCACAATGTCTTTCTTGGATGCTATTATGGGGGTCTGGTCTGTTCTGTCTGGATAAACTTTGGCTGCGGGTTCCAAATCTGTTACTTCTAATGGTGCTGGTCCTTCACATGGGGGCTTTTCTTGGAGTCCAAAAGTGAATGGATGCTTGGCAAGGAGCGAGGCTTGGCCAGTGTTGGTTATCCAACTTGATTCGATGGCTGAGGATGTTGAATATTGGAAGAATCATGCTCTAATTTGTAAATTCATGGGTATAAGGGTTTCTCTCCCGTTTCTCGAAGCTTGGGCGTGCCGTACCTAGAACCCAGAGGGAGACATGGAAATTTTGCAAACTGCAAATGGCTATTTCATGCATGGCAGACCGTAATAAGGCTTTTGAAGGAGGCCCTCACTTCTACAATCAAGTGGGGCTGTTCCTAAAACCCTGGCACATGGGTTTTAATCCAGTCGAAGAGCTTCTGTCGAGGGTTCCAGTTTGGGTTCGGCTTCCTTGGCTTCCGATTGAGTACTGGAGGAATGATATTTTGCATAGCATTGCTCTTTTGCTTGGTAAACCGGTGGGTCCTTCGCAATAGACTTTAGACAGGAGGGTTTTATCTTTGGCTCATATTTGTGTTGAGATTGATCTGAACAACCGGTTACTTGATTCACTGAAACTTAAGGTTGGGTCTTCTTTGTGGATTCAACAACTGGACTACAAGACTTTTTCTTTCCGATGCAGAATTTGCCATGCTTATGTTCACCTTCAGCGAATGTGTCCTAAACTTAAAGTCTCTGATTCTTCCTCTGGTGGGGGTTCTGCTAGGGTGCCTCCGCGGTTAGTTCCTTCGAAAGAGAAAGGGAAAGCCCCTATGTCTGAAGGGGAAACTGACAAGGAGGGGTTTACTTTAGTAAAATCTCGCAGCAAGGGTAGGGGCAAAAAAAGAACCCTTAAGGACAAGCAAGAGGATGCAAGTTTTAATCGTTTTGAGGCCCTTGAAGATTTGGACCAGCAAGAGCTGCTTTAGAATAATGTTATTTCCATTGATAATGTTGGTGAGGAGGAACTGTTGGGTTCGCATATGGTTGGGAATGGTATTCCTGGTGGGGAGTCTGGCGCTTTAGTTCCTCTTGATCAGGTCATGGAACCCTCTATGTTACCAGCCATCCCAGTAGGTTTGAGGGGTGATCCTAATCCTCCTATAGATTGTATGGATTTAGAGGCTTTGGGTTTTGTTCAGGATGGTGTTGTGATTGCAATTGAGGCGATTCACTCCATGGCGGTGTCCAAAGAGAAGGCCATGTTTATCAAACTGGACATGGATAAGGCTTATGATCGGGTCAAATGGTCCTTTCTTTGCAAGATCCTGTGTGCGTTCGGGTTTGGTGAGAACTGGATTAATTGGGTGATGAGTTGTGTCATGTCAATTTTGTACTATGTTCTAATTAATGGTGTTCCTTCTTCTTTGTTTGGGGCTTCTAGGGGCCTCAGACAAGGTGATCCCTTGTCTCCTTATCTCTTCATTATTATGGCTGAAGGTTTGGGTAGGCTTCTTAAGGCTCATTGGAGTCAGGGTTTGATTAAGGGTTGGTCTTGGGGTGAAGGTTTGGTTTCATAGACACATCTTCAATTTGTGGGTGATATTGCTCTTATGGGATTGGCCAAAGTCAGGGAAGCATACAATTTCAGGTAGACTTTGGATACTTGTTGCTTTTGGGCAAAAAATTAATGAAGGGAAATCTTCTATTTTTTTCTTCAATACTCCTCCCCGTATTCAAGCAAGGATTGCTTGCATTCTCAGATTCCAGATTGGTAACCTTCCTCTGATGTATTTGGGTGTTCATCTCTTTGTGTCCCCTTTGCCAAGAAGGTCTTGGCAACTTATTCTAGACAAGTTCAGGAATTATGTTAGTCACTGGACTTTTAGGTGGTTGTCTTTTGCAGGGAGGATTACACTCCTCAAGGCTGTGGTTTAGGCTCTTCCCCTCTACAGGTGTATGGTTCAAGTTGCTCCGGCAAGCTTCATCAAAGATCTTGATGCGCTCTCTAGACAATTTCTTTGGTCGGGGAGCTTAGATTCTAGGAAGTGGAGTCTAGTTAGGTGGGAGACTATTTGTAGGCCTATTCATCAGGGTGGTTTGGGCCTTCGTCAGGCAGCCCTTACTGTTCAAGCTTTACTGGCGTTGGTGTGTTGGTCAGGATCAAAGTTGGGCTAAGATCCTCAAGGCAAAATATTTGAGAGGGGCCACGGCAAGGGACATCCCTCGTTACCCTTTAGAGGGTAAGGGGTCCATGATTTGGGACACTCTTAAATGAGGTGCTAGTTTGATTAAGTAGGGTCTCTTCTGGATTTGTCACAAGGGGGAAGATACTCTTTTTTGGCTTGATTCTTGGGATGGTTACCCCTCTTTATTCTCCTCTCATCCCCATTTGCATGAAGTGGGTTCTCAATTCTTGGAAGCTGGATGGTCGGAAGTTAGTGATTTTAAATGTGTTGAGTGGCTGGGTCAGGTGGAGGTGCTCGGATGGAAAGGGTGTCATCTTTGGCCTCCTCGAGGCTCGCCTAGGGACCGTGCGGAGTTGGGTAAGATTTTAGCTGGGAGGTTTTGTTGCTCTTTATAGCAAGATGATGTCTTGGCCTGGGCCCCAGATCCTAGAGGGGTTTTCTTGGTGGCTGCTGGGTATCGTGAATTGGATAGGAGAAAGTATGGGGAGGTTGAAATCCCTTGGTGGAAATATGTTTGGAACAAGTTTGCTTGGCCTAAGTGCAACTTCTTCCTCTGGCTAGTGGCTCGTGATAGATGTCTTACTTGGGACAATCTTCTAAAGAGGGGCTTTCAGGGGCCGTCTATTTGTTTGTTATGCGGGAATAGTGAGGAGACTTCTTCACATCTCTTCTTCCAGTGTGCTTTCTTTAGACTTATTTGGAATTTGTGGTGGGCAGTTTGGAGACACCCCTGTGTGCATGCCTCATCCCTTTTGGGGTTTTGGAGAACTTTGGGGAGACTCGCTGCCCTTTCATTCCCTCTCCAGATGGCTTGGGTTGTGGGACCTTCATGCATTCTTTGGCAGATTTGGCTGGAGCGGAACTGTAGGATCTTCCAAGATAAAAAGCTGGTGGTGGATCAAGTTTGACAGCGTATTCTTGGTATGCTTTGGGAGACTATTTCAGTTAAATGTGATGTTGGTGCTCCTTTGACTGCTGAGGAGGCTAAGGTGTTTTAGGGTTTGGGTTTGACTGGTGTCAGTTTGAAGAAGCCTTGCTCCATTGGAAGAAGGCAGCCCCAAAGGAAAATTTGAAGAGAAGGAAGATGGTCCCCGCCTCCGACTGGAACTATGAAAATTAATACTGATGGCTCTTCTAGGGAAAATCCTGGTTTTGTTGGTGTGGGGGGGTTGGGAAGAGATAGTTCTGGTGCCGCCCTCTTCCTCTTCTCCAGATATTATGGCATCTAGTCTAATAATCTTATGGAGGCTCTAGCTATTCTTGTCGCTTTGGAAAAATCCTGTGCTCTGGGATGGCGCAGAATCATTTGTGAATCTGACTCACAAATTGTGATTAATCTATTAAACAGGGAGTATTTTGATGGGGTGAACTGGCAATTGTCCTCTTTGGTGCTGCAGATTCACCAGCTTTGTAGCTCTGGTGGCCTTTGTTCACATTCCTAGGGAATGGAATAATGCGGCTGATAGTCTTTCTAAATGGGCTTCGGAGTTTAGGGATGACTGGAAGGTGGATGAGTGGGAGTAGCTTCCCAAGGATTGTGCTCAGAAATTTCAAAGCTTGCTTCAGGAGGATATGGCTGTTATTTGACTAGGCTTTGTCTGGTGGTGGTCGGTTTGTGGCTATGGGTTTTTTGGTGGGCAGATGTCTTTTGATGTCTTTGCCCTTATCTTTTCTGATTGATTGTATTTTGGTACTTTCTTTGATGGAATAAACTTTTACCCTTTTTTATAAAAAAAAATCTAAATCAATCATAAATTAATATAATGTAAAGATTCTAAACAATTTTTTTCTAAAATAAGATTTAAAATAAATAAAAAAAGTTATGTTTGCAAAAAAATTGAAAATAGCAAAAATATTAGAAAAAATCATGAAATTTAAATGCAAAAATACAACCTTGTTTTAGCATATGATGATTTTTTTTTTTTTTAACTTAGAAGCTGAAATTGCAACCAAAATGAAATAAAATGTTTAAAAAAAAACAAAAAACAAAAAACTGACACGTGCTTCAAATTTGCATTCCAAATTTGTAAAAAAATCCCTTCGAATCTTCTCTTGTCGATGCAAATGTGCTGGAAATCAATTGGTAGGGGGGTTGGAGTGGCGTTTTTACTTGCAGAGCAAAAATTAGAAGTTGTTTGGGCTTTTTTGGGTATGTTTTTGACCCGTCCCCTTTTTTACTTGCGTAGGTGAGTTTTTGCCATGGACTTGCCGAATTTCTGGCAAGTACTCACCATTTTTCCGGTGAGTACTTGCCAGAAAATCAATGAGTTTTTTCAGCAAGTCAATGGTTTGAAAACTTGCGGTTGGTTTTATTCGGTGAGTGCTCGGAAACTCGTTGAGTTTTCCATCTATGCCTTTATATGCACAAAATAGCTTCTAGGGTTTGGCAATGCTGAGATAAAAATGATTTTAACTAAGGATATTTTTAACAGATAACATATATGTAAATAATCGTTGCAACATATATAAAAGAAGTTTAGTCATGGCAGTGATTCTGAATTTATCCCATCTGTATGGGTTTGGGGGTGTGCTGGGCATTTTTGTGGATGTCCAGGGGGATGATATGAAAGTTTTCAAGCTCAGACATGAATGATTTGAAATTGAGGTTTCCTTTGTTTTACAACAAATACAAATCAAACTAGTTAACTAAACTTGGTTACACACTTGAAAGATGACTTTGACTCAAATCTTGGTGCTTGTGGGTACGGCACAAAATAAAAACAAACTGGGATTTACAATATCAATTTCTCTGTGTTATGTTGTTCGTGTGATCCACCAGCTCTCTGATAAATGCATGTTGATGTCCTCCCTTGAAGCCTCTCACATGACAGAGCGCTTCCACCTGTGATCAAATGTCTACACCTCTTTTTTCATTACCTGTCACTGTACTTATTGTGTTACGGATGTCCTCTCTGCAAAAAAGCTCCTCGTTGTTTTTTTCTAGTTAAATTTCCATTCAATCTGTGGTGCAGGGGTTGATGTTACAATTTATGCTAGACAGTCTCCTATTAAAATGAATTTTTACCAATTGATGTAACCAATACAACATAGGTTGTGTTGTTAGAGTGAGTGCTCATTGGTTCCAATCTTGGTTTAGCATATGGTGGTTGGATAAAAGGAAACTCAGGTGGGTTTTTCTTGATTTCCCGCCTTAATTAAAAAGCCTCCAAGCCTATGCTGTCAAAATGAGTTCCTAAGCCATGATTTATTTGCAGGTGGAAGGAGATACTTTGGATGGTGGGAAAGTCTGTTACATTCATTTGTTGAAATTTATATTTCATTATTCTTAGCAGAAAAGATGGAAGGAGATACTTTAGATGGTGGGAAAGTCCGTTGCATTCATGTGTTGACACTAGTATTTCATTATACTTAGTCTTAAATCAACAATTATTATTAAATCCATGGTCTTATATCCTTATTAATAGGTATCAGCCATTGATGTGAGAATTTCACCTGCCCTTTATTAGATAAGAACACCTTCAGCGTAATTACAGGTGAACAACATGAATACAATGAAGATCTCTCTATAAAAGCAAGGATAGGTAGTGCCCAAACGAGGCTTCAATGAGCAAGGAGGCTATATCTTCACAAAAACAAGCAAGCTTGGCTTTGACAAGCATAAAATATCCTGTTTGAATGGTTTCAGATTTCCAATAAATCTTTCATCATTCAATCAGCTAATATCTGTTACATCATAGAGGGCCTTTGCTATACAATTTGCCAATTTGTGGTGGAACTGGCATACTGTTATCTGAGTGTAATTATCTCACCTGTCTTATGCAAATGGCCCTTTTTCACTCATTCTAATTTCAATTGGTTAATTATCTCTGCAATAAAACGTTGTATTCATTAGGTTCGTTTTCCACTCCTTTATGAAGCTATTCTTGCATATGCCAAATATAAATATCTTTTTCATGTCTTGTTGTCAGTTCTACTTAAGACAGGTTATGCAGTAATGTTTCCTGCCTTTCATCTTCAAAATAAATGCAATCTACTATGTATACATACATATTAGTATGCTCTGCAACCAGTTCATTCCTTTGTTCGGTGCTTTTGGTGCCATTCTAGTTTTTTGGTTATACCCCTTTTTTGGTCTTACTGCAGCTCACTTATCTCTCATACAATGCAGCCTGTTTTAATTATGGTAATGATGGTTTTGTGCATTGCTATGATGTATGTGGAAACTAGTATTGAATTTAGTTGTTGGATGAACCATTAGGTTTACAATCTTTTTAGGATCCTCATCTTCAACATTTAGTCAAGATGATTGTGGAAACAAAATAGTCTCAAATACTCATATCCATAAAACTGGATTTGGAACACTTTTTACTGATTATCATTCCTGAGTTGATTATCGGTTTATTAATGGAGTAGCATATCTTTTAAACAAGGCCAATTCTAGTAAACTAAACCTGTTAGTGTAGTTTTTGTGCTTCCATTTATTCCTTTGTATGCTTGATTAAATTTATGTCAATGCAAACATCTTATTGCATGTGCCTATCATATATCTGTGTGTGTGTGCTTCCAGTCCATTCTGAAATGTGGTTTGAATTTGAAACTTATGTTTTCTAGATTGTACTTGTTAAAATCTTCATTATATAATGAATGCTCAAAACTTTCCATATAGGAGAATTTAAATTGTCAAACCTAGTGCATTTATCACCATATTTTACTACAAGTGAATAATAATGTGTAGTGTTACAGAATTGTGATACAGAAACATGGTCGTCAAATGCGGGAATTGCGGATCATTGCATACTTCCGGCAGTGCTTTGGTGGAAGTTCAGAAAGTATCAAAACATATAAAGAGCTTGCGCGTGCCTTGGCTTCTCATCCTCCTTTCCAAGTTTCCATACAAAAGATAAAGATTGTGCATCTCCACTGTCAGGTTAATACAATTAATTTTTAGATGAAGCTTTTACTCATTAAGTTGTGAAGGAATGCTTTTGTCTTGTTGGACATCTATCTTAAAACTTTACTGTTTTGCTGTACATAATTTAAGCTTTGCATTTAAGGAAAAATGTGCTAGCTTTTTCTTTGTCCATAGAATTTCCTTTGATGCTTCTTGTAGCTCTTTGTGGAGGTGAAAGTAATGTAATTTTTGAAAATGATTAATATGAAAAGTGGAATTTACTTGGAGAAGTCCAATTTGTGTTTGACAATCTAATTGCATCCTTAAGTTGCACACAGTATTTGGAAAGATCTAGTAATTTGAAAATGTGGTTCTAGTTTCATGATGAAAATTTAGTGAATCATGCTGAATGTTACTAACAATGCATTTTCAAAATGTTTTTAGGTACCAGAGAATGAAATATATTATAGCTTGAATGGCACCATTGTAGGTCTGGCAGTTGGTTCTAATAACTGCCCAAATGCATTTTCTCAACCAGTTTGTGTGGGGCTTGGTAAGTTTTGAAACCTCAAGAAGATCATTAGTCTGTATAATTTGATTACTTGTGCACATGCAACATCTTTATCTTTGTAATTTTATTCTAATCCTATTTGTAGTCATTTTTGTAAATTGGAAAGGTATGGAAGCATTAAGCAAGAGGAAGGGATCCGCGGAAGTGGTTCCCTTTGTATTATTTCTCATGATAAGACCTTGATGCTCTCCATACCTTGTCTAAGTGCTTTTCTTATTTTTATTTTCTCTAAATAAGGGGTTTATATTAAACTCAAAATGAAATACAATATGTCGACTAGTCAGGGCAGGTCAGCAGGACAGAAAAACCGCCACATAAGGGATGTCTTTTAAATTATTGACCAGATAACCAACAGATAAGATACCTTATGTAGACAAAATAGGATACTAGATCAATGATCTGAGATTTCCCCTACAATTCTGCTTGCAAGAAAATCATGCAGATCTTATTTTAGTTGTGCTATGATTACTTGAATGAACTTCAAGTGGTAGTAGTTTTATGAGTGTGTTAAGAGTAGCAGAATGTACATTAGAATGAGGAATATAACTTGCAAAACCTTAAGCAACTAGAAATAATTGAAACACACCATTTGGCACAATGGTTTTTAACTGAAATATCCCAACTAGGATATTGCCATAAATTTCCGATTTCAAGGTTCTGAATTCTGCCCTAATTTTCTGAATTTTTTGTTTCCTGCTCAAACCCTAGATTCTGATCTGATTTTCTGATTGCAATCAAACAAGGACAGCGAACACAAAAGCAGCCAAAGGCTCCAAAAACAAAACAGTTATGAATCCTTATGATTGTATTTCCAAACATGGAACTTGTCTGACCAAAATACCATCGAGTTGAAGTATGAACATGAAACAAAATCTGATTTTCTGAGTTGAACAACTACTGCTATAAATAGGAATTGTGAAATATGCAAGTTATATTCAAACAATAGGCCAATCATGCCCAATAATACATCAGATCTCTGCTGTTACAAGTCAGACCTTAAATTAGGCTTGTACATACCAAAAAATCAATAGCAAATGACCAAAGAAATTGAAAGGAATAATCTCCCAAGGGCAGCACTACAATTAGGGCATGAAAGCCCATGTCTTCCACTCTTCAATAACAAGGAGATCTGCTCCAAATCTGATCGCTCAGGTCTGCAATAAGTCTGCTAGGGTTTTGCTGCTCCAAAATGACAACAATTGATGCACAACCGCCCTCCGAACAACTCCAAATGATGGTACTCAAAATGTAGGGCAAAACCGTAAGCAATGATGATAATAAGCACCAAAAATCACTCCACAAACAATGGAAAATTAGGTCTGATCTGCTTCTGCTACAATTCTGAAGATGTTATCAAACCCTAACTCCCATCAAACACCAAAATTGCCCTCCAAAAACAAGGCTCTTCTTCTCTAGGTAGTGGTGCTCAAACCTAGGGTGAAACCCTAGCCAATATGTAACAAATCTCGCCAAATGATGTCTTCTTTAAATCTGATCTGCATATCTGATTTGGAATTCTGCTCTTCTCCTTTGCCAAATAGCAAGGAAGCACAAGTAGACCTCTGTTATGAAGTCTTCCCAAGATGAGATTGGGTTTTGTCCAACTCACCATTTATTCACAAGGGTTTTCATCCTTGGAATAAGCTGCTCAAAAGTGCAGTCCAAAAGGAATAAAAATAACTAGTCCAATGATGATCCAAATGACTCACAAAACTTGTATTTATACATGAAATTTGCCTTCCATTCAAGCTGGCTGACCTAGGCAAAGTAATATTATTTTTTATTATTTCTTTCTCCCAAAGAGGCCGACCCCCTTCCAAATTCACTTGGGCACTCAATTCCTCCTTTTTAAATTTGAATTTATTTCTTTTTTATCCTCCAATTGGGGTGCACTTTTCCATAATTTAAAATATTATTTCTTTATTGATTTTCCCTCCTTTTAACTCCCAAAAGGGGTTGCCCAGCCCCATAGAAAATTCATAAAAATAATTTGGCTTCACATAAAATAATAATAAATTATGAGAAATTAATTCCCATGTCCTCCAAACCAAATAAAAATAATTGAGCCATAAAAGAATTATTTTTCTAATTATGCAAGGTTCAAACCACAAATTTGGGGACATTACATTAACCTGGAAAGGGGAAAACCAATTGGAAGTGGCAATTGCACAGTTTCCATAATTCATTCCTTCTTTCAATAATGAGGCCAATAGAAAGAGTAGCATAACATCTTAAACTCTCCATTGTCTCCCAGATGGAAAGATTATAGGAACCATAGAGTGCTCATCAACTATGAACAACTAACTACTCATTGCTACGTATTTGTACTTTCATCAACTCCTTTACTTCTCCCTCATTTTTTATTTCTTCATTTTGTCAGTGGCTTAGGCTACAATCCATCTTAAGCATTGCTGGAGATGTCCCTTTGGAGACCAAAGGATCCCTAGTCGCTCATAATGGGAAGAGACACTGAATCTTGGCCATTGCTGAGTTTTTTGTTTGGATTAGCCATGGACAATAGGACATGACTTCTATTCCATATGCAAAATCACCATGCCACTACTGAACCATCATGGCACATTCAAAACTACTATGACACTCAAGAAACTGCTGTTTCAATAATGTAACCATTGCCATGTTGTATCTAGTGCTTTTTTCATTGAACAAAACACTCTAATTCTCTGGTGATTTTGATGCATTCTTGGAGTTTGCTGGACTAAAATGTCTTAATTGGACGAGAAAACAATTACTCATTTCTGATGCCATGCTTGTGGATAGCAGTATCTTCGGCTTTACCCCTGAAATCTTCAGCCACACGGTATGTAGTGTGTACCATGAGAATCCTAATGAATGCTTTGAAACCATGGGCGAAAATAACAAACCCAATAAAGCATCCAAAATTTCTTAGCCCCATTTGATTATCAAACATGGAAAGTATACAACACATCTCCAACATTGATAAGAATCCAAGTGGCATATTTCTAATTCATATGAAAACAACCATGGTTGTGGGCAAGTGAGGACAATGGATCTCTTTCCCTTCTACTTTTATTATTTGAATCCTTAGTAACTACTCAAAAGTTAAGAAACCCACCTTTGAAATTCCAAAATAAAATTTTTGTCTTGCTTGCTCTCCTATAGACCCACTGCTCAGGTAGTTATTGTTTGCTGCTAATGTAAAACTGAGATGTGCTTTGTGAACCTCAATGGTTATCTCGTTTGCAAATCTTATATGCCTCGGTTTATCATTAGCAAAAAGATCCTTTAAACTATTTCACCTTTCACTAAGAGTTCCATTCACAAACATGAGATCAAAGATGAAAATTCAAACATTGACTTTAATATTTTGAGACTAAAAAAATCCATTTCCTCCTATTATTTCATACATAACAGTAGCTATGATCCTTGCCATCTATCCTTATCTGTGGTCCTTTTAAGTCAAATCAAAGGGCTGTTTGCAGCCATTTTATACGTAGTTTGAAAACTCTAAGTCGACAAAAACTCGACGTACCCAAAAAAAAAAGACTTAGAAAAATCTCAACAAGTTAAAAAATTGCTTAAATTACTTTAGAAACACATTTTTTTTTGCAAAATTCATTGACAAGATGTATCGAGTGAGTCCATATATGAGTACACAAGTGTTTTGTATTAAATTTGATTCATTTGAATGCAAATTGGTACAAAATCACATCCTCATGCGGAATCCTAATGGTTGATAACCTGATATAATAGATAGCTAACAAAATGAAAATAGTAAACTTAAAAACTAAAATTAAATACAACATTTTACATCTTCCTCTTCCTTAATTTACTGAAAACTAGGGCAAAGGTAGAGGTCCTAGTCCTCGGAGTTTGCTGTGGCTCCTTGCTTGGCATGGAAGGTAGTGGCTTGACCTCCATCTTGGTGGTAGATGACAATGACTCTTTAGCCTCATCAATGTCATCCAACTCTACATCTCCAACTGCACCTAGTCCCACATCCTCCAACGCCTGTCTCAAAATCCAAAATCTCATCCTCAGTAAACAATGGAAGTTGCTCATCTTGCTTTGTCTAGTTGTTATAAGGACCTATCTCATCCAAATCAATGGGATCCTCGGATTTGTCATCTACCCTTCTTGTGCACAAACGAAGGTTGTATTGCACAAAGACAAGGTCATTGAGGTATTTTTGGGTTAATTTGTTCCTCTTCTTTGTGTGGATGGCCTCTAACAAGCTCCAATTACACTCATAGCTGGATGCACTACAAGGTTGGCATAGAAAGCAAAATAAAATATTCAAGAGTTAGAAAGCCAAGTCAGAAATATTTTATCAAATTATCAATAGTTAATTTAAAATTTGTAACTCGTAGCCCTTCTAGCCCTAAAACTTTCCAATTCTTTGATAATGAGGTCTCTCACATCAACTTGGGGTGTGATCCTCTAAATGCATGTGGGGAGGCCCTCCATAACCTCTCCATTAGGATTTGAGGTGGTGTTTGAATAGAAAAAACGAGGGTTGAGGAAGTACTGTGCTACATGGATGGGTTGGTGGGGTTGATTGTTCCACCTCATATCAATGATCTCTCGGCCCCCCTTGTAATAATTTTTGATAGACTCTTTGCCCTATCCATGGCCTCATAAATATACCCCATTGCATTTTGATCCCCATCTACCAAATGAAGAACTCTAATCAAGGGCTCCAACACATACAATTTACAGGTACAAAAAGATTAAAGATACAAATTTATAATGAAAGACTTAAGTTAAAACAATAAAATATTCAATTTTGAATTTAAATTCAAAGATTAGAGGTTACCTTCATGATCTTTGTAGTTCTTTGGGCAAAAAGGTTGTCAAAGACTATGCTTGCAACCTTCTCTCCTTCAGGCCTTTTAAATAAGATGAGTCTAGCCTTGCTTGACTCACAAATATTTGTTTCAAAGCAGTCAATGAACCGATAACTCTTTGCAATGTTAAGAAGATCGTTGCAAACCTTGTGACACTTGATCTTACTAACTCTTTCCCTTGTGTGTGATTTCTCATCAAATGAAGAACCCTAGGGTGATTGTAGATAAATTTTGTGATGCTCCTGCATCATCTACAACCAGTGTCACCCAATCAAGTTTGCCTATGTCCTCCAAAAGAAGGTCAAGACAACATGTTGCACAAGGTGTCCAAAAAAGTGTCTTATGTTTATCTTGGAGCAATCTCTTGGCTGTCACATATGCTGCTGCATTATCAGTTATGATTTGCACCGCATTTTCTATGCTCACCTCCGTGACAATTTCCTCCAACATTAGATACAGTGTTTCAACATTTTTTACTAAGTTCAAGTATCCATCAATTTCAAAAAAACCACCTCACCATTTGAAGCTATCAAAAAATTGATAATGGTGCGATTTTTTCCATCCATCCACCCATTAGAAAGAATGTTGCAGCCATATTTTTTCCATTCCTTATTTTGTTCTTCCACTAGTAGGCTTGCATTTTCAATTGCATTGATGAGCAACCTACAAGTACAAAGTGAAAGTAGAAAATTTTAATTTATAAACACAAAATGGACATAAATTCAACATAAAATAACTATGTTATTGGGTTCTTCTATTTTGTCTCCCATACCTGTGTGGGTACGGTTATGGTCTTGGTGCTTTGCTGGTTCTTCCTTGGGTTCTCCCAGGGTCCTTCTCGGGCACCCCAGGAAGGACCCTAGTAGAACTTGGGCCGAACCCAGCCGAACCCATGGGGACCCAAGGGTTCCCCCAAAAAAAAAAAAAGGTAATTTTTTAGAGCACTTTTTATGTAGTTAACAAAAAAAAGGTAGGTAATTAGTGCAGTAACAGGAAATGCCATTTTTTTGGAGACATTGGGTATGGTTTGCTGTTAAATGTATATGCATATGTACGTATTTATGTATGTATATGTGTATGTGTATATACATACATGATACATACATACATAAACAGATAGGTAATTGGTGCAGTAACAGGGAATGCCGGCTTTTTGGAGACATTGGGTATGGTTTGCTGTTAAATGTATATGCATATGTATGTATTTATGTATGTATATGTGTATTTATATATGTATATGTATGTATTTATGTATGCATATATGTTATATGTGTATGTATATATACATACATGATACATACATACATAAATAGGTAGTTAATTGGTGTAGTAACAGGAAATGCCAACTTTTTGGAGACATTGGGTATGGTTTACTGTTAAATGTATATGCATATGTATCTATTTATGTATGTATATGTATGTATTTATGTATGTACATGTGTTATATGTGTATGTATACATACATACATACATATATATTCCTATATCCGTACCCAAGGAAAAAAAATGCCATATCACCGTACCTGTACCTGTACCTGAACTGGTAACTCAGTAAATTAATGAACATAAATTATTTATCCTAAAATTCAACATAAATTATTATAAGTATAAATTAGCATAAAAAATTAAAATCTACTAATCTCCCACTCAAGTCTCTGCGACAAGGCACCTTGTAGCCTTTTCCTGCAACTGTCAATGCAGTTACCAAATTCTCCCAACTAATCTTCAGAACTGGTGGAACCGTCAGCAGAATCCATTGCTTTTGTAGAGCTAAAAACAGGAAATTTTTGACAGACTGTAGGGTTTCTATGATCTAGGAAACCTTGGATTTAGGAAGAGGGGATGGGATTCTGTACAACTGAAAAGAACGAATTTTTTATCATCCGTGTTGGGTTTCTACGAGCTCTCAGAACTGGGAATTCAGAACACGGAATGGCATTTTTGATTTTAGGGTTTTCAATTGTGGTTTCCAAAAATAAGAAAGCAACACGATCCGTTGTGAACTGGTGGCAGCACACATCCCGCTATTTTGAAAAAATAATCATAATTACATTTACGGCGAGCAATTTATTTGTAAAATTTTAGGTTCTTGTAGTACATAAAATTAATGAATGTAGATGACGTGGATTTTTATTAATTGCTGCCAGCACGGTTATTAAAGCTTCATTCGAAGTTTAGTAATTTTTTATAATTAATTAATTAGATGTTTTTTTTTTTATCAATTTCTTTTTAACATTTTAAAAAACAATTGAACTAAATTTGATTAATTTTTTATTAGTTAATAGATTATATTTGTAGTAGTTTTTATCTTGTGTCTCATGATGAAATTAGTTTTAAGGTTACCCTTGAATATATTTACAAAATCATTTTAAATCAAAATTTCCAAAAATCAAATATTTACACGTGATTATTTATATATTTGTAAATGACACTTTACTTACTAATTTGGTGATATAGATTATCAAACGTTCACTTGAGTTGGTGAGAAAATGATTAGATTTGTTATATGATTTCTCTTCTAAATTTGAGTTATGATAAATCTTGAAACTTGGATTAATTTGTTGAGAAAACTTATTTTCTGAGTTTGGTTCAGTGTGATGTTGATATTCTTCAGATCTTCCTTTTGTTGTTGTTATGTGTGGATTTCATGTTCTCTCTTCAATCGTTTCAAAGACACTTTGGTGTCTTAATAAAATTGATTCTATATATAGGTTGTCTTGCTGCATATTCGATGTTTTATTGCTCCTCAAAGTTGAGTTTGGTTCAGTGTGATGTTGATATGCTTCAGATCTCCCTTTTGTTGTTGTTATGTGTGGATTTCATGTTCTCCCTTAAATCGTTTCAAAGACACCTTGGTGTCTTAATAAAATTGATTCTATATATAGGTTGTCTTGCTGCATATTCAATGTTTTATTGCTCCTCAAAGTTTGTCAAATTTAAACTTTAGACTAGATGTAGCACAAACTACTTTAGTGGTATATTTGAGAAATTATTTGTTTCTTAGATATGGTTTTTTGTATATTTGTTCAGATGAATAATTGATTTTGATTTTGTTTCTATGAATGTTATCCTTGTTACTTTTCTTTGCTTTGAATTTGAGTGAATTATTTGAGCCCCATCAATTCCTACAATCCTTTACACTTGACTCTTCATAAAATTTGTAATTTGTGAATGGTCGTCAAAAATATAGATAGGTATTAAATTTAAATTGTAAAGTTTTCCATATCTATAAAATTACTCTAGGAGTCTAGGTGTGGGAGTATCATCCAAAGGGGTTTGACTAAGTTGATTGTATGTGGTTGAGAACATTTCGTGTTTATTTTAAAAATGCCAAATTTTTAACTCTGATTGTCTAGACCAAAAGAAATTAGTGGTTATGCATAGAGGAGGAGGTAGAATTGATATGACTTTTATGACTTGATATGACAGATTTATAGAAGACATATGGAAAACTATGTTATCACTTTCATTAGCATATTAGTGGTATCTCATATTAATCTTTAAGAAAATGTGTATAAATATATGGTTGATTTTATCTTGTAACAAATTAGAGAAGATGTGCATCAAATAATAGCCAATGATTTGCCTGTTATCAGTTACAAGATAAAATGTGTATAAATATATGGAGATTACCAATATAGCTAATATAGACAAGGATGGAACTTTTATAGATTAGGATGTGATTTTTTTGAGGAAAAATCCATTACAGAAGAGGAAGACATTGCTGTTTCTGTGTGCATGAACCTTCAAGTAGTAACCATTGATCGTATACTTTTACCCTTAAAGATGATACATGCTGCAATGCTTGAGAAGTTGTTGTGACTAACATCATACAGCAGTAGTCCATCCTCAAACTCAAAGATGATATGAATTGACTATAGTTGTTACCAATGTGTTATTCACTTATTTATTGTTGCATTTGAATATTACTTCAAATTTTGTTTTGTTTCTTCTATTATTGGATGATCTCATCATTGTTAAGGTGCCTCTTGATGCTTGAATTGAGAGCACCGATATAGCTAATATAGACAAGAATGGAACTTAGATTAGGATATGAAATTTTTGAGGAAAAATCCATTACAGAAGAGGAAGATATTACTGCTTCTGTGTGCATCGGCCTTCAAATTGTAATGATTGATTGTATACTTTAAGTTAAGCTTGGTGAAGATAATAAATGCTGCAAAGCTTTAGAAGTTGTTGTGACTAATATCATGCAGCAATAGTCCATCCTTGAAGATGCTATGAGTTGACTATAGGTTTTACCAATGTGTTTCGTGTCCGCATTCTCAACCCTTTAGTATTCATCACATTTTAAGTACTACTGTTAACATCTGTGATCTCTTTACAAGGAAAAAAATGATTGTGTATCTTTTCTTCCCTTTGCATCTATATTTTGTTACTTGAAGCTTCAACATCATGCTTGAAGATTGCAGTGTCTAACTCCCTTGATAACCAGACCATGTTGATTGCGGAAGAATACAAGTAAACAATATCAGGAAACACCTGATTTTTCCCTTTAGCCAAGAGAATACTAAACAAGAGAGGGAGAGACAAGAACTTTGAAAAATCAAAATATTCTTAATTATGCTCCTGTTTTTTCATCCTATTGAGTTTCTTTATCTGAATTGTATAAATTCAGGATTCAAAATGATGACTTATTTTGTGTCCAGGTATTGTGAGAGGAATAGATATTTGCAAGGGTTTGTTTCATGTGCTCACACCTGTTCCAATAAGAACTTTGCAGAATGTGGACACATTTTTGCAGGGCTTTATAGAAATACCCACGTCAATCTTACAGGTATGTTCAAATTATTTGTTTAAAATAAAATTTCTAGTTTGGAGTTTTTTTCCTTGGTTTTCTTAAGTACAATCATGATTTGTGTGGGAACTTTTGGGGTTAGGTTTAGCGGTTATTCATCACTCACTATCGTTTTTGTTTATTCGAAAGTACTAAATCAATGATTAGTAGTTGAAGTAGATACAAAGCATAAAGCAATATATTGAGATGCACATATGGTGAGCATTGTGGCTTTTTATTCAGCAGCAAATTTGACAGAAAATTTTTATGGCAGTCTTTTAGTGATTTCTTTTATGCTAAGCACATAGCTGAGCTTGATGTCTTGGATTATATCATAGTCTGCTATCGAATTAAGTTTAGCTGTATTGCTAACGACTTCTCTTTTGTTGCAGGCACAAGGTCTAACTTGTCCATACATGTCATCCAATGCAATAGCAAAAGAAGGTACCGGTGCAGCTTCTATACAGGGTGGCAAGCAAAGGGATACAAAAATGGATAGGATTATTGTTCCACAGTAAATGTTGTTCTTGTATTTATTTTGAATTTAGTCCAAATTTCAATTTGAGGAATCTCTTTAAAGCAATGATTGAGTATGGCATTCCAAGGTTTCTACTTCTTTAATGTGCGTGTAAGTGGACTTAGTTATCATGATTGTTATCATGATAGGTGTTGTCACGTGTCAAGGTATTGCGGTTACTGTAAAATGTTTTTAAGTTCCACCCTTAATTCCAAGCTGTTGGAAGGGTGAGCTAAAACTGGGTCAATCATTATTAGAATCGGGCAACATGGTTTCTTGGGTTTTACATCCCGTCCTAAGTATATCATGCATTACTTAGATTATAAGTTGAGGTTTACGAAGAGGAAAAATAATTCATATTAAGTGATTACTTTCATTTTAATGTCCACTTTGAATTACTAAATATTTGGTAATATAAACTTAAATGTATTTGGTAACAAATTTCCCATAATATTTTAATTAGGTTAGGTCATTCAACCAGTCTACGAAAAGATTTCATGCATCTATGTTTGTAGAAGAATCCTCAACCTTAAATACAATCAGAAGACAACAGTGAAGTCTCTAGACACCGAAAAATGGCTTAGGCCTCCGACTACATTTTTTCATTATTAATTCAAGATACCCGCAAAATGATTATCATTTAATCATAATCTAACATTGCATTTCCTCTAAATTAATTAAATAGTTTTAAACATTTAATTAGTTGATTTTCATTATTCTTCTAAATTTGATTAATTAAGTAAATTGCATTAATTTATTTTAATTACATCACTAATTAATTATAATCTCTTCTTTTGATTAATTAAATAAGTTTTCTCAATTTATTTAATTACACATTTTAAATTAAATCCCTTCTTACTAATTAAATTTCTTAAATTTATTTAATTACACATCTAATTAATTCATTTTCTCCCACATTTAATTAAATAAATGATTGTTCATTTAATTAATTAATTCTATCTTCTCATTTAAAAGTGACTCCATAAATTGAATAAGTCATTTAATTGATTTTGGAATCATGTACACAACTTCTTCCACAAAGAAAAGAATTAATTTTATAATTAATTCCTCTATTTGCGCACGTCCCCTACATTTCAACTAAATGTCTCATGCATAATTCTTTCCATTCTTGACTAACACTCTCTCTTAGTTCACTCACCTGATTAATCTGTCACCTCCTTTTGACTGACACATTCTTTCAGTTAACCTTTTAACTGATCGATCAATTTGGCTAACTATTCAATCAATCTCAATCAAATTTACTAAATATCCAATCAATCTCATCAATCAAGGACTTAACTATTCAATTAGATACTCACATTCGATTTGGACCATTCAAATGCGATTCAATCTTGACCGTCGAATTTGTGAAGCTTCTATAAGAGAAGCTTTGAAATCCATTCACAGGAAATCACAATCTTCAAAGTTTTGCTGTCAAAATACTTACAGGCTATTATTGCACACTCATACTCTGAGGGCATTTGAGCTTTTCAAAGCAAAGTGGAGAAGAATAATGGAGATGAGTCAATCAAGCATGGAATTTGGGTGATACGGTTCTTGTTTATGAATTCTTTATTTGCATTCTATTTCATTATTGATTTGGAGATCTTAGCATAATTAGGCAATTTGTAATTGTTGCTACTGTTTATGCTTTGTTTGTTTCATGTTTATTTTCCCTGAATACATTTGGTGAACCCAACGTGGAGTCACAGACTTCGAAAAAATTTGTAGAAAATTTGATTTTTTTAGGAACAGGTATGGATCGACACATCTGCGGCATAGAATGACACATTTGACCTTGTGAACCGCATCTGAAGAGTGAAATGCCACATTTGACTTGGCGCGACACATCTATGGCTTCCTGCAATGCATTTGATTGGTGAAAAATAATTTTCTGGTTTCCAAAATTTTGATTTTTCATTTTAATAATTACAGTTTTTTGTTATGACTAATTCAGAGTTTAAAGCATGTGATCTGGTGGAGTTAATATAATTTTTTGTAGGACGATTGACGAAGACAAATAAATACAAACATTCAAACTTCTAATGTGTGGTTTTGCAGGACGATTGTTGAAGAAAACAATCTAAAACTCCTTTTTTGCTTTCTTCCATGCTTTGAGTCTTCACATAGGATTTCCTTTATTAATCAAATGGTTAATGAATCTTGCGTTGAGTCTGCACATAGTAGTTTGTTGTTTAATTATGGTGGATTTATTACTGTTTTCTGTGCTTGGTGCTTTTGCACATTCTGTTAAATCCTAATTTAATAATAAAAGTATCCTCTCCCCTTGCACACTTGTGCGATCCTGGGTGTAAGATAAATTGTTATTAACTCTAGAGGACCCGTCTTGGTGGGAAAAAGTACTCACCCCAAGACGACTCAAATCGACAATGAGCTAAAACGAAGCTACTCCCGACTGGTATATAAATGTGAATGCTAATAGAAAATTTAGCATTACAAGTACAGATTTGTTATATAGACAAGTTAATCTTGCCTCACGTATAGCCACCTGAATGGGTGTCCTAATTAAAAACCGTTGTTCTTAGATTGCCAAAATCCCTCTATTTGTTGGTACAGGAGGTCGGACCTTTGAAGCCGTCCCACATACTTGCGATTCTTAGTAGAGATGAAGAGTTTGTCATGGGAGATTCATGAGAACTCAAAGCTTGGTTGACCCGGAGAAGTGAGTGTCCTGGAGGGGAGCCAGTGTGGTCAAGCTTTTAAGTCATCCCCTAAGAATAAGCGCAGCTGGAGAAATCCAAGTGGGAACTCAACAGATATTGTCTTTGCCAGCCTTAGGAATTGTAAATGTTTGTATATTTATTTCAAACACTTTGTGTGGTGTGTCTTATGTGTGTGTACAAATCAGATTTGATCCAACATAAAACAATAAAAAAAGCCAATCTTAAACTAGTCGGAAATGTGTTAAAACCTAGAATCAGTTCATTGTTCAACACAACTATTACACAAAAACCCGCATCTGGCATACTGAGTCGCATCAGTCACACAAAAACCCGCATCTAGCATACTGAGTCACAATTGTTCAAACCTGCAACGCATCTGAGACTGAAAACTGCATCTATAAGCCACTGTGACGCATCAGAGATTACGAAACACATTAGCATTCTGGAACGACGCATCTGCCTGTCACAAACTTTTTCAATTCACAGACTGAAACTGGATCCAGACCTAAGACTTTATTTTACTAGTAAACTGCATCTGACACTACAAACTGCATTTGCTAGTTTTTGTGACGCATATGATATTTTGAACTGCATTTGTAGTTTAGAACGATGCATCTGCCTATCACAGAAATCCCCGCATTTAACAAACTGAAAACTTAGATGATTTGCTGTAGGATCCCATTTTTTGTGACACATCTGATATCCTAAATTGCATTTGCAGTCTGGAATGACACATCTTTCTGTCACAAAAAATATGACATTTGGAAAACTGAAAAATCAGAACCGTTATTGCAGGATTTCATTATATGATCTACTCTCTGCTGTAAACTCAATTTAGACCTATGGCTTGCTCATACTTAGGTTCATCCTTAGTTTTCCTATTACTTTCATCATTGCATTACTTAGATCATCCTTAGCATACTTAGGGAGGTCTTTGTCCATAGTACATTGTAGACTTAGGGTAGATAAAATGTCTTACCTAGATTGAAAACATAGATTCAAATACAATACATATCATTTTACAATTTGTCCTTTGTCATCTTAGTGGAATACCTCAAACTCACTAGGTTAGTTTGAATTCCACCTAGTCAACCGGTCACTTGGTTATTCCGGTATTGATCCTAAAACATCATTGGCAATCCTAGTTGGACCCTTGCATCAAACTTGGTCAGTTAGTGATTCATCCCTTAGTTATCCACAAATATTGACGTATAACTTGCATTATACCCTAGTCATTGCATGTCATAATCTATACAAAAAAAAACCAAAAAAACATAGCTTTTATTTTCACATCTTAGGTAGTTGCATACCCTACGGTTCACATTTACGTGTCATCCCATTTTGAGCAAGTCTTATCTTATAGTCCAAACTAGATTGCAAAAGAGATGATTAGAAATGGACCCTTCACAACAACATGAGGACTCCTACAATCCCACTAGCAAATTGAACCTTGGGTCAACATCACAAGAACCTCCAAAGTCATATGCCAATCCATTTGAAAACTTCCTTGAGAGAGACGAACAAGGTCGTATCACTATTGAGGAACTTGAGGTTGCAGCCTAGGATCCTAAGGTTGTTGAATTTGTCGATGAGCTCATCATGCTCGACCCTGAGAAATTTTTAGCCAAACTCCTAGCAGATGGAGTTAAATTACCACCTGGATTTGACATAAACACGCTACAAGTGGTGCCTTCACCTACAAATGTCTCAAACCAAAACCAGGGTCATACGACACATATTCCATAGAATATTATACCATAGCTAAACCTCAACATACCTTTAGGAGAAGCTACATAGAGTTTTGCAACGGTTCACACTACTCTCGCTTTTGAGATGCCTTTTACAATTCCACCTAAAACATCATCTGCTACACAGTCCATGACATAGGCTACAACCCAATCAACATCAACACCTGTAATATAGTCAACAGCACCACCGACAGGCGCTAATCCCTTTGTGACCTCAACAAACACCATGAATACTACCTCGAACAATCCTCCTAGACGCAAGAGAGTAAGATTTTCAGGTTTAGGACCCACACCTAGGGTTAATGTCAAGGGTCCCACATATAGTCATGCTATTCCCCAAAATAGTGCTACACAAGGACAACAAGGTACACATACGTTGCCTCGGGGGAATCCAACACAACCAAGATTTCAATCAAATACCTTCACACTAAACACGTCACAACAAGGTAGCCATGCATAACTTGGAAGTTAGAACACACAAGGGCAACCCAACATAAACACTACATATACACATATACCTTAGGTACAACAATAGACACCTTCATAAAACTACTATGTGCCTACACAAAATGTGGGAACCAATGATACAAATGACTTACAAAACCCACAGGTGGATGCTCTAATTACACAAATGCTTGCTTTACAGAAACAAGTGGAGAACATGCAAGTAACAACCAAAAAATCCCACAACATGCAAGACTTGCATCCATACCCCTTTGATAGGAGCATCTACATGCCTCCTTTTGCACAAGGATACACAATTTCGATCTTTTCAAAGTACAAAGGGACAAGCAACCCAATAGAGCACATCAAAGAATTTAGCACGGCTTGCATTGACATTGCCTCAGAGCACACATACTTGATGAGATTATTCCCTAGAACTCTTATGGGCTTGCATTTGAGTGGTTTTCACGATTACCTGGGGGAATAACAACATGGTCTAAATTGGCCAACAAATTTGTAGATAACTATACCTTTAACATTGAAAACAATATAACATTAGCCACCTTGTGTACCTCGAAACGAGAAGAGGGAGAGTCCTTTATCAAATACTTCCAGAGATGGAGAAACTTGGCAAGCCGATGCCAAATAGAGATTCCTGAAAAACAAAAGGTGGACATGTTTGTCGAAAACCTCCTAGATTCTTTAAAAGATCCCTTGCAAGTTCATTGTTATGCACACTTTGCAGACCTAGTGGAAAAAAGAACAATGATTGAGAGATCACTTGTCGCTAAAGGCGCCCTCAGATTCTCTAAGAGTACCAGTAATCAACAAATGTTCAATGACAAAAACAAATATTGGTCTCGAAACAAAAATGTCACGAATGACGGGGTTGTGGATACCAAAGTTGTACATAAAACTGGTCCTATTGTCACTCTAAGAGGACTTGAAGCCTCAACAACTACACCACAAACCCCTGCACCATGAAAAATTCCCTATGAAACAATCAGGGACTAGGACAACAAAGACCACCTAGGCAATACATTAAACGTGAATACACTCCCCTCGGAGAACCCATTGAAACGGTACTGAAGAAACTTGTTCAATCAGGTGTCATACAATTACGAAAACCCACATCTTACGTGTCTGATTTTAAACCCTCTTGGTGGGATGATAATGCCTTTTGTGAATATCACTAAGGTAAAGGAAAAAACATCAGCTTGTAGACAACTGAAAAATATTATTCAGGACCTTATCAAAGACAAAGTAATCGAGGTAGAGGGACAACAACAAACTTACAATCGAGATCACATGATCTACAAGACTCCCCTTCAAGACCACAATTCGGGGAAATCCTCCAGTTCAGGTACTAATAACAATAACACAACCAATTATATGGCTACTCGCTATAATTACACCAAACTCCTCCATCTTCATGCTGTAGACGAACATATCAACACCATTACCATCAAGAAGACCCCAAAGTGTGCTGTAAACACTCGTAGAACTAAAATAACCATACCTGCCACTTCGCTTCCCAAGCAGTCCCAAGCTAAAGGCCATTTCAATTTGTTGGATTAGCTAGAGAAAACCCCAACATAAATATCCATATTGGAACTGCTACGCACATCACCTGAGCATAGGGCCATACTAGATAAGATGCTGAAAGAAAACTCTATTGTAGACAACCTCAACGTCAACCAATTTCAAGCCATGGTTGGATGCCTTGCAAGCTCTCACCATGTCACCTTCTCTGACAGAGACTACTCAACCCAAAAGACGAACCATAATGACTCACTACACATTGAAGCCTTCATCCATCAAAATAAGATCAAACTAGTCTTGATAGACGGCAAAGCGGGATTGAATGTTTGTTCCTTAAAATTGCTTAAGGCATTGGGTTTTTCTGAAGCATGTGTGGATAAGACAAAGAGCATAGTCATAAAAGGTTATGATGATGATGAATGATCCTCCTAGGGCACAATAACACTTCCACTTCGGGTGGGACCCATGATGATGGATACGACTTTCCAAGTATTAGATTTGGAAATCCCTTATAATCTTCTCCTCGATCGACCATGGATTCATGCCACATGAAGGCCGCTCCCTCCACGTATCATCAATGTCTAAAGTTTCCCTACCACGACACCAAAATTGCTATCAAGGGTAACCCTAATCCCTTCGAGTATTGCACTAACCTGCGAGAAGTCTCTAAACGTCAGGTGCCACTTAGCTGTGAAGCTTCGATGTAAAACATGTCCAAATAGATTAATTCCTCAATACTCACCAGGACATCTGTTGTTCCACAGTCATCTGCCACCACATCCTCTACTTTTGTTGCCAACTCCTTAGACCCTAAGATTGAAATTTGTGATATGGGATGTGGAGAATACCATATGAATAATTTACTAGCAAACAACAATGCTATTACTGCTAAGGTTGTCAAGATAGTTGCAAAGGGAACACAAAAAGATGGTCGTGCTTGGATTGAAACCTTTTGGGATCCTGATACTACATCTGCCTTTTCCCTATCTGCTTCCACTTTATCCTCCCATGTCCATGATAAACCACTCCTTGATCATGATTTCGTTGAGGGTATACAATCATCATCCTTCCATCCCACCTACCTTGAGCTAGGATAAGTATCTCCTACTGTCGCCACTACCAAGTCACCTTGCCAAGTCATTAAGGAAGTGCAAGCTTCCTTTGACATTAGCAGTACATAAAAGGATAATCCCAAAGATTCTATTAATGACATCACCACTCTCGTTTGTCCACTATACATTCTTGTCACGTCGCCTATTTCATCCATCTGATTCCCAACCATACACATCAGAGACATGGATCAACAAGTCACAAATCAAGAAAAGAATAAAGGCAAAGCTCCAATGAATGACCTATCTTTAAAAGGAGATCAAGAATCAAGAGACACAATGAAAATAAAAGAAGCTCAAGACGAGTCCTCTAGCCACCATAAAAAACTATTGGACCAATAAAAAATACAAGTCAAGAATGAGCAAGAATGTCAAGAAAATTCCTCTAGCCAAAATGAAAAGCTAGCAGACAAATAAAAAATAAAAGTCAAAAGTGAAAGTAAGCAAAATTCGATCTCCATGTATGCCTCTCCATCAAAAATCACTAGGGGCATCTATCAAAGAAAAAGGTCAATAAAAGAGCTTGTTGATCCAAGGTCTCGATCCATGTCACTCTCACTCATACCATATATTCCTTTCCACTCATCCATGTTCACATATTTGTCATATCATCCCACATTCATTGGCGATGTCTTTCAATGTGTCTTTGACGACGACCCCTTCACGTACTCTAACTCATTCGTCACCCAAACTCCTTTTCATTTGAAGCCTGGTGACCCATGTGGTGTGCACATTAGGGATCATACCATAGCCTCTTTCATCCACCACTTTTATCATCCGTCATATTTTCCAATTACATTCTACATCCAAATCATGTCCTTTCGTCCAACATGGTCATTTGAACAAGATCAATGCATTATCATGACTTATTGGTTTTACACATAGCTTTAGAAAGCTCAGTCAAAACCACAAAATACAAAAAAAAATGAAAAAGAAAAAAATAGTAAAGAGAAATAATCCATCCAATAGTGAAAACCATCTCAATGGCACATTGGATAAGTACCATGGTGAAAACCTGGCAAACAGGCGCCATGAGTAGACAATCTTCACTCCGTCATCTATTATCACTTAACAGGGTCTTTTCACCTTCACTCATATGCATATAACTGTCCCTCCTTCATTCTGCAATGCCCACAATGAGAGTGGTTGGTAGTCCTATGGCTTGAGATTGGTTGACGCTCACAACATACTGCGCAATCATTCTTACCATACACTCCCACACAGTACTTGATCGGGGGAAAATACCTAACACATGTTCTTGACAAAATAAACCTCTAGATTTTTAAGACCTAACACACTTGCGAAAATACAAAAACATTTAGAAAATGTGTCAAAAATGCAAAAAAACATTTGAAAAATGTCAAAATTCCAAAACAAATCCAAATAATCAGAAAACTACAAAAAAAAGTCAACGTCTGTCATGTTAGTCTTAGTCATAGTCGAACTACATTGCCTTTGCGACTAGACGTAGGCAAGGCCATCTGTTGATGTGCCCTCAAGGCATTAGGTCAGTCTTTTTAGGTTTGCCAAAATAAAATCATGACTCAATCCTTAGTCTATAAGACAAAGTCATTGGTCATGTCGAACTATGAGGTCTTTGCATGTATAACATAGGCAAGGCCATCAATCGATGAGCCCCCGAGGCCGCGCTAGGTCAATCCATTACGGTTCTTCACATTCACTATCACACATGTCAGATATCTTCAAAATAAACAAATCTTTTTCAGTCAGTCTTGTCAGTCGAAGTCTGGTCAAACTATGTGGTCTTTGCATGTACAACGTAGGCAAGGCTTGACAACCTTCAAGGCCTTAGATGTCAGTCCTCTTAGGATTTGGTATGTTGGCCATATCACATGGTCATACATCGAACAAATCGAACACAAGGTCACAAATGACGCACAATCAAACCAATCCAAATCAACAACCATTCTGTCAAATCTGTCATTTAAGAGTCTTCAAGATGTATCCTTCTTGATGTCAGACTCTTTTCTATCAACCAATTTATTCAGGATATGTCTTTCCTAAATCAACATCTAATCTATCAAATCTGTCATTTAAGAGTCTTCAAGACGTGTCCTTGACGTCAGACTCTTCTCTGTCAACCAATTTATTCAGGATATGTCTTTCCTGAATCAACATCAAATCTATCAAGTCAATCACTTAAGAGTCTTCAAGATGTGTCCTTCTTGATGTTAGACTCTTTCTTGTCAATTGTAGGGTCTTCAAGCTATGTCCTTGACGTCGAACCCTGTCATGTCATCTATTCAGGATGTGTCATTCCTGAATCCCGACCTTGGCATTAATCAAATTTGAAATTTCAATCTTCTTTAGGATGTGTCCTTCGTAAAGGGTGACCAGTCAACCTTGTCATCACCAAGTCAACCTTGGAAAACAAACAAAGATCTAATACACATGTCTTGACAAGCATTTTTCATTTATTTTTCAATAATTTGATTTGACCATGTAACTAGCCACCTCGACAATGTCCTATGACAGATTTAGAGGAGGGACAATGTTACATGAGCATATCTTTCTTTTTGACTGACTGTCTTATCTTTTTTGAAATTGTCATGTAACTAGCCACCTCGACAATGTCGTATGACAAATTTAGAGGAGCGACAATGTTACACGGGCATATCTTGCTTTTTGACTATCTTATCTTTTTTGAAATTGTCATGTAACTAGCCACCTCGACGATGTCCTATGACGGATTTAGAGGAGTAACAATGTTACACGGGCATATCTCGCTTATTGTCTTATCTTTTTGAAATTTTCATGTCACTAGCCACCTTAATGATGTCCCGACAACATGATTTGGAGGAGCAACAACATATCATGATGATTGTCTTATCTTTTCAAAGTTTTCATGTCACTAGCCACCTGAAAGATGTCCTGGCAACAGGATTTAGAGGAGCAATGATGTTTCATGACACATTTTCTTTGACTGTTGTTTGCAGATTTGTCTTGGCAAAAAGATTGGGGCAACTCAACCCTTAGTATGAGTTAGGGACATTCCTTGTTTGCAATCGTCTGTTTTCGCAAGTGGATGACCTTGCACACCTTGGTATATCTCATATCATGGTGTTTGTTATCCATTTGTATCATTTTAACACCTAATGATGATTAAAATGCAAATGCTTAGTATAAGGACAACAAAGTGATGACATATCTTTCTTTCACGCTAACAACAATCATCTTCAAGCTAACAATTTTATTCCATCATCTTCAAGCTAACTGATTTCTTTAGCCACCATCGAACTTCTGGCTATCCAATTACCTAATTGGGACAATTTCCAAAATTTTCATTTTTCCCGAGGGGGCATACCCTTTACCTATTTCACACTGGGGCATGATTGGGGTAGGTTATTCTTTATTCTTTGACACAAACGCTGAAATGACATTATGTCAAAGAGGGACAAACTGTAGACACTGAAAAATGGCTTGCGACTACATTTTTTCATTATTAATTCAAGATACCCTCAAAATGATTAAATGATTTTATCATTTAATTATAATCTAACATCGCATTTTCTCTAAATTAATTAAATAGTTTTAAACATTTAATTAATTTTTTTCATTATTTTTCTAAATTTGATTAATTAAGTAAATTACATTAATTTAATTTAATTACATCACTAATTAATTATAATCTCTTCTTTTGATTAATTAAATAAGTTTTCTAAATTTATTTAATTACACCTTTTAAATTAAATCCCTTCTTCTTACTAATTAAATAAGTTTCTTAAATTTATTTAATTACACATCTAATTAATTCATTTTCTCCCACATTTAATTAAATAAATAATTGTTCATTTAATTAATTAATTCTATCTTCTCATTTAAAAGTGACTCCATAAATTGAATAAGTCATTTAATTGATTTTGGAATCACGTACACAACTTCTTCCACAAAGAAAGGCATTAATTTTATAATTAATTCCTCTATTTGAGCACATGTCCCCTACATTTTCAACTAAATATCTCATGCATAATTCTCTCCATTCCTGACTAACACTCTCTCTCAGTTCACTCACCTAATTAATTAGTCACCTCCTTTTGATTCACAAATTCTTTCAATTACACCTCTTAACTGATTGATCAATTTGGCTAACTATTCAATCAATCTCTCAATCAAATTTTCTAAATATCTAATCAATCTCATCAATCAAGGATTTAACTATTCAGTTGGATCCTCACACTCAATTTGGACCATTCAAACACAACTCAATCTTGACCGTTGAATCTGTGAAGCTTCTATAAGAGAAGCTTTGAAATCCATTCACAGGAAATCACAATCTAAAAAGTTTTGCTGTCAAAATACTTACAGGCTATTATTGCACACTCATACTCTGAGGGAATTTGAGCTTTTCAAAGCAAAGTGGAGAAAAATAATGGAGAGGAGTCAAACAAACATGGAATATAGGTGATATGGTTCTTGTTTATGAATTCTTTGTTTGCATTGCATTTCATTATTGATTTGGGGATCTTAGCATAATTAGGCAATTTGTGATTGTTGCTACTGTTTATGCTTTCTTTGTTTCATGTTTATTTTCCCTAAATACAAAGTCTATACCCCACCTATTATGCAATACCATATTTTTCAAAAGTAATGACTATCTCTCATTCACTCGGTCAACCTCTAATCAAACACTTTATTCTACTTTTTAAAATATACTTTCATTCATATTGTCCTCTTAGTTTCACCCAAAATACAATAACTGCACTTGATTTTTTAAACGTGGTAAACAAAAAAGGGTTGCCACAATGTATGATAAGCAAGGCTACCTTATAAATTATTGTTACAATCTTTGATTCCCTTAGTAACTTGATTTATGATAATTGTCTCCACTAGATCAACATCCATACCTTCATGATCAATCAATTCCCTCAATCACATTGTATGGTGCATAATAATTTTTTTACATTTATTTAATTATTTTATCACCTTTGTGTGCACTTATAATAAGTTATCTAGTTATTTATTTGGGTAGGTACTATTGGTGATCTAAGCTATAGACCCCAAATCTCTAAGGTTTGATACTCACCCAAGTGTAGAGGTGTCAAACTTCAGAAGTTAACCACAAACTTGTTCTTAAGTTGGGCAACATAAAATCAATTGTTAAGGTGGGCAAGATTTTCTTCACTTTTTGCTTTGCAAGATTAAGGGGATTCCCTAAGGTATTGTAATAAGTTTTAAAATAGGAACACAACGTTCACTCTAACACAAATCATACCCATTGCATAGTGCACCCCAATTTTGGTTGTCGCTTTGTGTTTGTATGTTGGTTTGAGGTACTCAAGGTTAAATAATTGATTATAATAGGCGATTTATCACATGAGTGCATGAGAATGTGCAAAATGTGTTTTGTGATAACCTCTTAGATGTTATAGACATTCAAACATTGTAGTTGGAACACACTAAACTAATAAAACTAAAAGATGTTTTAGTTGATTTATTATGAGTGTTGAGGGTAATGGAGAGAGAAAAATAGTAGCAAATTGATGCCTTTATCCAATTGGGTAGAAGAGTCTTTGAATTCATACAAAAGATAAAATAACTAAAACCAAGGCAATGCATTAATCAATACAACATAAAGACAATTTTCTAGAACACACAAGCAAGTTGGGATCTACACATACATTCAAGAAACCATAGATACTTGCAAAATATTAAACAAGTCTATTTAGTAATCCATGAACATACCCATAGACCTCTATTGTTTTGAGAAAATATCTTTGCAAAGGCTTTACATGAATTTTATAGTCATATGGTTGGCTAGCTAATAAAAAACACATCAAGAAATAGGAATCACGCACAAGGAGACACTCAATCAAGGTCAAATATGTCTTTAATCACTCAATCTACAATAGTTACATCTATTATTACATAGTTGGGATAGACCCAAATCATTACAATGTCAAAATACAATACCTAGAATTGGAAACTATGAACCATTTGGTTTTGATGTGTAAGTTCTATTTGTTATGCTCCTTTCTAATCCAAAATATTGTCCCCTCCTCTCTCAAAACATAGTCACCAAAGCAGACATATCCACGACAGGGAAGTGCATAGGAAGTCAGAAATCTATACCACACAAGTAAACCCTAGCCATTACCTCCTCCAATGCACAATTGACAAGTGTCCTTCGTAAATGTAATTTGATCAACAAGAAATGTGAAACAAAATTCATTTGATTTTCACCATTCATTTGCATTAATGATATGTTGGCCTGAGTATAATAATGAGTGCAATCACTCATAAAATATGTTGTGATTGTGTCTAGGAAGCGTTGTTTTGACAAAGGGGGTATGCAGAATATTAATGAGATGTGGGTGTCACTTCTTTTCCTTGAGTTCACACCAACTAGCATTAAAATCTTCTTGTAAGGCTCCATGGATCGAAAACAAGCTAGATAAAAATGTGGACGTGCGTTATTGGTGTTGTAGTAGGAGTAGGTGGAGAAACTAACACGAATTGATGAAGGGGTAGTCTTGAGAAATTTGTCGGAGGTTCACCAAGAACTAGGAACCATCGAAGGTTTTGGAGGTTCTAGGAACCTCAAGAAGCTCAAACACTTTCATCACCTATGTCTTTCTTTTCATTCACTTTCCAATTAGGTTTCAAGGCCTCATTAAGAACTAGGTACTTATTAGAGGTTCTACTAGTTCTAGGAGCCATCGAAACCACTGACCATTACCTTTTTCCTATTTGAATCTACTTCATGGTTTTTTCCATTGTGGGCATTAGACCTTTGTTTGGACATTACAAGAAAATGGCCTTAATCAAGTCTTGTTGAAAGATCGGGTCCATGTGGACATATCTAGATGTCATCGCTTCCTTCACAAGGTCTTGTTGACCTTCAGATCCTTGAAAAACTAAGACTTGTGGGAAAATAACACTCATTGGGATTAATGTAGAATTTCGCTTGCCATCAAGACATGCTAGAATTCGATTGACAACAAAAATTAACACACTAGGAAAATAATCCGTTCACTTGGAAAGACCTACAAGACATCCCTTCCTTCAAGTTTTGGATTTTGTAGGACTTGGATCTACATTGGGTCTAAGGGGGATTGAGATCATCAAGTGAACTACACCAATAGACCTTGGACCGGTTGACTAGCATATTCTTGCAAAAAGCTAATAATAGAGTAAAAACTTGTAGTAACTCAATTTAGTCAATTTTTTTCCAATTTTCCCTAGATTTAAAATGGGGGGACCTGTTTAGAAGCTCTAAAAGGTGGAAGGCACAAAAATCCCTCACACAACCATATTTTGATTATGTAGTTTGGGTTTTTTGACTAAGGTAAGAATATGGTGGCCAAGTATAATAGCTAGAAGTGAAAAAACTCTTAAAATTGCCCATTTAAGGTTTCTTAGATCAATTATTAATAGTGGGCAAGCAAAGACATATATCAGACCAACAAAATAAAACAAAAAATGAGACAATAAAATGGGGATCCAACAAGTACTATCTACCTTGCACATTTGTAGGTATCTATTTAGAGAAGTATATGAATATACATGTAATAATTATGTTTGTATTTTCCTAAAGAGAACGTTTATATACACCGACACATTTAATAATTGCATGGTTGTACTTTCCTCAAGGTTATACATTATACACATTAAATAATTGTGGTTGTATTTTCCTAGTTTGGTGGAGACTTGTACCATGTGTACTATCTTCTTTATCTGACATTGTTTGTGAGTATATCTCACTTGGCATATAGTATATGCACCAACCTCTAACTCTCATATGAGCAATCAACTCAACTTAAACGACACACACTAAGCATTGATTGCTTAGGTGGCTATCCCATGTGGGCCTCTCTTAACCCAACTCTTTTAACTCTTCAAACTTAAGGTACAAAGGTTTGAGTGCATGCACATTTACTACTATTAACATTTACCATACTCCAGTAAACGTGATGCACTAACCATTTAGCTAAGCTTTAAGAAATATCGTTTTATGTTCTCATTGTTGCATAACAACATGATAGCCAATCGTTAAGTTTTTGCAAATTTGCAATAAACTCAAGAATTAAATATTTATTTACATTATTATATATTATATTATTATATTTATATTTATATTACACATTATATTATATAGTATATAAATATGTAGTGCCATCAACCAAGGTTTAAACTTCAAAAATTGAGATTGTTTATTACTCTCCAAATTAAGCTAGCCTTAGTTTGGAAAATGTTTAAAATCGACTACTGGTGTGCTTCCTATTTCTAGAGCACCATATGTCATGGTATCATTTATTGTTGGTGCACCATCTATTGTGGTTACAATGTCACCTATCAATAGTTTATCTATTACCATGCCATCTACTTTTGGTGCATTGCCTTTTATTTTTAACCTTGGTGCTGGTGTTGTGTTGGTGCCCCTAGTTTGTTCGCCTCCTATAGTTGGTGGTGTCAGGGTTATTTGAAACCCTCTCCATGGTTCCTCTACTACCACTCTCAATGGTGACAAAGCCTTTTGTTGCTAGTGCCCCTCCTTTGGTGCTTGCTTTTGTTGTTGGATGTAGCTTTGCTCAGGCGACTGGTTCTAGTACTTTTTTCCCTTTGAGGGAGAAATCTTGTCCTCTTCATTGTGCCAAATCATCTCCGGTGGTGGTTTGTAGTCAGAATGTGGTAGAAAATGGTGACTTCTACCAATGTAGGGGTCTGGTGTGCATATTCTTCAATATTTGGCTTTCTCTTCATGATCTTCACAAGTGGGTGCTGGATTCCTAAAGGCCTCTTGTGGCAAGTGAGATTGAGCTCTTCCCATGTGCTAAAGGTTTTTTCATGTCTCCTTTGCTTCTTTTGAGGAAAAAAATTGGTGTTGGGCAAGCTATGGGATTGGGGGAGCACTCTCTCTCTCTCTATTAATCCTTGGTCAACTTCCTTTACCCTGCTTATTGAGCCACTAAATGTGTGTTCACTGTGGTTAGACTTTCAAACCTCCCTTTGCAGTTTTGGGAGGTTTAATGTTATGAGGCCATAGGAAACTCTATTAGTTGCTTCTTAAAAGTTGATGATTCCGCTTCCTACATGGGGCACTCTATTTTTGCTCACATTTTGGGGTGTTGTCGCAATAGTGTGTACCACTTCCAGGACATCCTATTTTTGCATGAAATCACACTTTTTATAGAAAATTTAATGATTTAAGCCTTGAGGAAATCTTGGCAAAAAATCACTTTTTCTTTACTTTTTGAGGGATCAAATAGTCATTAAGTTATATTTTGTAAGAATGTAGCTTGTATTATAAACTTTCCAAAAAATGTAATTTTAAATATTTTTAATTTAATTATTATAATTATTTTTGATTTCTTATGAATGTAGGTTTTTCACCAAACATCAAGGTATTTGTTTCACATACGTGGAAAAATAGAAAAATAGAGAAAAAATTCTAAAAAATATTTATGTCCTAGGTATTGATGTCCTTGTTTCAGCAAAATAAATAAATAAATTTTGATACATATAAAAAAAGTTATGCGTTACAAAATACACTCATGTGTCCAAATTATAATTACTCTGACTTCGAAAATTAATTAAAAAATGCAACAATTTATATATGAAAACATATCCCTAGATATTGATGTTACAAATCTATATTTTGAAAATTATAATTTTATCCTTTTTATAAAGAGTTATGTGTTACAACATAAACACCACTTTTTAAAAATGTTTTGATTAGGTAAAAATGGGAAAAGGGCTCATACTCGGTACAATAACAGCCATATAGGTGAGCAAGATGAGTCTCACCAGAAGTGAGATTGGAAAAACCAAATAAAGACCAACAAGGCTTTTGACTAGATCATATACCCGGAAAGAGGCGAGAAACAAGGGTCCCGACCCTATACAATTGAATTATTACTCGTGACATGAGAGTGAATAAGGGAAGAGGTAGAAAGACTTTTAAAAAATGTTTACTATAAATAAAAAAGTTATTAACAATTACGTAAAAAATTCCAATTTATTTCTAAATTAAAAAAATAATATTTAGAATCTACACACAAATCCTCGCAAATCACTAGTTCATATCATCTCCAAATTATTAATGGTTTAGTTGCTATAAGTTTCATAAAGTGGAAATTTGGAGGAAAACATTGATTTTAATGTCCTACTTTGGCCAAAAAGCTTGTTTTTAATTGATATTGATGAGAATGTTTAAAAATTGGTGGTTGATAAGATTCCCGAACGTACTTGTCTAATAAATGTGAATAAAATATGGAAATTATTTTTTGAAAAGTTAAATGAAATCAAAAGATCAATTATTTGTTGAGATGATGAGAAATCTTAAATTTATACCCATAATGAAGATTCTTGGCCTAATAACATCAAACACTTCAAGTGAAAAATGTATTATAAAAAATCTACATGTGGGTTCTGCCTCACACATCAAAGATAGTAATGTAACTCGATATGTAATTACATCAACTATAGTAATTAATCTAAAAAATAAAACTCACCTAATAATAAAAATAAGTCAAGCACTAAAAATAAGTAGACAAACACTTTGGGAGGCATGAAAGAGTTGAGGACCCAAACACCAATGAATTATGGGCATTCTCTAGTAAACTCCCTTGGAAAGATAAAATTACAGTACAAGATTTGAAATCCCTAGCTGAATAATTTTGGAAAAATGCACAAGAGAATCACATAATCAAAGAGACGTTGCAAAAAGGAGAATTGGTTGTCCAAATTGTGAGCCACATCCAAAGAATTTTTTGGATATGACTCAAACAAAAAATTTCTCCAAATTTGTAGATATGTATCGTCAAATCAAAATTAATAAAAGGTATTTTGAAATAGAAAAACAATTTTATGTCAAAATAAATCTCATATATACAACTTGTTGTTGTAGAGTACATATTGAATTCTCTAATCATTGTGATGTTTATTGGCATATATGTGTAGGTTTACATACTAATGAGGATTTGAAGGATTGTATGATAAAAGCTACCTATATCTTCAAGAGATTTTATTTTGAGTATTTTATGTGAAAGAGTGGATGAACAATTATTCTACAAGAAGTTATGCTTGGATGGAACATGTGATAGTTGTGGTGGCTTGTAATGTTTGATAATTTGTATGCATATGGAAAATACACATGCAATTGGAAATGAACAAGTAAGTTTTAGAAAATATAAGTCAATGGAATGTAGTCTAAAATATGGTAAAGAAGCAAAAATGTGAGAATTAGTGAATGAAAATATAGTAGTGTATCAATTTATGTCTATTTTTTGAGAGAATATAGTGTATTATTATGCAAGGCATACCCATAAAGATCAATGATTGTACTTGCAATTCAAGTTATACAAGGACATATCTATACTTGGTACCATCATTTTAGTTGTAAAATTTGCAAAGATTGTCAAGTAGACACCTAAAATATCACCTTACCCAACCACACCTAATTTTAGCCTATCCTAAGCCATTAATTAAATAAATATTTATCATTTGTTTAATTATTTTTCTCATCACATGATCCCATTAATTAAATAAATATTTAATTTAATTAATTAATTCCACTTTATCCTTTATCCCTTATCCGTTTAATCTCATCCCTTTATCTTGTTCACCAAAAAAGTCTTGGCAGACTAAGGGTCTTGCGGCTTTGCTTGAACAACACTAGCCGCAATTTGAGATACAACTTTTGCTCCCCCTTTTGTATACCCCGCTAGAAAATATGGTTGAGGTCATCCTTGAGGTGATCAAATAGGTAAATATTTATCCTTTATCGTTTATCCCTTATCCATGGATCATTGTAGGGAATTATTAGACAAGCTCATTGTTCATAGATCCACTAAACACCTTGTTCTTAGAAGCCTTTAAGACCATTCGTTCATTGCTTAGTATGGTGTAGGGTACAATATCATGCATGAAGCTACTCACCATGTATCTTCCTAAGTAGAGGTAGAATCTCTTTGGGCAAGGTCTTAGGACCTCCAAGGAAAGATAAAAAGTCAACCCTTGTGCCACTAGATCTCTAGCTACTAACTCTTGAAAGAGAAATGCTTCACACTAAACTTGAGGTATTAGCCTTTGGCTGGTGGGACCATGCTAATTATACAAACCTACTTGACTAAATCTAGGATTATGCTCATGTTCTTAGCATGTTTTCATGTACAAAACCATTGAAGTCATTTATCCTTATCACCTTGAGAGTCAGGTCATCCATTATATCTTTATGTTTGAAAATCCCTTTCCAAACACCCCCAAACTATCATTCAATGCTTTCATTTCATTCTTAGGCACATGTGCTTCATCATGAGGTATTTGTACATAATTTTATATTAAAATATGCCTATGATTCAAAAAAGGAACCTCTATTTCACAAAAAGGTGCCTCTATTCTATAAAGTTGCACCTATATAATTTCCCCTTCATTTGATCACTTTAGAGCCTCCATCTGAGATTTTGACCTTTGTAAACTTGAATTAGACCTGGGAGACCCATCCCTAGCGATCATTTCAGTAAAAACATCAACCATATTCATATTATCCATCCAAAAACCCCCATCTTTCCTTCCTCTCATCATATTCATCCATTGTCATAACCTAAACATCATCATCATCCTTAGACCTTGGACCAATCAACAAACATCCAATCTTTTTCATCATTTCTTTATCTGACTCTTCCATCCAATATCCATCATAATTGACCTATCTCATCATTCATCCAAATCTAAATCCATATCCATATGACAATCAATCTTGTTAAGATTCAAATCTAGATCCTAATCCCCTTTTATCCAATAGCTTGTATGTTACTTGAGAACTTTCCTATCTTAAGTAGTGTGTTGAGATATCCCTTATCATTTTAGCTGACCTAGCTTGGGAACTTGGATACATCAAGCTAGCTGCTAAAATCACCATCCAAGCCTTTCTTAGGAACTTTTCAACCCAAGTAATCAAATCATCCCTATCCATCAAAGATCGAGATTTACTTTCAATAACATTGGTCTTATATCCCTTCACACCTCTTGATTATCCATAGCATTTCCAAGTTGCATCCTTCATACCTCTTGGTTATCCATAGTGTTACCAAGTTGTATCTATTATTATCCCCTTTCTATCCATCATCATCATCATTTCAATCCAATTGTTTTAAATCCATTTCATAGCTTCATGTCTAAGGTCTATCTTTCATCTCCTTATCCAATCATTATCAATCACTTTCATCCAATCCAATCATTCTTAGGTCTCTTTCTTGGATTCCTATTAAAATATTAAAAGCTATAAAACAAACCAAGGCCTCACAAGGATTCCCATCTTCATCATCAAATAATATATTCTTTGAGAAATTGTTCCATCAAGTACCCTTGGAGAACACATTCCTATTCCCATATCACATCATACATGAAGAAGATAAATACTCAAATGACTTAGGTTCACCCATATTAGAGGAATTTTCCCAAGACACCGAAGCCATGGATTTAATGCATCATTACATCATGAAGTACCCTAATCAATACAACCTAATTCTAGCTAAGAAAGGTACCAAATTACCCCATAACTTTGACATCTCCCAAATCACTCAACAAGCTCCTTCTACACCCCCAATTTCTAATCATCATATTTTATCTTCTTCCAATCATCATGATCCCACATATTTCACATCTTATTCTAATCCTCCTATTTCCTCTCAAACCACCAATCCCACACCTACATCAAACTTCTGCATCAAAATCTCATCTAGCACCAAAAAAATTTCATCTCAAATCCCACAAATTCAAGATTTCATTCCTTCTCCTCACATCTCAATATTTGTCCCCATAAACACAAAAAACCCCCTCCAAACTCAATCTCACAAGTTCTTTGGTACAAGACGTTCAAGGGACCTCAACTAGGATATTAAAAGAAAACTTACACCTTCCAAGAACTATGTCAATTCATCACCATGATCCCCTTTCTTAAATTTTTGAGATGCCTAAATTTGTTAAATATAAAGGAAAAGGAGATCCTATGGAACACCTTAAATAATTCTACATAGCATGCCAAGAGGTTTCTTATATTGATGCATACCTCTTGAGACTATTCCCTAGAATCTTGGGCCAACAAGCCCTTGATTGGTTCATACACCTTCCTCATAGGACAATCACTACATTTTCCAAGCTATCCATAAAATTTGTCACACATTTCTCCTACAACATCAAACATGACATCATCATGATGGACCTTTGCAACACAAAATAAAAGAGTGGTGAAATATTTGCCTCTTTCCTACAAAGATGGAGACATCTTGCTAATTTCTTTGCATGACCCATACCTAAAAAAAAACTTGTCACCATCTTTATCCAAAACTTCAATTCAAAATTTGGAATCCATTTACAAATGCAATGTGCTTGCTCCTTTGAAAAAATTATAGAAAAAGGAGTCACCATAGAGAAAGAACTTATAGCCAAAGGAGTAGTCAAGATCTATAAAGAGAGAAAAGACAATAATCAATCTAATGATAAATATTGATTTTAGAACAAGAAAAAGAACATAGTCAATGATGGTGTGATTAAATCCAAACATGTCCAAACATTCAAATACATCCACCATCATCATCTCAAAAAAATATAGCTCCTCAACACAATGTGGTAATTCTTAAAGGTCAACCTAAATGATATATTTGATGATAATACACTCCCTTAGGTGAACTTATTGAAACCATCCTCCAAAACTAGTCCGAACAAATGTAATCCAACTTGTAGCTATCAAACTGCTTGGTCCAAATAAACCCTCTTGGTATAAAGATAATTAATTGTGATTATCACCAGGTACATGGACATAAGACATCTAGTTGCATGAGACTTAAAAACTTGATCTAAGATCTCATAGATCAAGGATAAATCACCATTGAAGGCCAAAAGTCACGTAACAAACAATTGGGTGTCTACAAGCAATTGTTCCCTTAACACAATCATGGTAAAGCTTCCACATATTATAATGAAAAATCCTATACCTATAACAAAATAATTTCATACGATTCCATCATCGGTCACATTAAACAAATTTCTTCCCAAGTAGCTACTATAACCATCAAAATTCTAAATTGTGCCATCACTACTCACTATGGTTGAGTCCCCATCCAAGGAGCCTCATCCTCCTTCACATTTACAATTAAATATAGCATCCTTAACCACTTGAGAAAAACTCTAGCACAAATATCCATTCTTGAGATACTTCGAACATCCCCATCTACAAAGAGCTTCTTGAGAAAGCGCTCCAAGAATCCCATGTCTCTAATGGCAATAATCTTGATCAATTCCAAGCTATGATAGGACACTTTCATTCTAAAAAATATCTCACATTTACCTCTAAATAGTCACCTTCCATCGATCCATCTCATTACAAACCGCTCTATCTTTTCGTCATATTCATAAAACCACAGTTAAGCATGTCCTAATAAATGGTGGATCATGACTTATCTTTGCACCTTTAATCTAATAAAAAAATTGGGATATTTTGATGATGTTTTTTTATCATATAAAGAAGATTACCATAAAAGACTATGACAAAGCAAAGCATGAATCTAAAGGTATCATAAAGTTTCCTATCTAGGTTGGACCAACAATTATAGATACTACATGCTAGATTCTAGACCTTGATCTCCCATACAAAATCCTTCTTGGTCGGCCATGGATCCATGCTATGAAATCCGTACCATCCATGTACCATTAATGAGTAAAGTTCCCACATAATGGGACTAAAGTGACTATCCTTTTTTATCTAAATCCCTTCCAATATTGCGAATTCTCAAAAAGCAATCATGGCCTTTCACAATATTTCTTGACCTACTGTAACATCTTCATCCTCGCACATTGATCCTTCATCACTATCAGCTTCCTCCACTTCTCACATTATCTTAGAGATCAAGTATAAAATCAAATACATTAGAATTCGAGAATATGAGTTACATTCTTTCCACATCGAGCATTGAGGGTTAGGGTATGAACCACCTAATATTGTGCCTACTAATCCCAATTGTAACCATACTAAAGTAGCACAGGAATCTTATGATATTAATAGTACTGATAAGGAAACCCATGAAGACTCCATCACGTATATCGCCAAATTCTTCCAAGATTCACATATTCTCACCATGTCATCCAACCCATTCAAATCCACTCACCTCCTACACTTGGATGAACAAGTGTCGCCTATATCTTAAAACAACAAGGCTAACAATAATAAAATCCAAAAGTCTTTATCAATTAGAGATCAAAAATCAAGTCAAAGAAAGAAAAATAAAGAAAAGTCCTTTAGTTAAAATCTCAATCAAAAGCTATTGGACTTTGAAAAATGTGAAAGTCGAAAATAAAAGCAAGCAAAAGCATAAGTCGATCTCCAATAATGCTCCACACTCCAATTAATTAGAGGCATCTACAAAAATAATACATCAAGAAATGAGCTTATTGATTGTAAGTCTTCATCCTCATCATCTCCACACAATCTATCACATCCATCAATATCTATGTGTAGACACTTAAAAATGTCTTGATGGATCAGATTGGCTAACTAACATCATTTCGTCCTAAAACCCATCCTCTTTTCGCTTAACTAATTAAATTAGCCTAGCTATTTAATTAATTACCTCATTTTCATCTATTAATCTAATTGACCTAGTTAGGTTAATTCATCCCCTTTCATGCTAACATTTTGTCCTATTAAATTGAATAAATAAAATTATTTAATTTAATCCCTAAGTCCTCTTATTTAATTAAATAACCCTAAGTTATTTAATTAAATGTCATATCATATCTCCCCTTTTCATTAAATTATTTTATTTAATGAATATCATATAATTCTTCTAAAATTACATAATTAACATTTTAATTATTCAATTACTAATTAATCAAATTCCCCCCCAGTTGCAAGGGGATATTCCAAGAGAATATTCCTCCTTTACACACTCCTCCAAAAGGAATATTACCATGGAATATTCCTTCCCCTTTCTCACATTAAAAATTTGTTTTAATTTGCTAAATATCTATTTCCCTCACCCATGTGAATATTCCAAAGAATATTCTCTTTCTTCACTCATTTGAAAAAAAAAGAAATATTCTTCCTTATAACGAACTCACAAGACTTCATGTGCAAGTTAACTTACAAGACTTCATGTGCAAGTTAACTTACAAGACTTCTTGTGCAAGTTTTGAAAGTGTGTTTGGATGAATGTGAGCCCTTGATTAAATATCAACTTGCATTCTTAACCCTTGATGAGAATCCATGATCCATGACTCCATCTTCCTTCCATATTGACCATTGATTAGCTTTTTCAATTTTAGCCCTTCATTTTTCATTTGTCCAATATATAGGTCACTATTTGGAGACAAATGGATCCATCTTTTAAAAACAAAGTTATGTTAAAATCACTCTTACTTGCACTCACATTTATCATAATTTTAGTTTATTTTAATTGCACCATATTATCTTAGCTTCCATTAATGGCTTCCATGATAACATAAATGCATCCATTTAGTATTGTGTAATTAGGAATTGAATATTTTTTAGTTTAAACTTCATTTAGAGTAGATTTGCATATACCCATATCAATCATCTTAGCATACATCATGTTAAAATAGCTTGCATCATGTTCATTTAGATTTAAATCATGTTTTCATACACATCTATCAATGGTTTCATAAGTTTTCTTCAATAAAATTGATTGAAAAAAGTTCATTATCCAAGGGATTGGGAAAGGGTCACCATTCGTCATCAATATGACACCACTCCCCCAATAGGATAAGTTTCAATGTCTTAGATTAGAGGTTTTCCAAGCTTTCATGATTTAGAATGTTAGTTTTAATGGCTTCTTTGTTTTTGTTTACAGTGAATGATCTTATTGGGATTGATGCTTAGTGGGTTAAATATGCCTCAAATTCGTATGGATCGAGTGTAGTTAACCTATACTATGTCATTGGTCACATTTTGGTGCTAGAAGGAGGGCAAACTTTATGAATTCAAGGCATATTTAACCCACTAAGCATCAATTTGTATAATCAAAATGAACCCCATGCCAGTGTGTGGAAAAGGAATTGTGAATGCTCTCTCCTTACGTCATCTAACTTGGGAGATCTAACAACAAACACACTTCCTTTCTTTTGTTTATCTTTAGAGGTTTTGCCTCCTCGCTTTGAAAGGAGGGAACGACCCAAGCGAAAAAAAGATAAAGCCAAGATCTTTCAAACTGCTATATAAAAAATGTGTTTGTGACGAAAGTCATAAACAACAGGTGTAGATGTGTCATACTGACAAGTACCACCCTCAGTGTCTGCCTGACACGTCAAAATCCTTTCTTAAGAATGTACTGGGAGGCCTATTGATTGAAATAATCACGAGCTAATCTTGCCACATGTATGGCCACCTTGAATAAAAGCCCTTATTACAAACCAATTGTTTAGAAGCCAAATACCTTTATGCTTGCTGGTGCAGGAATAGTCATTCTGAAGCTGCCCCACATTTTACTATTCACTATTGAAACAAAAAAATCCTTAGGATCTTTGGATCTTCAAGATTTGATATTTGGTGGTCTTGAGAAGTGTGTGCCATGGAGGGGAGCCAGTGTCGCCAAATCTCTAGTTGTTCGCATTGTCTTAGTGTTTGGAGAAATCCAAGTGGGGATTCAACAAGTAGTATCTTATGAACCTAAGGTGGTAAATGCTTGAGAGTCAGTTTAATACTTTGCTTGGTTCCAAAAATATTACAAACAAACATTCACAATTTTTCTCAAAATTTCAAACCCTTTGGTCAAGTATGGATACCCTTTGAAATAGCCTTGATATTAATGCTTGTCCTAAGGATTTCTAAATATCTTGACTTATATCTCAATCCATACTTCCCAAAGTTAACATAGGCAATTATGGCTTCAACCTCGTGATTTTCACAAAATGGACCTTGTGAAATTTATGATGTTTTTGAACATAGAAATTTAGTTTAAACTTAATCAATAGAAGCATTTGTGGTAAAAGAAACTCAATTAAGTAGGATAAGTTGACAAATTGAAACCCACATGACCATTTGGACACAAATCGCTCCCATTGAAAAAACTGACCTTATGCTCGCTATCATTCAACCAAACTTTGAACTCATTGAAGGAGAACAAACTGATATAATTAGTAGTTTGAGAAGCTTCACTTTTGAAACAAAAGACACACCAACTCGGTGGAGAAACCTGACATATATCATAGATGAAGAAGAGGAACAAGCTGATATTGTGGCTGGAAGGCCCATATTACCACCAACTGTGTGGAAATAAATATCCTCTTTTCTTACATAAACTTGAACTTTTCTAAATGATCTCACATAAAATCAGAATACCCAAGAGAAGGTCTACAGGTCGTCACTTTAAACTTAGGAATCTTAGTCCAAAAGCCATAAAAAGGACATCTTTTAGCACTTCACCAAAATAGAACCAGGTTGGTATACAACTTCTACAAACGTGCTTCAAGGAACAATCCAGATGTGTATGCATTCTTTTACAGTTAAAACCATGGTCTTTTTCACGATCTTGAACCTATCTAAATCATTGGGTCTTTAGAATTTGAAAACTTTAGAGGTCTAGCATGTTTCTCACTACCTTGGTCTTATCAAACAAAGGTTCACTTTAGGTCAACATTGGGTCAAACATTTCATTCACCCCTTTATCAAATTTCATCCTTCACTTCACCAAACTTTGTAAAAATTTCAAATACACCAACACTTTTTGACTTAAAACATCTATCAAACCAACCCCTAACTTAGCTACTTTGTATGTGAAATGAATCTTTTTCCATGCATTTGGATAAGTTAGTTATCATCTTTAGACTAGTTTATCTTGAAGGTCACAAGTCTACCCTAAAGATTCACAAGTTCTTAAACATCCTTTATCTGAACATCAAGCAACCAAACCTTTAAGTCAAAATTGTTGTCCCAAGATGTTTGCAAAGATCATTCCACATATCATTCATCTTTTCATCTCCCATTATCACCATTGCTCTAAAATGACTTAGAGTGTCCCTTTTACCAAGATTTGAGTCAACTAGAGAGTTCAAACATTACAAATCTCAACACATCTCTCCCATAGGTGACCCAAAATTTATGGTAAAGACAAGATCACAACACAAGAGAATCATAGAAAAAACCAAAGTTACATTCACCTCAAGTGATCCAAACCCACAAGAATTTGATCCAAAGAGTTATTCTACCCCCTCACAAGAACCCCAAGATCCATTGGGACCCTATGAGGTAGAAGATGTCACAAACAACCCATTTAAGCTTACTAAGGAAAAAATCCTTGAGTATAAACAAGATCATCAAACCTTAGAAAATTTGGCTCCTACTTTTCTCACACAAAACTTGACACAAGGTTTAACGCAATCTACGAATCAACCAACACCATCCCTTGTGCCAAGTCAACCCTTAACATTTGGGCTTGCAACTAAGCTAGGAATCAACCTTGGTCTCACTTCATGTCTAGGAATAAACACAACTGTGGGTAATCACAACACGACCATTACATTAACCATCAACCTTTCCCAGAACACAAGTTGGACACCAACATTTGGCAAACCACTTACATTCCATGACGTCACAACAACCTCTAAATTTTGAGCACAACCATCTACATCCATCATCCCAAATACCCCAAGTGTTCCCAATGTTACACAAAGTAATGTGAACCAAGTGCCTCAAATAGCACAACAAGGGAAAGATAACACCCTCACACAAGGGTAAACCTTAGCAAGTGGTTCCAACAACCCCATTGACACATTGAAATAAGTGGTTACCTAAGCTACTCAATTCAATCCACCATCCACATCAAACCAATCTATCGTTGACCCAAATCAAAACAACACCTTGATTATGAAGCCCATCAAACAAGGAAATACCTTGACTACATCCCAAGCACAAGGAAATCCCCAAAGCATTGGTCAAGGGAATCCTTTCAATCAATGGACTCAAGTTCCTAATTTTCCCTTAACATTTCCATACTTAATGATGCCAACATCATTTTTACCGTTTATCCCCCAAGTCATGCAAAATCAAATGGGACCTCAAACTTACATTCCTCCACCACAATCCACTATCTTGCAAGGAATGTTAAACCAAGGGAATCCCCAACCTCTCATCAACAATCTACAACCTGCACAAAACATCAACACCCAAAATCCATCGCAGATGTCCCAACCACTGATTGATCCTACATTGCAAGCACATTCCCTAGCTTTACAACAAGCTCAACATGCTTATCAACAAGCAATCCAATATTAACAACAACAAGTATCCCTAGCAACACAACAACAACAACAAGCATCCCTAGTAGCACAACAACAACAACAACAACAACAACAACAACAACGAGTAGCCCTAGAAACACAACAACAACAAGCAACCCTAGTAGCACAACAACAACAACAACAAGCACAACAACAAGTAGCCCTAGTAGCACAACAACAACAACAACACATCAAGAAGCCTTACCAACAATAGAGATCAGCCTTAGTAGCCCAACAACAACAAGAAGCTCAACAATATGTCCAACAACAACAATTGCTCACACAACAACAACAATAGGGTTTATGCTATAACCCTCAACAAAACATCATCAACCTGAACATATTAGGAACATATATGCCTACAACATCATCACCTTATCCTACACCACCATACAGACCATACAACACTTCATCATATCAAAATCCCATGTACACTTCATCCACCATCCAACAATACACAACATATGTTCCTCCACCAATCCCAGAAGACGATATGGCATCACAACTCAAGGCATTAACACAAGAAATGTAGGATCTCTGAATGGGAAAGATGAAGAAGCCCAATACACAGAACTTATTCCCATATCTATTTGATCAAAACATCACAATGGTATCGTTCCCTCCCAGTTTTGAAATCCCCAAATTCAAAAAATACAAAGGGAGAGGAAGTCCTATGGATCATATCAAAGAGTTTAACATCATGTGCATGGAGGTAGCCTATAATGATTCCTACTTAATGCGCCTTTTCCCATGAAGTTTAACATGTCCTGTCATGGATTGGTTCTCACAATTGCCTCCAGGTATCATAAAATTTCAAGAAATAATTGATAAATTCATAGATCACTTCTCCTTCAATCTTGACATGGATGTGAGCCTATAAGAGTTATACACCATCAAACAAAACAAAGGATAATCCTTCACTAATTTCCTACAAATGTGGAGGCAAAAAGCTAGTAAGAGCAAGTGGACCATTCTCGATGAGCAACAAGTGGGGATAATCATAGAAAATTTTGATCCAGATCTATCCTTCCACTTGAAAATGCAATGCATTACCTCTTGCGATGAGCTTGTCCCTAGATCCCTTAACATCGATAGAGCCCTAATCTCACAGGGAAACACACAAGTGTATAAAGACAACCACCCATTTACTAATTCTAATGACAAATCCCAATTTTGGGCCAAGAACAAGAATGTTACTAGTGATGGTGTTGTTGATGTAAAGGTGGTCTTAACTGATCCTAGGAAAACAAACACCAAAACCATGAATACACAACAACCATACACGTCACCATTGAACAATCAAATAATAATTAACATTGCAACACTCAACATGGACAACAAAAAATGAATAGTACTCCTAAATGAAAATTCACTCACTTGGGGGAACCTATAGAGGATGTGCTGAAGTAGTTGATATAGTCTAACCTTATCACACTCCTAGATTTCTTGAACTATCAAGAGCCACAAGATAAACCTCGTAGCTATAGAGACGATCATTTTTATGAATTTCACTAATACAAATGTCATAACACAATTTTTTTAACTCAAAAATCTAATAGAATATCTTATTGAACGAGGAGACATTGATGTCGATCAAAAATTTGGGAATGAAAATCTAAAAATTCATACAAACCCTATGCCTGATCATACAAAAGAAAAAGATTCAGGAAATGCATCAACCTCAAAAAACGTAAACCATACATGTGATACCATGGTGGGACATATTTATTCATCACAATATGAGGAATTAGACACACAACAAGATACTATTTTAAAACAAAGTCCAAACCCATCAACAATGTTTAGGAGTATTTTATATCATAATGACATCAAGTGGATATCAGATTGTGATATCTCTACCACATATGACTCAATGATTGGGCATGTTGGAGAGGTTCCAAACAAGCTAGAAATATCTCTTGTTACACCCATACCCAAAAACTATTGTGAAGATTATTTTATCGATGATATATCATCCGCCCAAGGATCGTGTCAAGAGGAATCTCTTGAGGATAATGAAAGCTACTCCGAATCAAGTCAAGATCAAGAACCCCTATCCCTAGAGTTTCACAAAGAGCCGAGGGACATCTTCCAAACCATATTAAACTCCAAAGATGTCCCCAATATCACTCCTGATATGTTTCTTTCTGATGGAAACATAGACGTTCTTCATCCAAAACAAGAGTCTCCAACTCTGGATATTCCTACACAAGAGAAAGCAATGGTCAAGATTCTTGATTCCTACAGTGATTGTGCATCATCATCTTTTGAGTTAGCATCAGCATATTTTAAAGCAATATCAACATATAACAATGCCATAGAATCAGAGAAAACAATTCATATTCCTAAATAGCAGGAACCCATAGCAATATCATGTGTTCATAACAAATCATATTTAGTGGCTATGGATCAAAGGATACATTATTAGGGAAAAGGATTAGGTATTGATCATACCTTCACAACACTAGGGGTAATCTTGTCTACAACAAACATCAACATATGGGGCACAAAGGATCCTTATGGTAAAAATATTGTCAACACTACAACTAGTTGTATCATGAGTTGGCATTCACCCATCATCTCATACACAAATTGGGACCAACGTAAAAAGAAGAAATACTATCTAAGCAAGAAAAAGATCATAAAAGAAAATGAAACAGTAAAGAAAAAAGGACACATCAAGTACAAATGGATACCAAAGAAAAATAAAGAAAAGAATCCCTCCAAAACTCCACTAGTCAAAGAAACTATGGGGAAAAATAAAAAAAGGAAGTGTATCCATCAAAAGAGTCCTCAAATACAAAAGTGGGCTTCTCAAGCAAGGAACAAAGTATATCTAGTGGTTGGTCCTAATTCCATGAAAACCTTCGTTCCCACCCATCATTGCTTATCTTCCTAAGTTTGGAGAGTCAAAGGTTCCAAACCATCAACCAATACGTCTCATATTCCTTCATACATGTCACCGTCCACTCCATTCATGATATCCAATTCTCACATTGATTGTGTGCTGGCAGCTACCCTTCATCATAAGGATTTTGAAGGTACCATATTGCGATGTGCACACATAGACAAGGTTAATTTTGGTACCAACAAGGTGAATCAGAGTTCTTCAAGGTTGTATTCAAGTGCTCACATCTTAGCAAAGAAGCTTGTTCAAGCAGGATATTGTTGGCACGTTATGACAAGGGCCTCTACATTAGTTCCACTAAGTGGTTCAACATGAGGGTAAATTTTTTTAGAAAAATACAAAAAATAAAAAAAGATCAAAAAAGTCAAAAAATAAAAAAATCAAGAAAACAGTAAAAGTAAAAATCGTCCTCTAGTGAAAACCACTACGGTGGCACTTTTGGCAAGTACTATGATGAAAACCTAGAAAATATGTGTCATGAGTAGAATTGAGCGTCTATATGATCCTTCTCAGACAGAAGCATGTCATCCTTTTCATGATAAATCCAATGTTCCCTCCATCCATCAAATCCAGATTTATCCAAATATTCCACTTTATCTTGATCTTGACAAAGATTCGGCGTATACTTCAACTCTACTCATGGAAATTTTTTTACAGGATCTTTACTATTTTATCTTGTGAAGTCCCATAACCCATATCTAGCATGATAAAACTCTATCAAACTCTTCACATATACATTACCTATTGAAACCTATTAAAAATGAATATGTGAATGAATGATTGAATGATTAATGTATTCACACCCACTTTCCAAGAGATTCCACTCAAGGATAACCCTAGAGATCTCAAAGCAAAGGAGATTGAAATCTTGAAATAGGGTTTTCCTAGGGATTGAATATGATATAATGAGGGGTTCACCACCAAGTTTAGACTTGGAAAAGACAATGCAATGCAAGTTGTAAAACAAAACCCTAGTTGAATACAAACTAATCCTAAATGACCTAGAAAGATGAGCAAAATGTAACAAAAAGTTATAAAACTGAAAGTGTGCACCTAGGAGACTAAAGAAGGTGGAGTGGAGATCTGGAATTCTAGAAAATATATTGTCACTGTTGATTGGGACTCATTTTCCAAGTTGGGAAAATCAGTCCAGTTTCTGGGAAAATGTGTAGATACAAGTTTCGGCCAAAAGGGTATCCATATTTGTAAAAATATTTGTTAGACCTGTTTAGTGGGACTCATTTTCCAATAGTGGTGAATCAGTCTACTTCTGCTTTTCTAGAAGTTTTGAATTTGATTTTGTTCCTCTTGGTCTGCTCTGCTCTTTTTTACTAGTTTCCGGATCTGAAACTATAAACTGCCACCTATAGACCTTCTCCAAGCTTCTCCAAGGCTTGATGGCAACTTTAGGGATTTGACAGCTTTTATCCAACTTTTCTTCTTGATAAATATGAAACGTAGCCCTGCAAATAACACACAAGAAGAGGGAAAAATGTTGTGGGGTTAGTGAATAGGGGTTATCCTTGGTCAAACCCCTTGTTGGTAATTAACCTTGTAATGAAAGAAAATATGAATGGAGAATGATGAATGAACAAAAGACAATTTTGTAACTCACCAAACCCTAGCAATAAGGTGCTACGAATATGCTTGAAATGGTTGCAATGGATGTGGTTCTTGACTCTTGCTTGAATGATGTTGATCTTGAATGCAATGCTTGCTTGAATCATAAACTCTACATCACAATAGTTAGTATAATAACAAATATGGAGAATGTAATCTATGACATGATGATTGGCACTTGAAGGATGCTCTAAAATGCTTAATAATCTTCCCTTGAAATTCCTTGAATGCTCTTGAATGCTCAAATTCTCTTGTGAACTCTTGAATTCTTGTAAAATTTGCTAGGTCAGAATATGAGTGAAAGAACCTTGTATTTATACTTAATTATGCGAGAATTCCTAAAATTACAACACTACAAACTGGAATCAGATCTAGGAGAATAAAATCCCACCAGAAATTTAAATTAAATTTGAATTTTGGTCACACGAGACTCATTCGCCCAAGGTGGTGAATGAGTCCCACCAGACATAATGTATGGGACCAAAAATGAAAAGTGCTTTGAAATTTTTGAAACCTACATCGGGGCCAAAAAGACCTAGGTGGGAATCATTTGTCCAAGGTGGCGAATGAGTCCCAGACACTAAATTTGGGCTACACAAGCTATGAACACTTGAATTATGATTGGTTATTGATTGGTGTTGGGATTATCCTCAAAAACATGCAATAAATGAGGCTTGTGGATGCAAAATATGGCCAATTAAAGCATAAGAAAGCCCAATTATTAATGAAAATCCTAGAGAAGTGTGAAAGTGTGTTATAACACTTTACAACACTCTAAATAAGGCAAGATTAATGTTGATTATGATTAAAATTATGTTTATTATGCTTAGTTAATTGGTAAAACCCTAATAAAGTTTGAAAGTGTGTTACAACACTTTTGCAAGGCACCATTAAAATTCCATTAGTTCACAAGGGCCCAAGACCTAATGTGAATGTGTTATCCACATTGCAACATCAAATCAAGGCAACATTAAGCCAAAATCACAAGGAGGGCCCAAACAAGTCAGAAAAAGTAGAAGGGTTACTTTTTCGGTGACTACATCTAGCCCCCACTTTAGTGAGAGGATGAACTTGCTTTAAATTCACACTAAAGTATACAATCACGCATCAAAGAGGGGTTCAAATGCACCCATTCCAGTAAGATAAGATAATGATCAAGACAGTGATCAAGCCCCTAGGATCAAGATCCCATGGAAAACCAACATAGGCACAAAGGAACACACATGAAAATGATATAAAGAACAACGATAAGGACCAAAAATACATTGCCAAATAAAAAGAGAAAAAGGTGAAATAAAAGAATCGAATCAAGCTTTGACCGTTTTTCCATCCTGATGTGGATCAGATCTAGGTTGTTTTTCTGAAAAACACATACTCACTTTGAGGCGACAAAACTCTTGACTGTCCACCGGGTGAGAAGTCCTAATGGGTGAGACACATACACTCATGGCTGGTATGCACTCAAACACATGCAAGTGGCTATGGGGAAAGTCATGCCTCAGATTGGGCTTCCTGCTCAAACCATACCAAAATTATACCTCCTGATAACTTTAATAAGGCACCACAAAAAATGATTTTCAAGATTCATGAGACAAGAAAAACTTCATATGCTTGGAGCTCATGAACAAACAAGATGGCTCCGCAGGAATGCAAGTTGTGTTATGCAAGGTGGCCATATAACAACAAATGCAACATGAAAAAATAGGAAATGTTCAAAGGATTCTTGCTTAGTTCATGTTAGGTCTTTAACTTAGGGAACATCGTGCCTAATGTCTCCAAGAGAGGACCGATCAATGAATAGAAAATTGACAACTTAGAGGATGCAGTATGTCGCATCAAGCCACTAAGAGGAATATAATATGCTAAGACAGATCACACTCTTGAAGTACATCACACCCAATATCATCCACAAAGTCACAAACACATCGTATGAAGTAAGAAAGCTACACTAAGAACCGAGAAAAAGGAAAATGCAAAAGAATAAAGCCAATGTATGCCCCCACTTTAAAGAAATTGGTGAACACCATATAGTGGGAAATTACTTTAAAGTAGCAAATGAAAATGCAAACAAGAAAGAAGAAATGCAAGTCAACTTGGAAATCCCTATGCCAAGTCATATGTTTCCAAGTAAGGTTGCATCATGCGGGAGAAAAAGAAAAGGGAGGGGTTTCCCCCAAAATGAAAACACCAAACACATAAGGGATTTGTGGATTTGGGGTCAGTATGTTCTTTGCTACAATGTTCTTAGAGAGATTGGAACTATCATCATCCCCCAAATACACATAAAATTGGAAGAATGACACAAAGAGAGTGAAAACAAAGAAAAACCTTCTGGGTCAATATGGAAGAGACATAGGGTGTCTTGACGCCTTGCATCATGCCCAAAAGGGAAACACAAGACAAATGAAAAAGATAAAATGAAAAGGCAAAGGAAAAGAAATCCTTTTGGGTAAACATGGAAGAGATATAGGGTGTCTCGATGCCTTGCATCATCCCCAAAAGGAAAACACAAAACAAATGAAAAGGAAAAATAGATGTATGACATAGAGAAGAATGAAGGTACAAATAGAGGAATGTCACAAAGAGAGAGAACATCAAACAAAACGTCACAAGGGATCACATTATGCACATACAATCACACCAAAGAAAATGAAAAAAAAATAATGCAAAAGACTAGTAAGGAAAATGTGAGTCAACCTATGAGCAAGTCATCTGCCTCCCAATCTCAGTATGTATAAGAGGAAGGTGAACAACAAACCTAAGGGACAAAGACAAATGCATTACTAGGACAAGGATATCAATTTCTTTCCCCCACTAATTGTGAGACAAGAATGAGCCGAGGTAGGTGATGGGAAAGGTCATGTAATAGTGAGAATGGAATATTCTACAACTATTACATGGCAAGGGGTTAAAAAAATTAAGCTAGGCAATCATCAAAATGAAAGTTTTTCAATACTAACTGGAATGCATGACATTCATCGGTTGTGTCTGAGAATTCGATGATATGTGCAATGTGGTACTTTTGTGTCTTTAGGATATAGTACTAGTCTATTCATAGGTGGTAATGTTATTAGTTATTTGTTCAAAAGAAATTTTAGTTTCCGTTCACTTTCGAGTGGTGGATGAGGAGGTTGTAACTTTTGTAATTTGTAAGGTATTTTGTGTTTGCTAGATTCACCAACTTCTCTAGTTAAATGTTGAGGAAGAGGACCTACGGTGATCCTCTCATCCTTGTCATTGTTATTAGTCATTGGTTGTTCCTTAGGAAGAAGGAAATTCAAATCAGGAGGGGAATCAAAGATCACCGTACCATCACTTCAAAGCCTTATATATTCTCTAGGAGGCTTGAACTTTTATGAGAGGGATCTTGATATCCTAACCCCTTTGTGTTTTCATCAGTTGGTATTTTCTCTAGGAGTAAATGAATTTCATGTTCACTTGTTGTGTCACATCCTTGTTTTCACAAGATTGTGAAGCCTTTTCCATACGTTTCTTCAAGATTGATGGGAGTGTTTGTTACCTCGTTATCATAAAATGGTTAAGTGTTTGCTTGTCTAGAGGAACTAGGTTCACTTGTTGTAGGGAACTTAGGTTCAACTTTTGTTTCAAGATGTAAGTAACCAAACATCTCAAGAGGTGGTATGGTAGGAGGATTTGGTTGATTCATGGATGGATAAAAGGATGCATTACCTTCAAGGTTATTAAGACAATCATTTAGAAACTTATTCATGTTGTCATCATTTTCTCTAATGATGTCAATATCACGAGGATGACATGCATTAGGAGTTGAGTGAGCATGAGTGAGTTCAATTTCGTCAGGGTCATTTCCAAAGGAACAACTTGACACATCCACTAAGGACTTTAATGACATCCAAATCTTGCTAAAGCACATATCCATGATCCAAATTTCATATTCTATACTATGCAACAATGTTGTAAATGCAATTTTTATTTTAAGCAATGCACAAGATGAATGAATTTAAGCTAAATGCAATGAATCGAATGAAACAAAAGGTATGCCGACTAAAACATAAAGGTAACAACAATAAACAAAAAATAAGAAAATGAACTGTAAATTCTAGAAAATGTAGTGAAAAATATGCAAAGGGATTGATTCGCCTAGGGTGGCGAATGAGTCAAGGTCTTGATTTTTTTGAAAATTTTGAATTTTTTTAAATTGAATCTTATGCTTTTTATGTTTTCTTAGCTATGTATGAGATGAAAATGCAGAATTTGATTAATTTTAAATGAATTTAAATGCAATAATGCAAGCTAAATGATCTTTTCACTAATGCAAGTTTTGAAACCCTAGAATGCAAATTAACCAATGCATAATGCAATGCAATGTTAATGCAAGCTAAATCTAGGATGTAAATGCACTCCAAATAAGAATTATGATGTTCTAAATGTAGGTTCACCAAGATGGAACCTATGAGAAATGATTATGTGAATGAATGATTGAATGATTAATGTATCCACACCCACTTTCCAAGAGATTCCACTCAAGGATAACCCTAAAGATCTCAATGCAAAGGAGATTGAAATCTTGTAGTAGGGTTGTCCTAGGGATTGAATATGATATAATGAGGGATTCACCACCAAGTTTAGACTTGGAAAAGACAATGCAATGCAAGTTGTAAAACAAAACCCTAGTTGAATGCAAACTAATCCTAAATGACCTAGAAAGATGAAAAAAATGTAACAAAAAGTTATAAAACTGAAAGTGTGCTCCTGGGAGACTAAAGAAGGAAGAGTGGAGGTTTGGAATTCTAGAAAATTTGTTGTCACTATTGACTGGGACTCATTCACCAAGCTGGGAGAATCAATCTAGTTTCTAGGAAAATGTGTAGATACAGGTTTTGGCCAAAAGGGTATCTAGATCTGTAAAAATCTTTGTCAGCCCTGTACAGTGGGAATCATTCACCAATAGTGGTGGATTAGTCTACTTCTACTTTTCTAGAAGTGTTGAAGTAGATTTTGTTCCTCTCAATCTGATCTGCTCTTTTTGACTGGTTTTCGGATTTGAAACTACAAATTGCCATTTGTAGACCTTCTCCAAGCTTTTGCAAGGCTTGATGACAACTTTAGGGATTTGACAAATTTTATCCAACTTTGCTTCTTGAAAAATCTGCAACCTAGCCCTGCAAATCACACACAAGAAGAGGGGAAAACGTTGTGGGGTTAGTGAATAAGGGTTTTCCTTGGTCAAACCCCTTGTTGGTAATTAACCTTGAAATGAAAGCAAATATGAATGGATAATGATGAATTAACAAAAGACAATGTTGCAACTCACCAAACCCTAGCAATAAGGTGCTACAAATATGCTTTAAATGGCTGCAATGGATGTGGTTCTTGACTCTTGCTTGAATGATGTTGATCTTGAATGCAATGCTTTCTTGAATCATAAACTCTACATCAACACAATTGTTAGCACAATAACAAACATGAAGAATGCAATCTTTGACATGATGATTGGCACTTGAAGGATGCTCTAAAATGCTTGATAATCTACCCTTGAAATGCCTGGAATGCTCTTGTGAACTCTTGTAAAATTTTCTAGGTCAAAATATGAGTGAAAGAACCTTGTATTTATACTTAATTATACAAGAATTCTTGAAATTACAACACTACAAGCCAACATCAGATCTAGGAGAATAAAATCCCGTCAAAAATTTAAATTAAATTTGAATTTTGGTCACACGAGACTCATTCGCCCAAGGTGGTGAATGAGTCCCACCAAACATAATGTATGGGACCAAAAATGAAAAGTGCTTAGAAATGTGTGAAACCTATATCAATGCCAAAAAGACCTAGTGGGAATCATTTTCCCAAGGTGGTTAATGAGTCCCAGACACTAAATCTGGGCCACACAAGATAGGAACACCTAAATTATGATTGGTTACTGATTGGTGTCGAGATTATCCTTGAAAAGATACAATAAATGAGGCTTGTGGATGCAAAATAGGGCCAATTAAAGCATAAGAAATCCTAATTATTAATGAAAAACCTAGAGAAGTGTGAAAGTGTGTTACAACACTTTACAACACTCCAAATAAGGCAAGATTAATGTTGATTATGATTAAAATTATGTTTATTATGCTTAGTTAATTGATAAAACCCTAGAAAAGTGTGAAAGTGTGTTGTAACACTTCACAACACTTTTGCAAGGCACGACTAAAATTTCATTAGTTTACAAGGGCCCAAGACCTAATGTGAATGTATTATCCACATTGTAACATTAAATCAAGGCAACATTAAGCCAAAATCACAAGGAGGGCCCGAATAAGTCAAAAAAAGTAGAAGGGATACTTTTTTGGTGACTCCACCTATCTTGGTTATCCATTGCATTATGAAGAATTGCTAGAAAATGGGGGCAGGTTATTGCACTCTTTTTTTCAAATAACTCTTGATCCATGTCTTATATCTCACAACGTGACATCAACATCATGATCTAGGTATCATTTACTTCAAAATCTCATCGAAAATCCCAAAAACATTCGTAAAAACCATCAAAAAAGCCAAAAACGTTTGCAAAATATTGTATAGCCAAAAATCCAAAAACATCAAAATCTTGTATAGCTAAAATCCAAAAACATTAGAAAATTGTAAAGTCAAAATCCAAAACATCCAAAATACATCAAAATCCCTAAAAAGGTCAAACATCAAAAATGTAAAAGAGAACCTTGTAGAACTATAGGTCTCTGAGCTTGAATGTAGGCAAGGCCATCATTGATGTGCCCCCAAGACACCCTAGGTTAGTCCTTTAGGAGTTCGTCATAATAAATTGGCAATCCATTAACTGTTCATTTCTCATCTTCAATAAGTCAAGCCAATCAAACTATGTGGTCTCTGTGTGTATAACGTAGGCAAGGCTCATCGTCGATCAGTCCTCAAGGCCCCTAGAATAGGTTTTTTAGGTTAGGTTCTTGGCTGAAACTCGAAAAACTCCTAAAAATTCAAATATTGGAAAATCCCAAAACATTCAGATAACAAAAAGCACAAAAACATTGGAAAATATTCAAAAGACCTAAACAACATCAAATATCTTAGAGAAAACCCTAAATAACCTCAAATATCAAAAAACCCTAAACATTCAAAAAACTTAGAAAATCCCTAAAAATTTAAATATCATAGAAAACCGTAAACAACCTCAAATAACCAAAAAGCAAAACATTCACATAAACTATCAGAAGATAAAAAACTAGCCTCAAAACATTTTCAAAATACCAAAAACATTGAAATATTCTAGAAAATCCAAAACCATCCATCCCATTTCGCTTTTACTTGCAATAAACCTTCACCCATAATAAATTAATTGTCACCTTCAACCTTTGGTAACACAAATAGTAAGCAAGTATGACAAGTCGTAAAATGAGAACCTAAGTGTCAAAATCTAAAGTCTAGATCATAGGTAAAGGAGTTAGTGAAGTTTGTATCAATGGCTTATCAAACACCTCATCCTAATCAAAACATCTGATCAACATGTCCTAGGATGAATCCTTCCTGTGATGGGCATCAGTATCAAAAATCACCTTATCTATACTAAACTGGCAAGAGATATCGATAACACTAACTATTTGTCTTTAATTTTTTTCTTCTGATTTATCTTATTGATCCATTTCAAGGACCTTTCGATGATTTCAAAAAAAAATAGAGATAAAGGAATGGGGCATCGATCGTTATCTTTCATTTATTGTACTTATAGGTACTCTTATAAAATACTTGCTTAGTTGTGTGTAGGCAGGTTGTTTGGGGTAGATTGTTGACTATTGTGTATTCTTTGTGATAAGTTGTCGTTGATTCCTAACACTTTAGTTAATAAACACATCAATATATCGGTTGGGCAGTGTCCAAAGGTTGTATGCAATACGAGTCATCTTACTATATCTCTCTCAAGTTCTCTAACTACCAAACAACCGAATAAAAATCTAAACTTAAAAAACCTCTAAACTTAGAAAGCGGTAAATCATTTATCTAGAAAGTTGGAAATTATTAAACTAAAAAGCAAAAAACTACGAATCTAAAAAGCATCACCACTAAGCTAGAAAGCATGGAACTGATTAAAATGAGAAATGTATAAATTTTTGAAGAAGTAAAACTAGTAAAGAAGCTATGAAACATTGGGCTAACCAAAAGATAACAATCTAAAACAACTAGCATCAAACGATTTAATAGAAATAACTAAAGGAAGGTGCTTCAGAAATTCAGATGCTAAATTCATAACCTATAGACTTAGCTACAACCTGGAGGATTGACACTGACAACATGACAAACACACATGAAAATGAATTCCAATTTGACTTTTATCTATTAAATAAAAGTACAGAATAAAAAGTAAAATACATATCTATCTATCTATAACCCTAAAGTGGATAGCTCTCAGGTGTCTTTACAGCTATCTCAGATCACATGCACTGATAATCTTCAAGTTACTTCATTCAAAGGACTCCATTCACATTGCTCAGTAATTCAAAGTATGGCAGGAAAACTCATTTTTATTCATATAGAAGTTTTTCTCAAGAAAACATATTAGCAACATAATGGTATTCTTCTATATTCATCATTTGCAACAGTTACATGTTTTTATATGAAAGTGACTAACAAAATCCTACTTTCCAGTCAATAAAGTCTTTAATAGATTGTCAACAACTAATGGAATTTAAAGCCCATGACATGAAGTATTAAAGATGCTCTACACAAGCCATAAAGTTTTTGAAACTGAAAATAAAAGAACTATGAAAATTTGGCCCATAACATATGCTCCTACAATTTCGGAACCCGCTTCCTTGTCTTCAAAGGTGTAAAGATCTGTGCTCATTTCCCTTTGACTAGAATGGTAATTGGGAGTGGAAGTTGACCTATGAAAAGCTCAAGACTAAACCATTAAATCAACATAAGTTAGCTTAATTCGACTAATTTCAAGAAGTAAAGTTTGCACATTTATTCATGAAAAGAGAGTAATTATTTATCCTAAAGGTATCTAATTGGCAGGGTAAATTGGACTGAAAGGTATAGGTTTGCATATTGAATCCATTATGATGATGAGGTTAATTTTACCTCATCATTTCCTCCCCTTCCTAAGCCCAAGCAGGTCCTCCTTCTCTCTGGTGTGCCCCTGTCCTTCATTCCTCTTATTCATCTCCTCATACTTGGCACTGAGATAATACAAATCATCTGCCTTTGTATCCAACTACCTTGGCTACCTTAAGAATCCTTGATGAAAAGTGGCTCTTTGTTTCCATCTTGCAAAGCCATCATCACTCTGGTCCAAATTGGTATATACTGAAGGAGGTGGTAAAAGAAGAAGAGGAGGCCTGTATCTCATACCAATCCAATTGATCTTCAATTCCTCAAGGATTTTGGCCAAATTTACTGCTCTTATATAGGACCACCTGATGCTAAAGGGTGAGATTATTTCCCTTTTCTTGAGATGCATAGGAAGAGGGGTATATCGCTCTTCACATGCATGCCAATTTGGTCCTATTAGTTTCGACCCCTGTTCCTGGAAGTGATCATAGCACAGTCGGAGGTTATTATTGTACTTTCCCTATACTTCCTTTTTAAGTTTGATGCCCAGAAATTTTTTTTTGAAAGAGAAAGGTTTCATATGGGGATATCTCATTTGCAATCCCACAGTCCTTTCTACATGTGCATAATCTCTTGATTTGTCTTGCTAGTGTAGCTGATTTCTCATTGTAGACAAAAATGATCTCAATTCTACTTCCCCACAAAGAAATTAACAAATAAATCCATATAATTTTCTAGGAGCAAGTTATGAACAAAGAACTCACATAAAAAATCTTGCTATTTAAGGAGTGACTCAACAAAAATCTTTACAAGTTCCTTGTCATCCAGATCATGTGGTTGATTTTGGTGAATTCTTTGTAATTTCCATCCTAAAATTTGTTCATTAAGAAACATGAAGTACATCCTAGATGGTCTTCTATAGGCTAATAATAATTCACCAATCTCACAAGCATCTTGTTTACCCCTATATGCATGATGAAATGATTCTTTTAACATTACCAATTCCCTCTTCAACCTATTATTCTCAAATTCCACATCCTTTAGAAGATAGCAATGCTCTGTCCATTTCATTAGTATTGGAGGGATGCGTACCTAGAACCAATCTATGACAATAGGTTCAGTTTGTGTCTCTTTTGACACCATAATTGGTTTAGTGTCACTCTCCTGCAAGTCTTGTTCTAATTCCACAATTTTACTTATAGAGGCATTTAATTTAGTTTCATGTCTATTCTTTTCTTCTTCAGTATCCACAGGTAAGGATGAGTGAGGAATTCCTACATCAGTATGAGGCATATCTTCTTCTTCTTCAGTATCCACAAAGAAAGAGCAATGGGGATTTTCATGAGGCACTTTTTCCTCAAATTCAGGTATGCTTCCCAATTTGTCAAGAAAAGGAGAAAATCCCCCCACATGTTCATCTCCAATTTGCTCTGAATGTGGCAATTATGTGTTCTCCCCTTCCTATTCTTTGGGTGTTGGGGTTTTCTTGTCCTTCTCCCTAGGAATTTGATCACCTTTTTTTTTTCACTTCATTTATTTCATCACCCTCAAGTGGACTATCAATTTCTACCACCTTTATTGGAGTCTTGGTCTTCTTTCCTTTGGAAGTATTGACTGTCCTGGGGTTCAGTTTCATGGGCTCCCGAGGACAACCTTTTAATTCTCCATAGAGGAGGAGTCATCTGAAAGGTAACTTTTCTTCGTTTCTTCCTCTTGCGAGGAGGTTTCTCTTCATCTCTGGAGTGCACAATTCCCACCTCCCCTTCCTGTCCTGGGGTTTCTAACTCATCTGGAAAAGTTTCTAGCGCATCGCCGCTAGGAGTCGTGGAGGTGTGTTGGGATTTAGGAGCATCTAATGCCTCCAAGGAGGGTTCTTCTAATGACTGTTTTTTTTTCTTGGAAGATTCTCCCTCCTCAAGCGACCTTCCTAGTTCTACATTTTCAAATTTCTGTAGAAATATTTACCACTTCTTTTTTGGCTTTTTTCGGAAATGGTAGTTGCATATTAATTGCATGAGACCGTGTTGTTTGAGGAGCCCTGTCCCAACTTTGTACTTTTCCATCATAGAGGTGACTGAATGACACAGGAAGACTGGTAAATTTACCCTAAGAGAAGGGTCCTCAATGTTATGGTGTAAATGAGTCAGCAAACAAAAAGGGGGTCCCACTACTGTAGTCATGTGTCCCTCACAAGTGCAATACTTAATTATCCAGGTTGCAACAGACCTCCAATGTTTTGGAAGAGAAATTCTATGGATTCCCTTATTTTGTCCCCTGGTGCTTATGGTCAGTACATGTTGGGGTTCCCCTTCCCTATGAAATAGTTCTATCAAATTTTGGTAGGGAACATGGGCATTTTCATTCAAGTTAATTCCTCTATTTTTGAGATCAAAAAGATGAGCAATGGTTTTCGTACTTACTAGGAATTGTTTGTCACGCACCACAGTCTGCCCATCCACGAAATTCTCAACAACTTCCTTCACAAGCTGCTTTGTATACCCTTTAAATTGCTTCATGAATTCCAGCCACTTGAATTTTTGAAATAAAGTTTCAATATTTCCCAATTCCAACAATGGAGCTGCAGAAGTTGGCTCAAACTTCTTCATAGCTCCTCCCATTTTCTTTGTTTTCTTTTCCTTTTAGTTGGTGAAATTATGTAGAACTCTGTAGTTCTTTCCTTACCAAATTGCAGATGAGAAAAGAATTATGTGTCGATATACCCAATGGAGGAGTTATCACCTTTATTGTCACCTTATTGAGTAATTATGATAGGCTTTCATGGGGAATTACACAACTGCTGTCATACTTTTAACAATCGTGTAAAGGCACAAGTTTCAAAATTACAAGGAGGGGTAGATCATGCCAATTGATTAGCCTTTATTCAAAATAAATACTAACTCTTTTCAATAAATAAATTTGCATGTACCTTAGGTCTTGTCATTAGACCGAACGTCACTCACCTATGTTGACGTAATTGGATAGTCATATGGTTGGCGAGGGTGGCAGTGGATAATAATGGCACAGATGGGATGGTTGAAGTGGTGGCGGAAATTATTATGACAAAAAGGTATCATAATAATTTTATTTATTATGAATGGGTTCGGTATGATGTGGATGAATAATCATTAGGGAGTAGATCTTGAAGTGGCATAAAATTAAATGATAGGCATGTGCGAAACTTAGGAAAAATCAAAAGACTAGAAAGACAAAATTTACAAAAATCTAGAGCATTATTGAAAAAATGCAACTAAAGTAAAGGAAAAACGAGTTCTGGAACATTGTAGAGAGATGTCATTGTAACATAGTAATGAACTCAAAGATTCCAGAGCATTGTTGAAGAGATGCACTCGGGACAACAACCAAAGTTTATGAAGCATCTGAACAAGATTTTAGAGCATTCGAGTAGGATTCCAGAGCATCGCTAGAAATGTAGCTGGGGCAACAACCAAAATTTTTGGAGCATCATCGAAAGATGCAGCTAGAGCATCAACCAAAATTTTTGAAGCATCGTCTAAAGATGTAGCTGGAGCAACAACCAAAATTTTTGGAGCATCCAAACAAAATTCTGGAGCAGCAACTAAAATTTCTGGAGCATCATCGAAAGATGCAACCAAAGCAACAACCAAAATTTTTGGAGCATCCGAACAGAATTCTGGAGCACCCGAGAAGGATTCTAGAGCATTGTCGAAAGATGCCGCCAGAAGGAGGAAACGGTAGAATTTTGGAGCATCGCTGAAAGATGCCGCTAGAAGGAAGAAAGATGAGAGATTATGGCCTTGGCTTCTTGAAGCACCATTGAGTGATGCGTCAGAATGCAGAATCAGGATGAGGAGTGGAGCCAGTCTATTGTGCAGATTTTGGAGCAATGCAACAACAATTTTTGGAGCATCGCGACAACTGCGCTAACAAATTCTAGAGCATCACAGAAGGGTGCACCAGAATTGTGTTCGCCAAAAAGATGAAGTCCTACAAAATATAGACAAAACTTTAGCCAAGTCAAATGGTGGAGTTGATGAAGAAATTGAAGAAACATTCAAAAATGAAATGAAATGATTTTTTTTTGGGGTTATTTATTTGACAAACTATATTGACCTTGCCACAGTAGAGTCAATGTAGTGGATTTCTCCCTGCATTTCAACCATTTTTGTAAACTCATGTTTGTTAATAGGCTTATGGTAGATGTATAATCGGTGCCCATTAACTAGAAGAGTTCGGGTATCACCATCAATAGGTTTTAGCTAGACCGAACCATTAGCAAACACTTTAGAAATTTTGTATGGTCCAAGACAGTTTGTCTTGAGTTTCCCTTGATGATCCTTGTATCTAGAATCGAACAGTAATGCCCAATCCCCTATATGGAATTCTTTCTCTTTAATATGTTTATTGTGCCAAACCTTTCATTTTTGTTGGACTAGTTTAGTTTGATGGACGGTGTCCAAACGAAGTTCGTCCAGTTCACTAAGCTGTAACACTCTCTCAATTTGGGCTCATTTAAGATCCATGCCCAACTCCAAGGTTGTTCTAACGGTTTGGAGTTCAAATTCAATGGGTAAGAGGAGCTTCTTCCCAAAGACTAACTCGTAGGGACTATAGCTAGTAGTTGATTTCCAGGTTGTGTTGTAGGCCTAGACAGCTTCAAGTAGTTTCCTAGCCTAGTCTTTCCTTCTCGAAGAAACCATTTTTGTTAAAATATTCTCCAAATCCCTATTAGTGACTTCAACTTGTCTATTTCCAGTGGGTGGTAGGGTGAGGACTTCTTGTGATTTACTTGGAAATGATTTGTGAATGCCAACAAAAATTTAGACATAAACTGGGGACCCTGGTCTATGACAATTGTCCTTGGAGCCCCAAATTTGAGGAAGATTCTATTGTAAAGAAAATAAACTACTTGCTCTTCCCTAGCAACACATAGTGCCTGCACTTCCACCCACTTAGTCATGTAGTCGGTACAGACTAGAATATACTCTTTTCCTTGTGAAGGAGGGTCTATAGGGCTAATAAAATCCAATCCCCATTTTTCAAATGGTTCAAGGACTACCCGAGGTTGTAGGGGAATTTCATTAGATGCAGTTGGTCTTCCTACCCTTTGGCATTCATCACATTTGTGAACGTACTTCTTGATTTGCCTATGTATTGAAGGCCAATAGTATCCTGCTCCCAGAATCTTATGAGTTGTCCTTTTAGCAGAATATTTCCCTCTAGAAGGGTCATCATTACAGGCTCTGAGGATACTATAGGTCTCATCTTCCCTAACACATCATCGTAAAACCATATTGGATCCACATCAAAACAAGATTCCATTTATCCATTTGAAAGGGGCACTCTCTCTAACGAGGCGTTTCTTTTGTTTTGATGAAAAGTGAGGTAGTACTTCTGCAGTGGCTAAATAGTTTGCAATATCGGAAAACCAAGGGGTTTTAGTGGAGATGGTGAACAAATTTTCATCTGGGAACTCATCCTGTACTGGAGCACAGTCGCCACCATGTTTAATCTGGGATAAGAAGTCTGTGACTATGTTGGACTTCCCTGGTTTGTCAACAATTCTCACATTGAACTCCTAGAGAAGGAGTAACCACCTAATTATCCTTGCATTTACCACAGTTTTATTCATGAGGTACTTGATGGCTACATGGTCTGTGTGCACTGTAACTTTGTATCTTGTGACATAATGTATAAATTTCTTGATGGCATGCATTACAACCAGGAATTCTTTCTCTGTTGTGGTGTAATTCTTTTTTGTTGGTGTCAAATTCTTGCTGATAAAATATATAGCATATTTCCCTCCATTCTCATTTTCTTGCCCTAGAACTACTCAAATGGTGTCATTAGACACATCGACATAAATGTGGAATGATAGGTTCCAATTAGGTCCTCGAAGGATAGGGGAAAAGATGAGTTTTTCCTTGATAATTTCAAATGAGGACTGACACCTAGGCATCCAAATGAAATCTACATTTTTTTGAAGGAGAGAGAACATAGGGGTTGCAATTTTACTAAATTTTTCTATGAATCTTCGGTAGTATCCAGCATTCCCTAAGAAAATCCTAACATTAGTCTGAATTTTTGGGATCTCAAGTTATTGTATGACTTCGATTTTCTTAGGATCAGCCTTAATCCCTTCGGCTGAAATATGATGTCCTAGCACTATTCCTTGTTCCACCACATGATCAAGCATTTTTTGTGGCTTAGGGAAAATTGATGATCCTCACACCATTTTAAAACCTTGTCTAGATTTATGAGGGCTTCATCAAATTTTGAACCTGTGAACCATTTGAATCTATACCTTGCACAAACACAATAAACATGCAAACAATTAGATCAAACACAAGATTAGAAACCAATGATTCCTCAAGAAATCCATTTGAAATTTGCAAAAGATAAGAAATGAAAATGAAGAACACAAATGAAACAATTAAATCCTATCTAATGCAAGAAAACTTTTGATCTCTTGAGGGAGTTGGTGCAAATAGGTGTGTGGAGATTTTCCCTTTCCCAACTCCTTGAATGCAAATGTTGATTGAAGATGATTGATCCACTTGATGAAGACTTTGAATGTATGCTCCAAGCTTAAAATCTGCAAAAAAACCTAGGTATGATTCAATGAGATGGATGAGAATTGCTAAGTATTTTAGCATGGTAACTTTGCTTGAGATGTGGATGATGAAATAAGGATATAAGCTCTTTATATATAGATTGATAAGTTGAAGAGATGTCCAAATTTGATCAATGTGGGACAAAGATTCAACCAATGATATGATGCCACTTGTCAACATGTGAGAGGATGAAGGTTGAGCAAGTTTTGATCCATGTGCAAGTTTGAAATTTGAATTTGATGAGATGACATGTTTAGGGGGGATGAAAAATGAGTTAAATGCCAAGTGGGAGACATGTAAGAGACAATGTAAGAGCTTTAAATGCTTTGTTGGATGGACAAGTCCTTTTGGGGAGAGATTTCAAATTTGAGGAATATTCCCACTTAGATGCCTTTTGAATGAAAATAGGGAATTATTAAATCAAATAAATGATTTAATTGTGCAAGTTGCAAAATCTAGAGGATTTGAGTGATTAGGATTAAATTAATCAGGATTTGATTAATTTAAGGGATATTTAGTTGATTTGACAATTTGATTTAGATTTTAGGATTAATTTAAATCAAAAGAGAGGAATATGATAAGAGGCTAATTAAATAAAGATTTTGATTTATTTAATTAAAAGGGATGGTGCTAGATTAAATTAAATAAGGTTTTAATTTATTTAATTTAACAGATAGACTTTAGAGATTTAATCAAATAAATTGATTATTTAATTAAATAGGGATAATTAGATCAATTGAATTGATTTAATTAACAAGGGAAAGTGACTTAATTAGACAAAATAATTTATTTAATTAAGAGACGAATATTGATGAATTTAATCGATAAGGGAATTTGATTAAACAGTTAGATTGAGGGATGATTTAGGAAGAAACGATGTTAGTAGATCAGTGTGATATCAATCTGTATATTTTCGATGTCTACATTTTGCCCCTCTTTGAAGCAATGCACTTGTTGCATTGGTTCAAAGAATAATCTTGCCATGATCAAAATAAAAAAAATCTCTAATTTTTTGAATGCCCCACTATTGCCCCAGCAAGAAGAATTATGCTGGTATATTGCCCCCTCGAGAGATCGAGCGAAGAGGTTTGATTTGAGGGTCGATCTCTCGAAAAAGAGGTTCAAGATCAATTCAACTCGAATATTTGATGTAGACAGATTTGATGATGTAGACAGTCATCAACCATGGGTAGTCTCATGCCTATTTTGATATATTACACACACTTGATCCTGATTCGTACCATGACATTGACATTATTGATGATGATATGATTATGATGTTTATATGTAATGGATGATATGATGATGCATGGATGATATGATGGATGCACATGATTTGATATGATGATGCTTTTATGATTATGCATATGGGTGATAGATGTATGGTTTATGAGATGGCTAGAATAACCAATCTATATTATGCAATGATGGGGATGAATGCATGTGGTATGATTAATGTTTTTGATATGGTATTATATGCATTATACATTATGTTGATGGTTTGTGGATGCAAGATGGATGCAATGGTGATGATTTATGATTAACTGTCATGGTACCATGTTAGTGTGAAAAACAAGAGATAGAAGAAAACAAGAGATTCCAACAAGACATGAGATGATGATGATGATGATGATGATTACTTGCCAAGGAGTTGGGATTTTCAAAGGGTGAATTTCCTTATTTTTGATAATACACGTAGGCATGATGCATCAGGGTATAAAGAACCAAGATGGCATTGTACCTAGTGCGATGGACTTTGACTCGACAAGTAGATAGGAGTATTCTTGTTCACACTTGACATACGGAAACCTTAATAGGACGTACCTACCAAAGCAAGTATTCGCCAAGTTATTTTACAAGAACATCCAAAAAGCACAGCAAACAAAAGAATAATGATCGTTGCCCCATTCCTATTTCTCTAAATCCTCTGTTCGGACATCATCGAGAGGTCCTTGGAATGAGCACAATGAGATAAATCAAACAAGATAAAGTAAGTGAGCAAACAAACTAATGTTCTTCATACCATTAACCAAGAGAAACGATGTTTCGAAAGATGGGAGCCAAAACTTATTGCCAAAAGATAATGTCCATTGTCGGAACAGATCCTAGGACATGTTAATGACACGTCGTTTTGTTTACCCAAAGTGGTTGGTTTGATAAAAGTGCCCCTTGTCGGAACGGATCCTAGGACATGCTTTTATCAAACAATGATGAAATTGATTTATGATTTATATGCTATTGATAAGAAAAGAGTTGACCAACTTGCTTGCTGACTGACCTATACTTGAGATTTTGACAGTTTAGGTTTTCACATTTGACTGCTAGACTTGTTTCCGACTGTTTTACCAAAGGTTGAGGGTGATGACAATTTATTATGGATGGTTGATTATTGCGAGTGTAAGCGAGATGAGGTGGATGGATTTTTTTTTTTTCAAATATTTGGATGTTTTTGGAGTTTTGCAATGTTTTGAGGCTGTTTTTGGTATTTTTGAGATTTTCAAATGTTTTGATTTTCAATTTTCCAATGTTTTGAGATTTTCTAAGATTTTGACCAAGATACTAACCTAAAGACCTATCCTAGGGGCCTCGGGGGCTGATCCACAGATTAGCCTTGCCTACGTTATACACGCAGAGACCATGTAGTTCGACTGACAACTTGACTGATTTACAAATGATGATATACATGATGAGATGTCAGTTTATTATGGACTCCTATAGGACTGACCTAAATGTCTCGGGGGATAATCAAAGATCAACCTTGCCTACGTTTAAGCTCAGAGATGACGTAGTTCGACATGACGACTCTGTTTTTGACTTTTTGAATGACTTTTTGACATGTTTTTGGATTTTGATATGTTTTGAATGTTTTTGGATTTTATGATTTTTATGACCTTAAGATCATACACGAATCCGATCCGATGAGAACGTGCCCTCAGTGTGAGGTGATAGACTACTATGATATAGGCAGGACAAACTGACCTTTAGGATGGGCCGAGTAGCTCTAGGAGGAATCGTGACACAAACGCAAGACCAAGCTATGGTGCAGATGCAGATGGAAGGGTGAAATGTGATGATATGCGATGGGTGAGTGAATGATGCAAAGCAAGTCACGGAGACCAAGATGGATGGAGAGTGCTTATTTACACAAAGTGCCTACCTGTTTGCCAGGTTTTCACCAAGGTACTTGCCCAAAGTGCCACCGAAGTGGTTTTCACTAGAGGACGATTTTTTTCTCTTTACTATTTTCTTGATTTTTTGATTTTTTTATTGTCACCAAGACGCCTGTTTGCCAGGTTTTCGCCGAAGTAACCATTTTTTCAGGAATTTTTATGATTTTTTGGATTTTTTGGTTCTATACCTTGAAAGATTTAGGCATAAAACTTTTTGAGATGGGATCTATTCATTGGCTCCTGTAGGGGTTCCCCTTCAGGTGTTGATAACTGATATGCCCCTGATTTGTAGCTTGCTATGATGACAAAGGGTCCCAGCCAGTTGGGTTCAAACTTGCCCTTGCCATTTGGGTTTAAGACATTCTTCTGATTCTCTTTTAGTACCAATTCTCCAACCTGGAAAGTTCTGCTTCTAATTTTCTTGTTGTAGCTCCTTTTCAGTCTATTCTGATACACTTGTAGATGGTTTAAAGCATCCAGACGTCGCTCGTCCAATAGTTCCAGCTCATTCAGTCTTGAAACTCGATACTCCTCGTCCGTGATGAGGTTTTGCAATGATACTCTGAGGGATGGTAGCTCGATCTCAATGGGAAAGATGGCCTCTGATCCGTAGACCAAGGAAAATGGTGTGGCACCAGTGGGTGTGCGGATGCTAGTTCGGTAAGCCCAAAGGGCAGGATTAAGCTGCAAATGCCAGTCCACGACCTGCGTCATTATTTGTTTTCTTAAGGATTTTGAGGATGGTTTTATTTGTAGCTTCCTTGGCCATTGCCTTGGGGATAGTATGGGGTGGAAAAGCGATGTTGGATTTTGAATTTATCACATAGGTCACGAACTTCCTAATTTTTGAATGGTGTCCCATTATCTGAGATAATGGCTTGTGGACACCATAGCGGCATATGAGATAGTTCAGGATGAACTTTGAGATCTTCTTTCCTGTTATGTAGGTCATAGGTATGGCTTCAACCCACTTGGTGAAGTACTCAGTTGCAGTTATTATGAATTTGTGGCCGTTGGATGAGGTGGGTGTGATTTTCCCAATGAGATCGAGTCCCCACTATGAAAAGGGCCATGGTGTGACGATTGGATGAAGCTCTTGAGCTGGAGCATGGATGAGGTCCCCGTGTTGCTGACACTGTAGACACTTCTTGACGTATTCATGTGCCTCTCTGTCCATGGTAGGCCAGTAATACCCACTCCTTAGCAATTTCTTAGACAAGGTCATGCCACTCGAATGAGAACCACAGATGCCGTTGTGCACCTCAGTTAGGGCAGCCGAAGCCTCCTCAGGGTTAAGACATCTTAGTAAGGTTCCTTCTATGCTTCTGCGATAAAGGGTTTCTCCTAAAATGACAAAACGAGATGCTTTCTTGATAAAGGTTCGTCTAAGGCTTGAACGCAAATCGGCGGGAATGATACCTATCCTAAGGTATGTGTAAATGTCTTGGTACCACTGATCATTTGGACCAACGATTTCGCCCACAAATTCTGACTCTGGTACCTTGAATGCTGGTACGAGAAGCTGCTCTACCAAGAAGTCATATTTCAGAACATTTTGAGGGATCTCTAAGAGTGATCCAATAGTTGCCATTGCGTCTGCTGCTCTGTTGTTGGTTCTTGGTACTTGCTCAAATGTGATGTCAACAAAATATTCCTTGAGATTTTCCACCAGCCTTTTGTATGGAGTTAGCTTATCATCCTTTGTTTGGTACTCATTGTTCACTTGATTTATGATAAGTTGTGAATCTCCATATACCTTCAATGTCATAATGTTCCATTGTACTGCTATCCTGAGACCTATAGTTAAAGCCTCATATTCTGCAATGTTGTTTGTACAAGGGAATGCTAGTTTGTATGATCTTGGTATACAATCCCCTTGTGGAGTGATGAAGAAGATACCAGCTCCTGACCCATGTTGTGTGTAGGATCCATCAAAGTATAGCTTCCAATGAGTAGCTATGTCAATGTTGAAAATGGATTCATCTGGAAATTCTGAAACAAGTGGGTTCTCCGCATAGATAGGTGCATCTGCCAGTTGGTCTGCAATGACCTATCCCTTGATTGCCTTGCGCTCCACATACTCAATGTCATATTCTGATAATATCATTACCCACTTAGCCATTCTTCCCGTAAGCATTGCCTTTGAAAGAAGATACTTTAAGGGATCAATTTTAGCTATGAGTTTGATCTTGTGTGCCAACATGTAGTGTCTGAATTTTTGGGATGCAAACACCACTACTAGGCAAGCTTTTTCAATGAATGTATAGTTTAACTCATGGCCCACCATTGTACGGCTGATGTAGTAGATGGCTCTTTCTATTCCATTTTCATCATGTTGTGCTAGGAGAGCACCAAGGGCTGCTGCAGTTGCTGAGATATAAAGGATCAATGGTTTGTTCTGAATTGGAGGCCTTAGTACTGGAGGTGTTAACAAATATTCCTTGATTTTGTTGAAGGCTTGTTCACATTTTTCATCCCATTTGTACGTTACCCCCTTGTGGAGTAAGTGAGAGTAAGGGATTTGTTTGTCTGCTAATTGTGCTATGAACCTGCGAATTGACTGAAGCCTGCCTTGGAGACCTCTCAGTTGTTTCAATGTCCTAGGAGCTTCCATTTCAAGTATTGCTTTCACCTTTGCCGGATCAATCTCAATGCCTCTCATTGACACTATGTAGCCCAACAGCTTTCCTGATTGTACGCCAAAGACACACTTCTTGGGATTCAAGCGAACCTTGTATTCTTCTAGTATATCAAAGATAGCACTCAAGACCGATATATGATCCTTCCTCTTTTTGGATTTTCCCAGGATGTCATTGACATAGTCCTCAATTGTTTTGTGGATCATGTCATGGAATATTAGTGTCATGGCCCTTTGGTATGTGGCCCCAGCGTTCTTTAAGCCAAATGGCATTACGTTCCAGCAATATGTGCCCCAAGGACAAGTGAAAGATGTTTTATGTTGGTCTTCCTCTGCAATTCTTATCTGATTATAGCCTGAAAATCCATCCATCAAGGAAAGATTCTCATGCCCCGTGGTCATGTCTACAATCATATCAATGTTAGGCACTGGAAAATCATCTTTTGGGCAAGCCTTGTTCAAGTCCCTAAAGTCTGTACAGATTCTTATGCCCCCAGTTGGTTTTGAAACCGGTACTAGATTGGAGACCCACTCAGGGTAGGCGATCGTTCGTATGAATCCCGCATCTAGTAGTTTATGGAGTTCCATCTTGACTAATAGAGCAATCTATGGGTGCATCTTTCTCAACTTTTGTTTTACAGGTTTAGCTTCAGGATAGACTGCCAAGTGATGAACCACTACCTCTGGATCCAATCCTGGCATATCAGTATAGGTCCACGCAAAATTTATCTTCCTCTCCTTTAAGAAGGTAGCCAACTCCTCCTGTTCTTTGCATAATAATGACTCAGCGTAGAATGTAATATGAGGAGTTTCTTGTGTTCCCAGATTGATGGGGTTGCACTTTT